>VZRN01003024.1:651258-733058 GCA_013397935.1 Dasyornis broadbenti
GCGGGCTCACCTCAGGCGGGCTCGGAGCGGCCCCGCGGCGCCTCCGCCGTGTGGGAAAAGCGGCTCCGCGCCCGGCCCGGCCCGGCCCGTGGCTGCAGCGACCTGTTGGAGTGCGGTCAGGTGCGGGTGAAGCGCCCAGAGCTCGCACTGGCGGGCGGGGGCTGTGAGGCGGCGGCCCCTCCTCCGGGCGGCCCTTCGCTGGAAACATTCCAGAAAGAAAGCGCTTCTGCCTTGAACTGGTGAGACTTGGAGTTTACCCAATCCTTGTTTAACCCGAGGGCACCAGGAAAGCTTTCTCGGTGGGATGTGTAGTGAAAACCAGGTCCGATGTCACAGCTGCTAATTTGTGGTTGCTTATTAATATCAGTGTTTTGGCCAGGCTTCGCTCTTGTCCTCAGGGAGGGTAATCTGCTGTAAAGAGTGATAAATCAGATAAAGAACATACTGAGGTTCTAGTGAAAGTATGGGAAGAGGCCAAACTAATTTGAAAGTTTACAGTCTCTAAATAACCACCACTACCGAGCTGAGACCAAGCAGCCTCCAGCAGAAATACACTTTGGAAACATGGAACGAGCCACACAAAGAAACATACATCTTAAACAGAAGCCCATAGGAAGTAGTAGGCATTGATAAAAAATTTGAGGCAGTCATTAATTTTGTGAAGTATTGCTGGACATAAAATGTAGGGCCTACAAGAGTAAAAATACCGCCTAACTTTGGGACCTTACTCCAATTACTGGAGGGCATCATCAGAATGTGGACCCAAAACTTTAAACAAGATTAAATCATTATGGGGAAAAAATCCCTGAGAGATGACCACTAAATAGCAGAAAAAAAAAAGAGCGTGCTAATTTCCTTTATATAGTCTTAAGAACTCATATATTTGATAATGCTTTGCTAGGGTAAACTGTAGTGGTTAAAGGTGCACATGTGCTGTGCATCAGTAATTTTGTCCTTAAAGATCTATGATGCATGTGATTTAATATGGAGAACAAAGTGTACATAAAGAGCATATATGACATTTTTGTTCAATAGCTTAAGCACATTAGCTTCAGCTCCTTCAAAAAAATCTCTAATCATCTCCATGATAAGCTACAAGCTGACATATATTCTTGTGTGACTAGTCAGATGACATGACTCAGCAAAGAAACTTTGATAGGCCTAAGATGCAATTCCCATGATTTGTAGCAATGTGATTTTCTTTCTTGGACTGTACAAAGAATTCTGTGTAGAAACAGAGAATTAAGCTTTTTTAAAGCAGAGTGTAATAAAGCATATAGTAGGTTTTCAAGATAGTCTTCTACCAGACTCTCTATGTTTAGTATTGTAGCAATTTTCTCACGAAGTCTCTGTATCTAACACCTACATGCTCCACAATAGTGCCCTGAATAATGTGATTTTGTTTTAATTATTGTTTGGAGTGTGCATTTGTTACCTTAGAAAATAATTTCTGTTTTGTGCAAATACTTTGTCATGTATAACCTTATAATTAACCAGATACATCCTTCAGACTTTTTTTGACAAATTAAGTCAAGCTCCCACCATGCAGCTCTTAGTATGTGAGGGGGCTGGTGCCTGAATGTGGCACCCACTTATAAATGAGTCCTAGAATTTTATTTCTATTGGTCACACTAGCATGATTCTGAGTAGTGTTTATAAATTTAATAGTTTTAATTCAGTATTGTAACAGTGAATTAGGGAAAGGAATTGGCACTTCCCAAAAGATTGCACAGAGGTTCTTTTTCCTATACTATGAGAGTAGTTTTTGATTACTTGGATTGCTCTGTGCTCCTTGTTGTGCTTTGGAATGTGGTTATTGTATAGAAAGCTTAAGACTAGTTTTACTCTTAGCCGTAAGACTAGTAGTACATTGTGAATAAAATTACAAGGTGCACTGCAAGTCCATAATCCATTATTTACGTGATGTTCTTTGGGAGTTTGCTGTCAGACAGTTTGTACAATTGTTTACCCCTCTGGTTGCGGTGCAGGATCAAGCTCTGAAAGATGCCAACACAATTAAACTACAGGGGCAGGACAATTATAAAAAAGAAAACCAGACCAGAAGGTACCTTCCAAAAAGATGGGCACAAAGGAAGTTGTGTCTAAGAAAGGAAACAGAGGGAACAATAAATTTTCATAAAATGTGGAAACATATTAAGAAGGCTAAAATGAGTTAGAGCAACAGCCACCACAATCATTATTAGTACCTTTAGTATTTATGAGCAGAAATTCTGCAAGAGAATCCTGAGGATCCACAGAACTTTAAGGCTGGTTTGGAAGAGCAATCACAATAAAACCAGAACAGAGAAAGTAAAGAGGGGGAGTTTTTTGTTTACTGGAGTAGATCTTGGGAAATTTTCCATGACAAAACACTTTCCACAAGGAGGCCCAGGCAGAGAATATGCCTTAAATTGAGTTATCAATAGAGTGACTGGACAATATAAACAATAATTATTTGGGATGATCAGATGTATTCATCTTGGAATCATACATTAATTTGTGGCTAGGGAAGGTAGTGCTAAGTTTTTGCTTAATGTCAGTGGTACTAGGGGTATTGGAAAATGGCACATGTGACGTGAATATGGCTGCCTAAAAGAACTCCAAGATTGATCCAGGAAACTACTTACAAAGATGCCTGACATCTCCACTGGGCAAGGTAGTACAAACTGTAATAAATAATAGGGTAAGATGGCACTGAACCATGTTGGCAGAGCTTTGTGGAGAAGCCTGCACTGTTACTTTTGCTTTGCCAGTGTTACTGCTTGAGAACTAGATTTCTAAATGCCAACAAAACCACTGTCATCTTTCACAAGCATTAAACATATTAAAGCAAACAAGGCATTAAAAAAACAACCAAAGAAGAGTCAATACTATAAGCTTTTTGTGTACTCCAAGGATGTCTAGATCATCTGAAGCCACATAAGATAAAAGATATAGTATTAGACACAAAGCAGGCCTAGAAAAAGAAGTCATGTGATGCAAATTTACAGATACAAAAAAGAGATTACATTTCCTTTTATCTCTAAATGAAGAAATAAAACAGAAAAAAATGAGCATTTTTTTGTAAGGAATGATTGTTATAATCACATGACATGTTCATGTCAAATTCTTTAGTCCTTCCTAAAAAGGTCAGTAACCTTTTAGTTTTTAATAGTGTCTTTGTCTTTGAGGTAAACATATTAAAAGAGGAGTAATGTTTTCAACAGTATATTAATTTAGCTATAAGATACATAAGCGTCTGACAGGAAGAGATTATGGACCATTTTATAAAAAGATTTTGTTGAGAAATGGTCTTTGGTGATGTATGTGAGCAATGAGTGGAAACTGTCCAGTTACATTGTGCCGCCTGGTCAGGACTACAGGGGAATGCAGGCTCCTAATATGACAGCTGTGGGCAGTCTGCCTGTGTTGCTTAGTTGATGAGCTTAATAAATACCAAGCATCTAATCTCCTGTAAGAGTGTATAAAGCTTTACAGAAACTACTCAAAAGAATTATGGTTTGAGGAAAGTGTTTGTTTATATCCTAAAGCTTCTAACCTGGCCTTCATAAGAACTTGTAGTATTTGTGAAGTGAGCGGACAAATGCTAAATAGCTATCAGTACAGCTATTGGAAGTTATCAGTACAGCTTTTTCTCTTCTAAGAGCTGAAGCTACCATATCTGTTTTGGAGAAGCATAGAGTCTTTAAGCTTAGCATTGATAAATGTTGTGTAGGCAGTGTAGGTAACCTTTTGTTGATGGTTCTCATTGTGGATCCTGGGGCATCAGTCTTACGTGACATTTTCTGCCTCATGTCCTGCACTGTTGTGGTCACAGGAAGCATATGGAGGGAAAACAAAGTCTCGAACTGCAACTTGCTATGCCTTACAAGGTGGTTGTGACAAATAATATGCTGTTTGTTTAACTTAAGTCTCACATAAAACCAACTAGGAAAATTTGAAGCTTTACATATGAATTTTTCTTACGGCAAATTTGAAATGTAAACTCATTGTTTGTCTCTCTGACTCATTAACTCATCATGAGATCTGTGGCTGTGAAAATGAAAACCAAAATTCTTCTGGTTCAAAATAGTCACAATGAAGCCTAGAAAACAAGCACACTAGTGTTGGAGAGCTATCCTAAGAACTTGTGATGCTGAATTGGGAACTGCCTTGCTGTGTTACACTCAGTAACTCTTCAGCTAAAGTGTATGACCTCAAAAAGAACTAGTTATTTGCTTTCTTAGAAGTTTCTTTCATCTTTCTTGAAACTTGGAAGTTTTTTTTTTCTTGTGTACCTTTGAATGACAGTAGGTCTACTGTTTTTTCTTTACTATAATTGAGAAAGTAGGAGAATAAATGGTTGGTTACTATTCGGAGTACTCGATCAGTGATGTGGACAGCATGTGGGTGCAGCTAACTGTGCTTGTGCGTAACTGAGGGTCTAGAATTAAATGGGATCCCATGTTTTTACCTGCTGGGCTGCCCTTGCTGGGAGGGGAAAGAGAAGTTAAACAGAGAAGTCAGTTGTGTCTCCTTGATTGTTTACTGGGTATGAGCTAGAATTTGAGTGAAGAGGAAGTTACAAAAGTTGAGATTTGCTTGAAGTATTGCTATAACAGATTTAAGATGAAAAGATCTAAAGAGAAGTAGGAGAACGAGAGACAAAAGAGTAAGGCACAAGATAACTTACTAGACACCAACTAGCCTGAAAGCATTCAGTGTTCAGAGAACAAAAGTTAAAGACACAGAAGGATGTTTGGCAGGCCTATATTAATATTTTTATTTTTATTTTTAATGTTTAGAGGTGTTTTTGTCAGTATTCTTAAGTTTATTTGCCTCATGCATGGTTTTGATTTATGCTGAGTGTAATGACGTGTTACCCATTCGTTAACTTAATTGAGTCAGTTCTCTTTCTGAGCTGTAGCAGAAGATGCTAATATTGCAAGTGCTGGTATTCTGCTGGGTGTTACTGATTCACTGGTAACGTAATCCATGTGCAATCTCAGAGCTTTTACTATTGTATTTCTCCAGTGCTTTAACAGATCCGGGACAGAAGTAAATCTAGTTTCTTTGATTGCTGTTTATGCGCTTTTGTTTTCAAAGGATGAAAATAGGCGTTACGGTATTAATTTCTGTTGCTAGGGCTTGTTGTTTCAGCTGTGCTTTTTGTGCTCTAATCCTTGAATGTCTTCAGAACAAATACTAGTCAATGGCATGATTCCGTTCCTTTTTAGGGAATATATCTTCTGTGTTTTTTGAAGTGGATGGTGAAGTGATTACTTGCAGTAGTAAAAAAAATGCTACCCTTAATATGGTGAGCTCTTGGTTTATTTGAAAAATTAAGGTCAATTTACTCAACATTTTTCTTCTAGTATAAAACACAATATATGTCTGTTGAGTATAAACAGACCCCCTTTCCTCATCTTTTGACATGCAAATCCCTTGTATCCCTAATACACAATATTGATTCTTTCCTTAAGTTCTTTGCTTTGTTTTTAACTCCCTTTTGCAGAACGGAATGCTTTTTGCTCAGATTTATACTCATACAGCTCCTTTCTAAACCACAGCGTGAGGAACTCACCCAGCAGGGGTTAAGGAGCACAGCTTTTCGCTGGGCCTTGGAATTACGCATTACCGCAATGCTCCACTCTTCCGCAGCAAAGTGCCACGGTAAGACTGTGCCTTGCCGAAAGAACAGCGGCGGTGAGCAAGGGCCAGTCCGCGCCTCGCTGCGCCCCGCGGGCACCAGGGGGCGGTGTTGGACTGCGCTTGGCCGGGCTGGGGGGCCTCGCTGCCTTCCCGTGCTGCCCGTACAGAGCCGCCCCAGGGGAAAGATGGGCTTTCTCCCAACACAATGCCAGCTGCAAAGGAATGGTCAAATAGCCTCTGAATCCATTGTGGGCGTTTTGCCATGCTCAAAGAGGTTTGTCAGGGATGAAAAATACAGATAAAATCAAGGGATACTGTTCCAATTCCTTTTTTCTAAAAAGAGTGTCTTATTATAAAAACATGACAAAACTTACGTGCCGTAATTAAGATGATTGTGTCAAAGATTAGTCAGACTCCTGTCTTTTGTTGACTTGTTCAGAACCATCTTTGTAAGTTGGCATTCCTTACAATTGCCTGTCCAGTTATGAGTCTTGATCACTTTCAAACTTTCAAACCCAAGATGAAATCTTGGGCAAAGAGGAGTCAATGGTGAAACTCCTAAATGATCTATAGTATTGTATGAATATAGCAGAAGAGCTTACCAATTCCATACACCTGTAGGATGTAATGGATTACTTTGTTATGCTTCTTGTGTGTTTTTTGTTATTTGTAGGTGTGACAGACTTGTTTGTTTGTGTCCTGTAGTTGGTTCTGCCGTAATGCAGGTTTGGAATCTATTAGTACATGAAATACTGCGGTGTTTTGAGAAGAAGAACAGGTAGTTCTTGTTCTACCAAAAGTACTACCCAGTGGAAAGAAGAAAGGGGGAGAAAACTAGAAATGGACTGTGGGAAGGGAAAATTAAAAAATGGTAGGGCAAAAATAAGTAGAAGGCAATCAGGCTTATAAAGTATTATTTTGCTAATGACGTCCCTGCCATTTAGCTTCTCTTTTGACTGCATTTTCAACCTTTTCTATTTTTCTTTCAGAAGCATTTTCTGATTTGCCAATCCTAATGTTTTATCTTAGTCAGGTGATTAAGTACTTCCCAATTACTATTCATTTCATAATCATATCTGATTGCTAATTTTAATCCTAAATGAAAACATTACATTGTGAAATGCAGCCAAGAAGTATCTGGCTAGAGTTGTTGATTTTATTTTAGAGGTTGAAGAGCTACATGCAAACATTGTTTCCATTGAAGTTCAGTAAAACAGTAGATCTCCTTTTAAGTATCTACTTGATATAAACCAAGAGATTTGGTAAACATATAGAGAGCAATGTTTGGTCCAACATAGTCCTGGTATGTAGAAACTTCATATAACATACAGAGATTTTCCATTAGCACTAGGATGTGGATGTACCTTACAAATCTCTTCTCTTTGTTTAAGCATATATGACAGATGGTGTGACAGTGACACCTGAGTTCTGTCTCCTGCTTCAAAATAGACTTGCTGTCAATTAATTCAGACTAAGAGTGAATTAAATTTTGTTATCTGTTTTTTATTGCTTACTTAATACTTAGTATTATTAGCTTTTCCAACTTGTTTGTTATTTGGCAGAATAAATCATGACCCATAACTGAGCTTCCATCCATTGATATAGTGTGATGAATTAAATCAAATAAAAAAGTTGCATTCAACACTCCATTTAATTAACATCATGGAACACCAGTAAAAATATACAGCAATATTTTCCAAAACACTGACAAAAATTATTAATGAAAAGGATTGTATTTTCAGAAAGGTATTCCTGATTTCAGCATAATTTTCTCTTATGATTTTACACATGCAGTTCACTATCTGTGCATGAGTTCCCCACTGCTAAAACGAAGGCAATGATATTTTCCATTTTATGGAAATACTGTGAAGAAAAATCCATTAATATTTCATCTCAGATATTAATGTGGTATATGCTATAGAAAATGCTTAAAGCAAACAACAACCACAACCCCCCCAAATCTACTACCTTTATTTGAATTTGGAAAAAAAGGAAAAGAAGTATTTTCAGTAAGAAGCTAAAGGATAATTTCCCTTTGAGCATTGAGCTGATTTTTTTCCACTTTTGATCCATTTGGAGAATGACTTATGTAGGAAGAAATCTCAGAGAAGTAAGAAGTTGCTAATGTGGAGCCTGCATGAAGTTGCTAAAAAGGAAAGCTATGTAGGAAGAGCCTATAATTTCATTCCTATCTTTGGACTTGGATTAATGCCCGGAATAGTGACAAATAGAGCATCAGTGGGGAAAGACTGAGAATAATTTCCATTGGCAATAACAACTAAGTAAAAGAATGGATAACTGCAATTAAAACAATAAAGTATTTGCTAATAAAAACAATCCTTTTTTATTTTCAGTAAAGATAACTGACAAGAGAGACTTCTGTAGCATTTTCAATGGGAGGAAGAAAAGTAAAGGTTGATAACTGTATGTGCAACTGTGTGAATATATGTATGATATACTCACATAGATCTGTGTTCAACAGACAAATTCAGCTGGAGGTATTACAAAATATCTTCTACCTCTCAAGGCCAAAAATATACTTTTACTAGGAGAGTTACTGAAGAGACACTGTTTTGAAGAGCTTGGCGTACCACGTGCATATATACCTGAGAATACTTTTTTAATAGAAGTAGGGGTAGCATGTAATATGGTGGCAGTATTTATTTAATTTTTCCTCTCTTTAATTTAATCTTATTTGTGAAAAAAAAAAAAAACAAACAACAGACAGACATACTCTATTTTAAGTACCTCCCCACACATCTTAATCTCATTTTGCTATTAATGCTATCCCTTCAGAACCCTGACTTTACCCTGTGCTCCCAGAGAAACAGTACCTCACCTGCTGCCCTATTTCTGCCTTCCTTCAGAAGGCCTACAGAAAACCTAGGCCTACAGAAAACCACCATATGCTGTCTGAGTTGAAAATATCCTTTCAGAAAAAGGATAATGGACCTTTCTGTCTCTCTTTGAAGCCTGAAGAAACAACAGTGGCCCCTGTAGTTCTCACATCCCTAATTCAAAATTCAAGTCATTCTGTCTTTCTATTTTGGGGGTAAAGTATTTATGACTGTAAGATGCAGTAGCTCTGACTCTCTTCAGGAAAAGTTTAAGAAAATGAGGCTCTGGCAAAAGAATAACAAAAAGAGGAAGACATGGAGCAAAATTGTAGTATTTTGTAACAAATAACTTCACTTATGATTTTTAAAGCTTTGTTGGGTTTGGTTTTGGTTTGGTTTTTTTTAACATAGTTGCATATATGGAAATGGGAAGCAGACCATACCACCTAGGTTTGTGTATGGAACATGATGTTACTCTAGCACGGCATGAACAAAAGTTCCACTTGTGTAGGGAGGTAATAGTTGTATTAATTTTGTGGATTTTGGATTCCTTGTAGTGCTTTTGAAGCATGGTTGATCTAAAAGGAATGTAGAATTGCAAGAAGTCCACTGCTAATACTGGCTGGAAAGCTTCCAGAAACAAGACGTGGGATTAGAACAATGGACATATTTTCCTTATCAAATGGAGAATTTACTTACAGAGATGTCAGATTTTAAGTATTCATGATGCTGTAGAATTCTCTGACCTTATGACTTTCCTTATTTAGGAACATAAAATGTTCATATTACAGTCTTAGGAAAGGGATAAATTATATTTGAGAGACGGTCTGTCCAGGTTGGGTCTATGTTGAAAGACCAGCTGACCCAGAATCCCCTTCATGTTTCGTCTATCAGAAGGTAGTCTTCCAAAACTTCTTCCTTTATTATAGAAAAGTATGTTAATGCAAACATGTATCTAAAGTTAGATAGCCATTTTAAAAGTTCTTGTATATCCTGCACGATTTTCCCTAGTACATATAAAATCTGATTATGACTATTGAAACAGTTACATTTTCTATAAGGAATGTCACTGTCTTACCTCTTCTATTCACACTGTGCATGTGGAGTAAAATGAAAGAAGATATACTAAAGAATTAAAGTAAAAGATAGTAAATATAAAATTTTAAAATAAGAATCTATATTTACAGGAGTAATTATCACTATGTGATCAAATATTTTAGGCAATTTAACATATCTGCCATATAACAAGGCAGAATTATTTAAGGCAAACCCCTATATATTTTTTTATATATGTGTGGTTATGTATATTTTTATAGTAGAACCAAGGGTTAATAGGTACTAGCTGCGAGAAAAATCTGCTTTTGGGCTGAAAGACTGCAGTCACTCAAACTAGTGACATTGTTGGGGAGGTAAAGAAGCCTGTTGTTGACACACGTTCTTTAACAACAAGAAGAGTCTGTTTGCAAGCAGAAATAGGAACATGTGATGATACAGCTGAGCAAAATACAGTTTTCCATATTATGTGCAGTTGCTAAGGATATAAACCTATCAGTGATATCTCATTTTAGGAGTTCAGAGAATGAATAATAGCTCCATGACTAACTACTAATGATATGGATTGAAAAAGAAGCACTGTTGGGTAACAGAAGGTAGAATCATTTTACTATATGCAGCGATGAACATTACCTTGCACAAACAGTACAGCCTTGAAGTAGGGTGGGTGGAGGTGCAGCTGGGTGGGAGGCAGAAAAGGACTGAGAGAATATGATTTATGGGTGAGAAATTTTTACATTAGAAATTTAACACTAGAGATGCTGCAGACTGAGCTGTGAGTTTCCAGATGCTTCCTGCTTTCAATTTTGGATTAATGACAGTTATTTCCACAGCAACCATTATTGACATTGCAGAAAGGACTGCAGCTAGAGCTTTTCCATTGTTAGACAGTTATGGATTACAGCTATTGCATTGCTTTTTAAGATGATCCTCTATCAATCCCTTCTCTCTTTTCCTCAATACATGTTTTAACTAACATAATATATGCAAAGAAGCATCACAATTGTATAACCAAAACCTAGCTAAACAGTTTTGCCCAGGCTTTCTAAATGTTGATTTTGTAGCATAGCAGTAAAGATAGCACATTATTTAAATGTTTCAAAGATTATTTTAAGATTCCTCATGCTGCCTTGAAAGCATAAGTACAACTGATTATAAAATTGAAACATCTGTGTGACTGAGGTGATGGCAGATAGATTCCTGTGCACCAATGTGGTCATAGTCATACAGGTAGGATAAGTCCAGGTTGGAAAAAGCGATGGAATTGCATAATGAGTTATAGTAGATTCTTTCCCCTTAAAATAATAGGTTTTTTATAATTCTGTGAATAATTATTATTGAACTACAATGTGATAGTAACAGCTTGTCTGACTACTTTCTCTTCAGTCAGTTTTATTTGCCAAATAAATATTTAGTAGTCCTGATCTACAGTGCCAGTGCAGAAAAGAGCACTTGAAGGTGAAATCCCTTTTTTCTTGCTGAATCCTCCAGCAGCAAAAAATTAAAGCCAAGGAGTTCTCTCTCATGCTGGTAACTGCTGTATCACTCCTTTCCCATTGTGCATCTCCGTATAGCAGAGACTTCACACTATTGAAACAATAGCGAGCTATTGCATTACCACACCAGCACACAAGAGTGCAGTGTAGGGGCTGCACGGCCAAGGATGTCGCAGACAAGAACACAAACATAACTGATATAGTAAGTCTAATTTTAGGTGCAAGAGCCTCAGCAGTTTCTTTACAAGTAATGAGAAAGACTTAAAACTGTCTCAGTAGATATTAGAAATGAGCAATGTTTTTTATAATGTTATCTGTCTTGAATTTGTATTTTGTATATGTGCATGCAATTTATTAAAAAGTTACTTAATTCATTTTTTCTCTTCATATTGTAGATCCTTTAGTCACATTTTCATATTTATTTTGCAGCTGTGTGTTTTAATCAATTTCGTTACATTTTTTTAATTGATGTTTAATAATGTAAGCAAATACTTTCTTTACTGAAGATAAACAGAGTCTACAAAGCAAATATCTAGTATGACACATGTTAAAAACATTTCCTTGTGGGCTTTTTTTTGAGTACCCGTTTCTGAAAATTTTATTTCCTTTAAACTAACATCAGCTTCTGTATGCGCAACACTTTGAGGTGTTATGACATTTAGTTGAGTTTTGCAACCCACGGGCTGTAGTACCTACATAGGCATCAATATTCTGAGTGAGCACAGAATGACACCCAGTCAGATACATGTGTAAAATGCATGCTACAGTATTTGTCAAATCACTTATTAATAGCAAGGAATCAATGTATCCAATATGAATCTAGTTATTGGTCAGCCTTGGTTCCAGAAGTAAAGTTCACCTTTTACCCTTCTAATTGCATACATTGGATTCAACTAAATGAAATTCTCTATGCCTCAAGCTAGATGAAGAAGGACATTTTGAGTAAGACATCCTTGACAGCAGAACTCTGCTTAGTATTGTAGAAGCTGACCTGGTCCTTCCTGAGCTGCCTGAAGGCACTTAAGACACAGGGGATTAAAAATACACATTTTTACAAGGGTATTTCTTGCCTTGTTACTTCATTTCTCCCTCACATCCCCAATTTGAATGGACCAGGGAGTGGGGTTTTTTCTTTCTTTTAGTTTTTTTTTTTTTCTAATTGCACTAACTTAATGGAGTTAAACTCCAGCGGCACAGACCTTGATGGTGTTGGAGTGCCTAAACTTTCATGCAGAAAATTCTGATGGTAGAAGTGTGATATCACTAACTTCAATAATTTCTATGGATAATGCTCTTAAAAATAAATGTAATTGTATGTGACATAAATTAACTAAAATGTGGGATTATGAATAGTAAGTCTCTTTGGTCTCATAGCAAGGGTCCATAGCCTGTAGAGTCAGAATTTGGGCATGTTCCCTACATGCTTTATTAGCAGTTTAAAGAGCAAAAAGTGGTTAATGACAGAATTTGCTTTGCTTTCAGAAGGAGTCTTAAAATTTTGGCTTCTTGTTGCAATACTAGTATCAGAAAGAAAATCCAGTATAACCTCCTTATATAATACAAGGTCAGTAATGATAAAACCAATTGTAGTTTTTAGCTTTTATATTTGAGATGTTTGCTTTAAAACACTTAAACTCTGCTTCCTGACTGTGTTTGTGGAGACCTAGTTCTGTCAAAAGGGAAATGGTAATAAAATATGCATAGTATTGTTAATAGTACCAAGATAACCCAGTACAAAAACCACTTTAGAAATTCATGCCACAGATTGAGGACACAGTAACTTAAACCTGTCTATAGGTAGTTCCTATTTTAAATCCATATGCTCTTAGGGTTTATAGTACTTATATTTCTTCTCTATGTTCCTGCAGAAAGTTTCTGATGGCAAATGGTCAAATACAAAACTGTACTCACAAGTTATTTAATTATATTAATATTTATGGCATTTGTTGAAACAAGAAAAATATAAATAATTAATTTTAAGCCAACAAACTGAAGTTATTATGCTGATTGGTGAAGAATTAACATTACGGCACAAAGTTCAGCTGGAGACAAATCACAAATTCATGTGTACCCTGGGCATTAATACTGGGGCCAATACTGTTCAACCTATTTGTCAGTCACGTGGTGATGGGACAGAGTGCGCTTTCAGCACATTTGTAGACAATACAAAAATGGTGAAGAGTTACTACACAACACTGTACACCAAGTGGTTGGGCTGCCGTTCAGAGGGACCCCATTCAGATGGGCAGAGAATAGAGCAGAGAGGAATCTCATGATATTCAGCAAAGGGCGGTGCCAAATCCTGACAGTACATGCTGGTGGCCAAATGGCTGGGAAGTGGCTATGCAGAGCCTATCAGGACTTTACTGCTCCAAAAAGATATATGAAAGAAACTTTCTAGTTGCAGCTTTTGTAGGGTTAGTCTGTCAGCAGATAATGAGAAATGTTCAGCTGACACTGAGGCATAACAGTACAAAGAGAGAATGACCTAATAAAATACATGATTTTCACTTAATATAAGCAGGTTTGATGGAAATATTTACAGACAATCTAAGATATTTAATGAATTGAAAGATTCAGAACTGAGAACTATGGAGGTCAGAACAGGTAGATGGCCAATATAACACTGTTTCTTTGCTTTCAACCCTGTAAGTCTCAGGTCTTCTTTTTTAAGGCCCATTATTATAGAGATAATTAAAAACCTGTAGCAAACACAATTTTAAAAAAGTTTTCGTTCATCACCACCAACTCGTTAAGATGAGGTTTTACAGTAGATGAAATTTTTTAATCTAAAACCTGATTTTTATTGTTATATGTGTTAAAAATGCTTTTATTCTTTTTGCTAGGCTTTTTCTGCCCAGTTATAAGCATGTATAAAGTGTCAGTTTTCTGCTATAGTAGATAGAAATGTTCTGCACTTGTAGTCTACTGCCAGTGGTGCAGCTACTGGCAGTAGATAATGTTTTAAGCATTTGCATCAGTGAGCACATTTTACAGGCACTTTGAGCTATCCTACCATGCATTTGAAGGAAACATTGTGTCTCTTTTGACCACAAATTGAATTTACTTGCAGGTCTCCATTTTACAGAATATAAAAAGATTTCTGCCAAATTCAGTTTTGTGTTTTAAAGTCTCGCTTCCTAAGACAAACTGAAAGGCATTTTGAATCAGGAAAACCCTTGCTTTCCTGTAAAAAAAAAGGAAGTTCAATACAGGGTATGAATAGTGGGTGGAGAAAGGAAGGACCTGTAGAATTTTTAAGTTTTCAAAAACACGTAGAATTCAAACCCAGAAGTTGGTAGGAATTAAAAATTACTTTTATTTCGCAAGGTAAATATGTCTATTCCCCTCTTAGTAACCTCCTTTTAAAAAATTATATTATTCAAACCAACTCTCTTCTACTGTCCCATTAGGTGCTGTATCATGAATAGTAAAGTTCTGGCAGGTCCAGTGCTGAGTGCTATTTTTCACCTTCTCCCAATAAAACTGATAAGAAACAAATATACTGAGAAAGGAGTTTAAGGATATGTAGAAGTGAAAATTAATTTGGTTTTATTTTTGGAGGTTATCATTAATAACTTCTTTTTTTACAGGGACTCTTTTAGCTGTGAGCAAGCAGCACTTACCAGGTCTAAGAAATGGCAAGAAAGGGAATGGTAGACTAGAGAAGAGGGGGTGGGCACATGGGAAGCTTTTCAATTCCTGGAGTATATTAAAAGAGGCATATTAAAGGCATAGTATATTTAAAAAGGCAGGGATTCTTGGTTTGTATAGGATGTTGCAGAATGTTTTGGGTTTTTAACTATCCTTATAAGACAAATCTCTATGCAAAATGCTGTATGTTTTTTGTCCATGATGATTTATTCTCTGGAAAAAAAGCCCAATGTATTGTCACAAATTAGTGAGTTTTCAGTGAACAATGAATAAACAAATAGTTTTCCATGGTTTCTTTGTGTGGCCTGTAATGTCTAGTCTAGTGATGTCAGAAGTTTATGGGTCCACTGCTTTTCCTGCTTCTTAGAGAACTAGTGGTCTTTTTTAATTCTGCTAATCCTGTATCTGGGCCTGGCCTCTTTCTCTGTGTCCTGTAGGAGTTTTGAAGTTCCAGTCCTGGGAAGATTTATTTGTGTAATCCTATATATAATCAAGACTTTGTGTTTTTACAGTTGAGTAATGTCAAGTTTAACTTGCTTTAAGTTTATGGATCTGGAAAGCATCATAAAATTTTTAATATACTCTAATTTTATAGGTAGATAAACTTTTGGGTCAGACTCTTACACTCCTAAAGCTATTTAAGTCACTTGTTTGCTTTAAAAAGGTGCATTTCCTTTTGCAAGATCCAAATTTAAAATTCTTTAGCTTATAGAATTAAAACTGCTTCTTATTTAAATTAGCAAAGAGGTCTGATCTAATTTTTTTATGGATCAAGATCTTTTTATGGATCACAAAAGGGTTTTTGCAGTCCCTTTTGAAGTCTTTGCAAAACCTTTTGTGCTTCTTGATAAATAACATCTGTATGTGAAATTCATATGCATCAGATGACTTCTGGTACTTTTTTGCCAAACTGAGTTTTGCAGTGTAGATTCTTAACATGAGTGCTTAACTTTTATACTCTCAAAATGAAACTACTTGTAAAGTTGACTCCACATGGTGTTTCCATTCTGTAGCAGAGAGTAGGTGTTCACCTGCTAGAGTTCCTGGCTCCAATGTAAAGAGAATAGGGAGAAAATAAAGGGATCATGTCAACAGTCTGTCAGCTAACCCAGTAAGCAGAGATGGAAATGTCAGCAGCTTCTCTGCCAAGAGGGATGAATCACTTGTGTCCCAGTCTGGGGAGAATCAGGATGGAGCAAGCTGATTTGCCCGACCATGTGCCCAGAAGTGCTGTCCTGAAAGGGAAACTGGCTTTTGGCTAATAGCCTCCAGATTAATCTGTAATGTTTTCTCAGATGGTACCACAAGCAAATGAATTATATAAGAGAATAACAGGATGGTAGAAAGATAAAATCCAAACACAAGTTACACTAAAGCAGAATTCTTCAATAGCAAGATGTATATTATTTAAAGAAATATCTGTTAATACATAAAGCTGTTCTGCTGGTGAAAAGAATACTAGAATCATGCAATTTAAATTTCAATGCATGTAATCTCATGTGTGTGATAATACATTGAATCCAAAGAGATGTTTGTATGTTTGGGGGTTTTTAAAACTTATAATTCATGTCATTTTCTGTTTCTTGAAGGGGTTTTGATTCTTATTTTTTCATATAGGATTCTAGTAATAATTCTAATAACTCCTCCTTGTGAGCATAAAAGAAGGTGTGTAAAGCATAGTAAATGGAGTGACTTTACAGGGATGTAGGTCTTATGCAAATAATCTGAGATTTGGCCTTAGACTTTGCATCTATTACAAGATTATTATATTGAAAAGAATAGTATGCAAGCCATATTATCTCACTACATTTTAATAAGGTTAAAGGAATATCTTCTGCATGCAATATGTAGATGATAATCAGATTGCTTCAGTATTCAGTTGGATAATTGGTATGTGAAGCACAGTTTTCATTTGTCATTATTTAAGGTCCAAAATTGTTTCTTGAATTTTTTTTTTTTTTGTCTTTTTTGTCTTTTTGTCTTATAACTTTCAGTTTTTCACTTCTCTTTTATTCTTGAGTGAGTATGCCAGAATGTAATGCAGGACCATGTTCCAGGCTGTGATAAATAGGTCTGTGTTACTGTTGGCCAAACCCACCCACATAGAATCTGCATGGGAATGCTCCCTTGTAGCAGGAGCATCTCATTTACATTTACCTTTGGATACCTGTATTTTATATTTTACCAGTCTTTTCTTTCTGTATCTCAGAATGTCATATAAATCTATTCAAAGACTCTGCAAGGCATTTGATGTCAACACAGTTACTTTGATCAAATAAACCTGTATTCAGAAAAAAAGTGATGTTTGGCGAGACTTAGTTATCCTTAAGCTGTTCCAATGCTGATCAGTTATTTTAGCATCTCTAATTCAAAACTGATTGCAGTCTTTATTTTCTATTCTATGATTTTACACAGGGTCAGTGTCGAAGTAACAGCATATATTCATATGTCCAGTGTCTTTCATGCTTTGAAAATACTTTGTATTAATAAGAGGAAAAGGTCTAAGTAGGTGTAATTAAAAAATAAATCACAATAATATGAAGACTGAATTTAAGATAAATATAAGGAGCAGAAAGTACATAAATGTATAGTAAGGAAACACTAATATTTCTGTGCTAATGGCAACCTATTCTTCTACATTCCTTTAATGCACCAAGATTAGATATTCATGTAATCAGATAAAGCATTTGTATTTTTGAATAATATTTTGAATTGCATTTTAAGTGTACGTTCACAAAGAATGCCTATATAGACTTAATTTCAAAAGAGGTTTAGTGTCCTGTGACTACTCTATTTCCTGTCCTTCATCTTTATCAGTTATTCCTTTTATGAACTCTATAGTCTGTGGAAGCAGAAATCTTGTGTTTATAGTGTTGCACGTTTGTCTGTAGAATACCGCATTTTGTCATGAAAAAAGTTATATGTCTTACATAGAACAACACTTGTTTATGTAGATGTTATATATATTTGTATAACATATACCTTTGGACTCTGAACACAGATGGAAGAAAATAAGTGTCAGTCTCAGCTGAAGGTCTGAAATCCTGCAGAGGGGCTGGTAACTGGATATAGTGTTGTTTACTTCAGCATTTGTGCTTTAACTAGAAATCCATCATTTGGAGCAGTGACAGGGATGGCGCTAAATTTACTCAGTACAGGTTTTTAGTATAACGCCTATTAAGTTCTTGTACCTTTGTCTTTAAGAACACTTCCAGGACTTCAAGAAGTAGAAATTACTTGGGTTCTTTAGCTTCCTTTAAAAATGGATGCTGTAATACCCCTTGGTCCTTTGGCAGTTTTTCCTTTGTTTTCCTGTGTTTGGTTTACAAGCTCTTTGGAACAGAAATTATTTTGGCCTGTATCTCCTTTCTGCTTGTAATAAGCATCATGTTCAATAAAAAACAGTAAACACATCATGAAATGCATAGTTAAATAGTAAAAGATGCAAATATAATGAAAAAGAAATTGCTATCAGAGCAAAATAGTAATGAGTTTGTCTCTGTAAATACTGATGTTTGAAAGTCACCTTTCATGTGGAGTGTTTGTCTGTTGCAAGATGAGTGTCTGGATTATTAATGAATTCCATACAATAATACACAGGTCACTTAGTTCATCAGCTCACAGCTTATTTCTTACTTGAAGAATGTCCTGGGAAATTACACTTTCTGTATATAGTTTATAATTTTAAATGAATTGCCCAATCTAATCTCCTGAACTGTTTACCCCTACTGTTCTGGTATATTTCTGCATATGTTTTACTATCTATCTGTGATTTGTTTTATTCTAAAAAATATGTCTACTAATTATCTGCTGTTATTTTGAGTTCTGATGTGGCTTTGTATTCAATATTATTTAATGTGTAACTGGGTTTTTTTCACAGAAATTCAAGGAAAATAAGAGTTTGTTCATTCACACTTGTTTAAATTTTAATTGCCTTTTCAAGTAACAAACAAGCTTCAAGCTAAGACTTGCAGATGTTGAAAACTAGGTCATCTTGTTTATGCACAAACTCTGCTTGCTGTATTGCAGAGTGATCATCTATAAAAACACATTAGAAGGATTTTCCTAGGATTAGGCAAGTCAGTAAGAATTTTAGAGTATCCTTTGCATGTTGCTATGAAATAATCATTATTTTTTATTAGTTATCGATCTATTCTAATTCTGGTTTTTGCTTAATTTGATGTACTTTATTCATCCAGAATAGTTAACTTTTAAGGAGAATCTTCACTGAAAATGTAAACCATGGAATTGAAGACTGGTATTTAACCAGCATTGATGCAGTGTTTTCCATAATTTGATCTCATTTGTAGGAAACCTTTACACAGGTCACCACAAAGAGAACAGGGTCGTGCAAGACCACATAATCATACGTGGCCATTACACAGCCATCCTTTTAGCCATGAAATTAATTTAGAATGTGGTGATTTAAAGATCCTTCCTTCTGTCACCTCACGTTAGTCAGACCATATGCCGTCAGCCATTCAGTTTGCTAAAGTGGTGCATAAACAGGCCAACAGTTTTTGTCTTCATTGCAGATCTTATATTTGGCCATTAATCAGAAGTAGAGGCTATGTGGTAAAATGCTGACATCACAGCTACACATGAAAAAGGTCTTTAGTGTCACAGCAGCAGTTTGTATGTAGTTTGTAATGATTTTTAGATTTAAGCTGTTACTTATTGAGAAAGCGTAAAAAAGTTCAGGATCAGATATGGTAAACTGGGGTAAACGCAAAGGTATGGTGAGATTTTTGAAAATTTTGTTATTCCTTGTCTGTTCTGCTTGTTCACAGCCAGCATCATCGGTGTCATCAGCAGCATCGTTGAATTGATTCTAGTGAGTTAAAGTGCAGTCTGGTTTCCTAATGAAGACCTGCATGCAGCTGGGTTTTGTTTCCTTTCTGGGAATTTCTTACCAATCCATGGCAGTAATCCTAAAGATGTTAAGAAAATTTTATTGGATTTTAGTGCATTTTATGTCAGCTTGGCAAATACACAAGAATGGAGCTTCCTTTACCCCTGCTAATATTAAGTCTTGCTCAGAACAAATAACACAAAGCTATATGAGAACTGAGACAAAATTGTTAAATGTTTTATTCGTCTTAACTCTTTGACATAATTTATCTCAGATTCTGTAAATGAGCAGAGTGCTCATGCTACAATCCATATTAATACCAACTCAAGAGACTGAGGTTTGTCTCCAGGACATACCTTTCTTTTATAATTTTTTTATTTTGTATTTATGTCACTTTTTTATTACTCAGAAATACCATAAGAATAGATATCCTGAAATATTTCTGAAATACTTGGTAGGTTGAGTATAGTCCACGTGAAAGGCTCTCTCCGTTTCCCTGCCTCCTCCTGTTCTGCTTGATATCTTCTTGTCTGCTTCTATTTTAGAGACATGAATATATGTAAATAGATGATTTTGTACTGTTTGTGTTTATTTTTTATTCCTTCATTTTCTGACAGTGTGTGGGGTTTACTCAAAACATTAGAATTTTAAACTCAGTGGGGTGATAGAACATAAATGGAGAAAGTTGACTTAGTTATTTAGAACATTGCTCACTTAGAAAATTAATTTTATTATTAGAGATTAAATTTGCAAAAACAACTAGGCTATGTTGATAGAGTTCTATTTTTCACCACATAACTGGGTTTTTAAAAACACCTCTTCTTTATGACAAATACCTATGTCCTTTAAAGCTAAATAACTGAAAACTGGAAAGAATCCTGTTTTCATCTGAAATTTTCAGTTTTTCAATGTGAACAATCCTGTAGTAAGTAAATAATTATCAGTTT
The DNA here is from genome assembly GCA_013397935.1 of Dasyornis broadbenti. Classification (NCBI taxonomy): domain Eukaryota; kingdom Metazoa; phylum Chordata; class Aves; order Passeriformes; family Dasyornithidae; genus Dasyornis; species Dasyornis broadbenti. The sequence goes on from VZRN01003024.1 coordinate 671,729, forward strand.
CAATGCCACTGCTTTCACTTTTCTTTGTACACTGGGTTCTTTGACTTCACTACATGGTCTGCTATGAATCCTGAATCTTACTCTCCCTTCTTTTCCCGACTTCACCATGAGGGAAGAAATTACATTTCCTAGTTATTTTAGTCATCACTCCTTTATAGATCGAGACATATTATAAAGAAAAGCTTGAGACACATTTAAGAGCACATTCAATAGCAGCCACATCACTGTCTAAAGATTAAAGCAGAATTTAACCCTTGCTAGCATTTTATTGAAGTCTAACCTGTGATGGTTTTTATTCATTTATACACAGATCTTGGGTGCATCACTTTAGTCGTCATGCAATGCAGTCTGTAGTAATGCCATAAAGTAATTGTATAGGATCTCTTCATCTCATCTTATTCGGAATTATTAAAACAACTAGAACAACTATGCAGATATTGTTGATAATACTGGCTCCTACGTCTTGTCAGATGCTAGATTGGAATTGCAGGTATACGTGATGTTTTGTTGGAACAATTATTACAGTTGGAAAAGTGGCATTTGGTCACAGAAGCCCATTTTATGGATCTGAAGGAGAGCAACAAACATCAATTAAATACCATTGAGAATAATTGTTCTCAGATCATATGAGAAAGGAAATAGGTGATACCTATGGAGAGAAGCAGGGAGAGAGGATATAAGCAGGGAATAGAGGTGCCAATATGACAATTTACTTGGGAGAGTAACAGGTAAATTGTAACCTGTGGAACAAGAACATGGTTCAGTCAGCACCAGTAGAAAAATTAGAAATAACTTAGCTTGATCTTCAAATTCTGTTCTGGAATTTGAATTTGGAAGGGAAGGGAAACCAAACAACACAATTTAGTGAATAATTTACTTATGTTTGCCCAATTTGCAATCCAAGCAAATGTAATTTGTGTGAGCAGCACTAAAACAACTCTATTATTTTAGTGCCATGTTAAAGGCATTTTCTTCAGAGAAGGCTTATAGTTGTATAGGTTCCTTTGAAACTGTTTTTCATGTATTGTATATTAATTTATTGAAAGAAAATACAAGACTGTTGAATAAGCTGGGATTTTTTGTTTCTTTGGAGGCTTTGATTTGGATTGGTTTTTTTCTCTTTTTTGTTTGGCAGAGATGTCTTGATGGTATTTGTCCTCTTACAACAGTAGATTTGCTTTAAAGATGGTTTAGACAAGTAAGCTGATCACAACCCTTTGAGACCTGCCATTCAGCCTGTTCTTAGTCCACCTCACCATCCACTTGTCCAGCCTGCACTTTCTGAGTTTGCCAAGGAGGATATCATGGAGGACAGTGTCAAAAGCCTTGCTAAAGTCCAGGTAGACAACATCCACTGCTGTCTCCTTGTCCATCCAGTCAGTTGCCATTGTATAAGGCAATTGAGTTAGTTAAGCATGATTTGTTTTGGTTTGTTGTCACCTTTGTGTAACACTGCTGAATCTTTCTTCATTAAATTTTATGAACTGCATTTTGTATATATATGTATAATACATCCACATAATGAGAAAAGGCAAAGTTATAGATAACTGTAGAAATTTGTTTCATTTGTTATTGTCATTGTGTAAAGCCTTTTTAGAATACAATTGTATTCAGATATCACACCAACACTAGTTACAATGCTATGACTAGTACAGTTTTATAGTAAGAATTTTAATTCAAAACCATGTCCTATATCTAGAATTTGGATTTGCAAACAATACTTAATTTTAAAATGAAATGAATGGAAAACTTGGCAGTAATTCCCCTGAAAGATTAGTAGATCAAAATCCATGTCTAAATTTTGTGGCAGGCTTCCCTTTCTGATGTTACATTTCACTGAGATTAATCAGTACCCCATGATGTAACTGAGCCAACACTCATAAAGTGTAGCAGAAACAATTAGGTGGATTGTGTAAATAAATACAATATATAGATATAAATATAGATTTTTCTTAGCCATATCTGTGTCATATTTGAATTTGTATAGCTGTTATAGTACTTTACAAAAGTGGAAGAAGGCATCACCATCTTTGACCTGGTAGGTATAATTTTTTTTCTTGGGGAAGGCAAAATTTTGACTCACCCGGCTACCAAACTAGTCTTCCTTGAAAATATTTAATGTCATCATTAAACCAAGAATATTATTATATTACCAATTACCACCCTACATCCCCTTCTCCATATCAGCTACACTGGAGGTAAAAGGTGGCCCAAAAGAGGTCTTCTGCTGATCTTGTTCTCCCTGTAACATAGCTTTGCACCTAGGCAGATTCATTCATGGACTCAAAACAACACTGTATCTGCAATGCTTTCATGTCTATCTACTGCTAAGATTGTTATCTTTGTCTGGGTAAACAGCCAAAAGCTCTGTAGACTTCTTTTCTCAGTCTGAAAATACATCCCAGATGTTCATTAGAAATTTTTTTTTTTTTCCTCTTGAAAAGCATTTTGGAGAGACATAATAAGCTATTGAGCCATACTTTCTACTGCTGTTTCTTCAGACATTTTCTCTTTTTCTTAAGTGAAGCTGGCTATTTTACTGTAGCTAGTCCATAAAGATTCCAGGTTTCTCTTCCAAGAATGAAGATAAAGCCTCAGTGCTGCTGAAGAAAAATGTTAATCTCTTCCACAATATTTACACAAGTGACACACATCATGGCTCTAACAATGATGGTTTAAAACACTATATTGCCCCTCCTTTGAGTCCATTTACTTGGTTTTATTAAAGCACCCTAAATACCTTTTGCTAACATATAACTAGAGTTTTGACTTTTAATTATTCAAAAAGTGAAATTTATTAGACACATGATGTCTCCATACTAGTGTATTACTTCTATCTAGTAGGAATATTCCTATGAAAGCACTTCAGAAGTCTTATAGCTTTGCAAATAGTCATTATGATCAGAGATGAGGAAAAGTGTCTTAATGGATTACACAAATAAATTACCTATATATAAAATAGAATCAATGTTTTACTGTTATTTTGTAAAGAGTTTCCACAATTCATGACTAGAGAGAGATTTTCATTAGAGCAAGGAAAAATAAAGCATGTGTAGTGTGATAGAAGTTTGGGAGTTTCTTCCAGGGACCAACATTTCATGACACTGTTGAAGTTAATCACCAATTAAACTAATATAATTTCATTATATTGTTGTGTTTTAATGTAACAATATTCCACACAGAATAGAAAGAAGAGCTGTTTACAATTTAGAGCAGTATTTAACCTAATTTAAGAAGTTTTTTTATTTGATGGTCATAATTTACAGGCAAGCTTAATATATGTATGGGGAAACCCTTTTGATGTTTGTACCACTGCAAATGCCATTTGGACTTTACCTTTAGATTGGCACTTGCTCTATGCCACATACGATTTAACTGGCAGACAAAGCAGTAATGAAGTTGTTACTCAGCACTTCATAACTGATCTTTCCTCCTGTGTTTGGAAAAGAATCTGACTTTTTTTTTCTCTTTTTCTTTTTTTAAAATTACAGTAATTTATTATGTAGTTAACTTGTAGCTTATAACTGTATTGCTATTTGTTTCAAAGTGACCAAATTTCCAGCCTAGAGTGTCTGTCCAACTAGAATTACTACTGTATCTTGGGTAATATTGCTCTGTGGTAACTTCTTTAGGACTTACAATACTCATTCTGTATGTCTTATTTACCAGATGGTAGGTTGTATTTGTGTCTCGCATTTTTAATTCAGAAACTTTTAGGTGGTTTATATACAAATACAAGATGCTAATTTGTCTATAATAAATTGTATGATTGATACTAAAGAAGTGTATTGTGATATATACCCACAAGATGGCAGGTTAACTTTAGCACATGTGACCTTTAGCATTTGTTGAATATTGGTTTTAGACATGAAGATTTTATGTTTATTAATGCCAGAAAGCCTCTGCCTGCCTGTTAAATGGGTATATGTTGGAAGGCATAAGCACCTCCCCTTTGTGTGGTTGTAAGGATTAGTCAAAATTGAACCAATTAGTATTTGAGAGCACTGAAGTGTTCCTAATTTCTCCTGACTTTATCAAAACTATGCCTTTTCTGCTAACCACTTGAAAGATAAAACGTTTGTTGTTTACCAATGATGTAGTAAATGATGGAAGAACATGTGATGTAATCTCCTCCTATGACAAGGTGTCTCAGTGCATGAGGGAAAAGCTGAGGATGTCACCTACCTAGACATTACTGAAGCCTTTGGCACTGTTTTCTACAGCATTTTCCTGAAGAAACTGGCTGCTCCTGACTTGGGTGTGTGTACTCTTCTCTGGATTAGAAATTTGCCGGATGTCTGGGCCCAAAGAATTGTGGGGAATGGAGTTAAATCCAGTTAGCAGTGGTGTTCCCCAGGGCTCGGTACAATTTAATATCTTTTTTGATGATCTGGCATGAAAGGGATCGAGTGCATCCTCAGTCAGCTTGCAGATGACACTCAGTTGGATGGGGGTGTTGATCTGGTGGAGAGCAAGTAGGCTCTGCAAAGGGATCTGGATAGGCTGGATCAATGAGCCAAGGCTAATTGCCTGAGGTTCAGCAAGGCAAAGAGCAGGGTACTGCACGTGGGGCAGAACAACCCCAGGCAGTGCCACAGGCTTGGGACAGGGTGACTGAAAAGCTATTCACGCAGAAAAGGACCTGGGGTGCTGACTGACAGCAGCTGAGCGTGAGCCAGCCGTGTGCCCAGGTGGCCAAGAAGGCCAATGGTATCCTAGAATGTATCAGCAGTAGTGTGGCCAGCAGGAGCAGGGCACTGACTGACACTGTACAGGGCACTGGTGATGCTACACCTCGAATCCTGTGTTCAGGTTTGGGCCTCTCACTCAAGAAAGACATTGAAGTGCTGGAGCATGTCCGGAAAAGAGCCAGCATGTGTGAGTAGATCCATAAGAGATCCAGGTGTGTAGTAGCTCCTGCCCATGTAGCAAAATAGAGGTCTTGACCCAATTCAGCACTGCAGCCTCAGAAAAACCTATGTACCATCTCTGATGGTAAACCTAAACCACAAAACAGAGAATTCTGCAGCTTGCTTTTTAGTCCTTACCCTCCAATTCACCCATTTCAGGGAACTTGTTAAACACTGAAAATCCTTACCACTCTGCATTTCTTTCCTGGGGAAATCCAGTATGCTGGGAAGAGAAAGGACATACTCCCACTTGCTCAGTGCAAGGTCAGCCTGAGGTAGGGGCATGCAGTCACATCTGAGAGCTGTAAGGTGCTGCCTAATGTGTGCATAACCTGAGGTATAGGCTAGATATATGGGATAAGGAGGAGGAGATACTTTGCTCCCATTCCATTTAGGCTGTCTCCTTTCTTTGCTGGCATGCATTTCATCTGCTTGTTTCATTATTTATAATGTTTACTGCTTCCCTTCACTGAATGCTACCATGCTAGTACTTTAGGCAGTTCCTCTGTGATTTTTGGTCAGCTGATGTTTGGAGTCAGTACCAAAATCGGCAAAATGCTGCCGGCTGGACATTGTTAACAGCAGGCAAGCAGTATGTAATAGTCTGTGTGTGTTTTCACTGGAATAAAAGCAATGTGTGTTAACAGTTGCAGCCTATTTTAAATTCTGTTTCTATAATGTCTGCATTTTCAGCTTTTGGTCATAAAGCATCCTTTTTTATAATTTTATGACAAAAATTGCATTTTGAAGAGTGTGAAGCATGTTATTTCATGTAAATTTTCAAGGCACTTTGTTTTATTGATTCATTTTCATAAGCCATTATTAATAAATCTGGAACTGTCTTCAGATTTTATATTTTGAAAAGTGTTGTCATTTTCTTTGGTTTCTGTTCGAATCACGCTATTCAGAAATGTGCTGTATGCATTCAGCAGCAGCAAAACAAAGCTTTGCATTCTGGCTCATTGCCTCCATTGCAGGGGCAGACAGGTGGTGATGTCTTGTCACCATGACTACGTACAGCCCTTAGGGAGGGCTCTTGTAAGATGATAGTAATTCCTGAATGGGGGGAAGGGCATGAAGATATTCTCCTAGCTGTGGGTTCTTTTGTACGGGTTACACATGATTACATCTATCCTGTCTACCCTATTATTTGTGTGTGTTTGCTCCCTGAAATGCAGAATGGGAAAGAATCTATCACTGCAGACAGTGTGACAGGGGCTGCTTGCATTTGCCATTTAAAATCTTTACATGGATTAGAAAGGCCCGAGGATAATGGCAGCTGGACTGCCTGAGATTTTGCATTGTATTGACCAAAGGTTTTCCCTGAGTTAGGCACTTCAGAGGGAAAGGTATACCTGTGCTGAGGTGAAAGCATGTTAATATGGCAGTGGTTTAGGGCATTGGTCCGAATAGGAAAGGAGAGCTCTGTGGCTAGGACCACTTCCAGAGGCAGAAAGTAGACACACATGGTGGAAAAAGTTAATGAGAATAAATGGGAAAAGTCCTTCAGCTCAGTCTTCCCTCAGTATGTCCCAGCAATTGAGATAAGTAGGAATATAAAGTAGTCTTTGCTTAGGACACATAGACTTTTGCTTGTGAAAGAGGTCTAATAGTATTTTCAATGAGAAATATGGTTTGACCTTGTTGATGTCAGAAAAATGGGATTGCATCTTCTTTGGCTTCAGATTCAAGTGGGTCATAAAAGTGCCACCTAGTGAATTTTCCTTCTACTAGCGTTGGGTGGCCTGACCTGGAGTGGCCTCATTTAAACTTCTGCAATCTGCCAAGACCACAGCTGGAGTTGGAGTTGCTGCAGGATACTTGTCTTTTCAATTCCACTCCTCCTTTGCAGCAGCACAGGTAAACATCTCTGCTACAGGAGGAAGTGAAGTGCTTGAGTAAGGAGAGGGAAACTTCAGCTGTATGGAAGAGAGTTACCATAACCTCAAAAAAGGTAAAGGACTGTCAGACTTGAAGGGTACAGAACAAGGCAAATGAAAGCTGGGAAAATTTGTGGTTTACATGACTGAAATTTTATATTAAGGACTACGCAGTTGTCACTCTGTATATCTGCACGTAATACCTGGTGAAGATGTGTTGTGGAAAAGAGTTTGGTATATGTGATGTTACTAGTATTACTCAGTGTTGGAGTTTTCAGCCTAAAGTTCAGCCAGGAATGCTGTACACAGACAACAGGAAGATGTCCCTGTTTTAAATTAATGTAGGCTGACATAAAGAAGGAGAGTACAGAGCTCTGTGGAGAGCAAACATGGAAAGAAATCCTACCTTTTTAATGGGGAATTAATTAGAGGGATTCAGCTAAATGGAAGAAAGGACTCCAGCTAGTACTTCCTTGAAGTGTGTAAGTTCCCATGTTAAATGAGAGTTCCTGTCTGGATCGTAGTTTCCCAGGGGAAGCAGCTCTATGGATGTTTTCAGCGCTGTGGAACAGTGTGGGAGCAGTGGTGAGCTTCAGAGAACAATTGGTCTCCTTTGTGCTCCTTCTTCAGATACAGCATTTCCTTCACTATGCTGTTTGTTCCTAATGATTTGGGAACAGAAAAAAGCAGTGACCTAGAAAATACAGGAATATCGTTTTACTGTAAAATATTTACAATCTCTGACTTCAGCTAGGCAAATTCTGCGGAATGTGGATTGGGAACAGCCAAGCCAGTAAACAGCATTGTCAGTTACATATTTTAATCTGAAGCACAACAATGAACTTGTATATACTTATATATATGAACAGTCTATAAAATAGAAATAGAATTGTTAGAACAAGAAATATAGGCTCACAAAATCACTTTGAGAATTCACTACCCAGCCATCAAATTGTCCTGCCTGTTTCATTAACAGCATAAATCACCTAGCTAAAAAACATTGTGTGCTGTGGACAAGTATTCTGGGATTCACTAAACAATGGGGGGCTTTGTATTTTAGTTACCTACTAAATTTTAGGACTTGTTTTTGCATGCCAGTCATCAAGACATACAAGGTATCATGTCAGACTTGTAGTTAACTCAGACCACAGTATGAAAATAGGCTAATCATGCTGGATCTAGGAACTGAGAGGCCCCCTATAGGGCTGTCCAATGGAGGCCAAGTACCCCTTGCAGCTATTTGCACTCAGTATGTATTTCTATGTTTATGGGCAGCAAGCAGGATGTTTCTTCATGTCCCCATTTGGAGCTCTTGAAATCCTGCTGTGTGTCAGGAACCCAGAGGGCATGGGCAGAGGATGCAGGTAATTTAAATACTACTGCTGCCTGTTGCACAACCTGGATGCACCAGGTAATTTTTTCTCATTCTTTGGTAAAAAAAGAAAAGGAAAAAAACCTAGAGTGCTAAAAGGAGCAGTTACAGCTTTTTATGTCTAAAACATATAAATGGAAATACATGTGTAAATTAAGCATTTAAAATACAGATTCTAGGTTAAAATGCTGCATTATGAAGTGAAGATAACAGTAAAATAAAAATCATTACTTGTCCTAATTTCTGAACAAACTCTGCAATACATGAATTAAGGATGTGCCTGGTGCAGATGGGAGATGTTAGTAACATCCTTTCTACACAGCGCACATTCATGGAAGTAGCATATGCTCTGCCACTTTTGTCTCTTGTCACTTTCAGAGTTTGAAAAGAATGTGCCGTTCTCTGGACTTGTAGTAGCAAACTCCCATCCAAAGAATAAATGATACCTATGATATGTGTCCCACATGTTAGGATCTGACTATACCAATTAAAACTACTATCCCTTTCACCTTCTGCATATTTTGGTGTTTATGTATTTCATTTAATGTTTCTTAGTTGAGTGAGAGAATTTATACAACTTATGCATGCTTTTACATGCTTCTCAGATCTTTGCTTATTTGCCTGAAGAGGTAAGATAAGGCCTTTGATATTCAGCAGAGACAAAAAGCTGTTATTTTTTTCTGGGTCAATCAATTTCCTTCCTTAGATCAGAGCTGGGATCTCTGAAGTGTATACCAGAACTGAGCTTTCTGCAGTCGTAAAATTAGACTCATCACTGTCATCCCCTTGTAACAGCAACAAGACGAAAAATGTGAAGTGTAAATTTTTGTGACTGTTCAACTCAGTCAATCAGTCGAAATCTCTGGGAAAGAAATTCTTAATGCAACTTACAGTTGTTTGTGTGACATAATTAAAAAACCTGTGCATGTTATCTTTGCATATAGCTGCTATTATATGACATGTTGTTAAACTGCTTCTTTTAGTTTGCTGGATTCGGTATCACTGCATTAGACTGAGGGAAAAAATGGCATGACCCACTTCAATTTAGGATGACCGATTTCACTCATTAAGACTGTACTTTGCTTGTACTTCGCTGTAAGCACATGCCTGGGGCTATGCCTTCTGAAAGCAAACTAAACTCTTCTAAATCAGGAAAATGGTAAGGCAGAGTGTTTGTGATCCATGAACAGACTATTAGGGTTTTAGAATAAAGAGTAAATATCCGTATGATACGGAAATTCCTGTGAGAGGCTTATAGTTTTATAAAAAAATCAGTAATGCTATGTAGGGTCTGGTAACTGCTTTTAATATTTTTATATGTGTTTCCTATGAAAACAATGAATACTTTTAGGGGTGATAGTGTTTTCCCTGTTACCCCTTAATGTAGGTTATGAGTAAAAAAAACATTAAATGGCTTTTATTATACAGGAAGCGTACTTGAAGTGTAGAATGCTTTGAAACGAATGCCTGCTTTACTGCTATAAATTGTTCATGATATGTCTTTTCATATATGCATCAAACATAGCACTTGCTGCAGAGATGCATGTGATTTGTCTTCTCTCCTGAGAGACGGTAATTGGCTTCAGTTTACTTAGGCTACTGCAGTACAATTTATTTTCTAAGCTTATCCAAGCCTCATGTTGCAGTATGTTTTCTTCTATGAGGGTGAAGTATTTAATTTGTAAAGTGGTGCAGAGTATGTGTTACATTACAAAGATGAAGTACATCTTTGCTCTGTGGTGTTTAGTGGAAACAGACCACAGCACTCCACCATCCCCCTTTACCTTATCTTGTCTTATTATTAAATTGTACGTGAATTAATCATGATCTTTTAGAAAACATCCACTGTAACTCGCTCAGTAATTTGAACACGACTAATGAACTCTGCTTGCTATTTGCTTTGTCTGCTTATAATTATTTCTGTGGTTTTGAGCTTCACTCACACGGTGTTATTTCTCTTTTCCAAGGCTTATCTTTTTCTAGATAGCCAAAAATTCTTCAAAATGGCAAAAAATAGGAAATAATACAAACTTGTTTTAAGTGTAAGACTTCGTTGTTAGTCCAGTAATCTTTCCTGCTCAGATTTATGTTTTTCCATTTTATCTATCTAGATGAAGAACTAAAGAGATGAACATTAAAATCACAACAAATAGCTTTTCAAGAGAGTTAAGCTCTGAAATGTAAAAATCTTTACACAATTGTGACATGTCATGTAGCAATAATGTATCATATAAATAATATACTAGTGATGAACCCTCTGGGCAAGAGCTTTCTTGATTTTTTAATTCCCATCACGATTTCAACTTCCAAAGGATATATATTTTTTTTCAATATAGTACAGTATGCAATTTATAGTGGACTAAGAAGTGCTGACTACTCACCATTTCCTTTAATGCATTAATGAATTTCACAGTAAATACATTTGACTACTCAGGATCCTAACTTCCCATAATGGCAGTCCTGCTTGTCGTTGTTGAGGCCAGTCTGCTTCTTCTTGGAGGAAATGGTTGGGGTTTTTTTCCACCACACACTGGTCTTTCCTCCTTTGTTAAAATTACCTTAGTGCTGAATTAGCTTCAGTTAATTCTGCAAGTTCATTACTCTTTTATGACTGTGCACATGTTAGTACTGCTGCATTAGCTCATGTGAGGCACTGGGACTTCTGGGAACACTTGCTTGGGAACAGCATTAAGCTGTGCTGTCCTATGAATTAATTTGTAATGTGCTGAACAGAAATATGTCTCCTTTCTGGGCATCCATGTGGAAATTTTTTCTTCTGAAAGGAAAAGTACCAAGTAATGAACTTATAGTAGGAGAGTGACTTCGCTCTACTGTCAGCATTACTAATGCTCTCTTTTTGGCAATACGTGACAGATAAGAAGTTTAATACAGAGTAGAAGGCATTTTGTCTGTGGTTGGACAAGTTGAAAATTCACCTGGACATGGATCAGTGTAGTCATACAGTGAGGATTTTAGGAGCTAGTAAAATAAGGGATCCTTCTTTGCTGACTGGAAACAAAGGAGGACTAACAGTGGGGAAGGACTACAAGCACAATATGGTAGTAATATAAAACTATGCTTGTCTGGAATAGCCATCATTACTGGCTTGCCTAGAGTTCTTTAAAATGACATTTCTGTTCAAATGCATTGGAAGCATAGGAGAGGAGTAATGTGAGACTTAAATTATACAAATTTATTTTAAATCAGTTGATTTCTGTGTAAAAAGGAATAGGTAGGATGGAAGAAGTTGTTCACAGAAGCAGCAAAGGATAATTAGGAAGATACACATGCCCTCAAAGCAATGAGTCTATTTCCAGTCTGGGTTAAACCAAGACCCTCAGCCATTCCTGCTAGTCCATGCCAAAAGCATTGTCAGTGTTTTTACACATACAGTGCTTGATAAGAAAGATGGATACAATAACCTTACTTTTACAGAGTGCTGTAAGAGACTCCCGGTTCCTGAAAATGACTGATGAACTTTCATTCCTCATCAGAACACTTGCCAGCCTGCTCATGGAGCAAAAGTTCTGCAGATTTTAGGTGCTGGTTTGAACAGGTAATATGAAAAGATAAGAGTAAAATGAAATTGTTAGATGTGAAGTCAGGAACCAAAGAAGTAGAAGAGCTCCAAAAATCTCTGGAAGTAAATTGAATCATTTATAAGGTTAGATGAATTAGTCAGAGGAGCAGTGGAATAAATAATGTACATAACTTTGACTTCAAGTATCTACATATTGTCATTAGCACCTGTATTCTAAGAGGGCCAGAGACCAGCTCCAGGATGTAAGGGTATGAGCAGTCTAGATGATTCTGCATGTTCTTAGTAAGGCATTTTTCTGGTGTAGGGAAAGCCATTCATATAAACACACAGCTGGATAAACACACCATGTGATGAGTGAGCAACTGGCTCATGGGTTGGGTGCAAAGAATTGTAATGAATAGGATGACATGAGGTTGGCGAACTGTCACTAGTGGGGTTCCACAGGGCTCCATCTTAGGCCCTGTTCTCTTCCGCATTTCATAAACAACTTGGATACAGGACTGGAATGGTTACCATGCAAGTTCACAGACAAAAAAATGGGAGGAGCTCTTGACTCCCTTGAAGGCAGGAAGGCCCTGCAGAGAGACCTCAACAAATTGGAAGGCAATCATCAACCATATGAACTTCAACAAGGAAAGAAGTGCTGGATTCTGCACCTGGGACAGGGCAACCCTGGATGTACAGACAGACTGGGGAATGAGGTGCTGGAGAGCAGTGCCACAGGGAGGGACTGGGGGTCCTGGTCAACAAAAAGTTGAATATGAGTCAGCAGTGCCCTGGCAGCCAGGAGGGCCAACCCTGTCCTGGAGGGCATCAGGCACAGCATCACCAGCCAGGCAAGGGAGGGGATTGTCCTGCTCTGCACTGGAGCAGAGCAGCCTCACCTTAAATATTATGTGCAGTTTTGGTTACTGCAATATAAGAAAGATATGAAGCTGTTGGAAAGTGTCCAAAGGCAGGTAATGAAGATGGTGAAGGGCTTTGAGGAGAAGCCATGGCTGAAGGTGCTTGGTTCAGCCTGGAGGAGACTGGGGGGAGACCTCATTGCAGTTACAACATTTTTGTGAGGGGAAAAGGAGGGACACTGATCTCTTCTCTGTGGTGACCAGTGACAGGACCCGAGGGAATGGCCTGGTGTTGTGTCAGGCAAGGTTTAGGTTGGATATTAGAAATAGGCTCTTCACACAGAGGGTGTTTGGGCACTGGAATAGGCTCCCTAGGGAAGTGGTCACAGCACCAAGCCTGACAGAGTTCAAGATGATTTGGACAATGCTCTTGGGCGGGAGTTGGACTCAGTGATCCTTTCTGTGAAGTATGGCTTCCTTATTGCATGCTAGCCCAACTCAGAGACAGCTGCAGCAACTGCTGATGCTCATTGTATTAGAGATTTTAATAGACAGTAGTGTTACAATGTTCCATCAGTTATTTCATGGTTATATAAGTAATTTAATATTTAGCCAAAATATGGTTATTATGGCATAATATCCACAGACTAAGAAACAATGAAAACATGCCAGTGAGTAAACTCCAGGAATATTCTACTTACTGTTAATTTTGAAATATATATTTTAAATTCAGTAAGGTGATAATGTGGTGCTTCAATGTCCTAAATCTTTCTTCCCTTGAACAACTTGATGACATCCATATTAAGTCAAACCGTGTCACCATGCAACATCCAGATATTTTGGTTATAAACACTACTTGACACAGTTGAGTTTCAGTGTTATCCCTTTCTCAAGTGAGATAGTATTTATTAATTTTGAGAACTACTGCAATAAAAAGAATCACTGTACTACTAAAACCAACTTTTATCTGTTTGCAATGAGCCCTTTGGCCAAATGCTATATGGGACCAAACAATAAAACTTTGTTGGAGAGTTTATTTGCATATTTAAGACTCATAAAATGTGGGCAGCTTTGGTAGCAGTACTGAGCTGTGCCTCTATGGCTGAGAAGGGCTCTTGAGAGCTGAGAGGACAGAAGTGTGTAGGTGCCCTATTTTATTCCCAGACAATATGCTGATAACAAAGAAGTAGAAATAAATGGAGTGTGATCAAAGTTCTCAGAGTTTTTTTTTTTTTATAATTATTTTATATAAAAGTTAAAATGTGAAGAATAAGGTGTTTAGCTCTAGGGAAAAAGAAAGCAATTTTTATTTGCACCAAAGTCAGGTTTTATCTTGCTTTAACCAACAGAAGGTCAGAGACAAAGCAAAATAATAAACACAATAAAAAAAAAAGAAATCTTTATTTTTTGGCTCATATGTAATATTGTTTGTGTTGTTTATGATAGTAACAATTTCCTGCATGCATTTCACCAACACATTACAAGTCAAAAGCATTTGTAAAAGAAAGATTCTACATTTAATGTTAGCTTGTGTATGAAACACAAAATGTCCTGATGTCCTTGATTATACAAATGTGCCATTTTTTTCTTGGGAAATATTTTATTTGTACAAGCCTAGTGCACTGTGATTCAAAAAAGAATAAGAGTAGACTATGTAAACAGACACTGCAAGATAGCAAGGATTTAACGAACTGTGAGACTATCTTGGAACTTCTGATGCAAACAGTGCTAGAAATTCGCACATTCCCCTAATGCTTTCCTTGCTATGTCCTGTAACTATTTGGAAACAAGCTGGGTTCCAGATTTACACAATTTACTTCACATTGGAATATATGCAAATATAATATTAAAACAAGATAGTCTACAAATACTCACTTTTTTTTTCTCATAGTGTGATGATGCCAGTTTGGAATTATTGTGGTTAGAAAATAAGCCAAGTGAATGAGGAAAGAAATATAAGAAACAGTGATCTAAACTTGAAGACACTTTTCTTATATACAGAACTGTTGCCAAATGGTATTTCATTACATTATTTATATATGCTAACCACATTGTCAACAGGTTTAACAGTTTGCAATATGGCCTGTACAGTCTGATTCTACACCATATAGCAGCCACTTCAAATTAAAAATGCAAAACTAAAAAAGCTCATAAATAGCTGCAAACTATTGCTTAATGATTTGAAAGAATGAGGTTTGGTTGGACAACTTGATTCACTTCATCACTGACACATGGCTTCCTATAATGGAGACTGTGGACAGTGGAAGGAGCAAGGTACAGCAGCAAAAGCATTGACATGCATCAGTGATACACTCCTAACTATCTATGACACAAAATACAACAGGTCCTGTTGAGCTCTTGCAAATTAACCATACTGTGGAACATATCTGATGCAATTCAATGCGGCAAAGCCATTCAATTCTATGCTCAAATATGTACAACAGTATACTGTTTATATTTACATGGAAAAGGGTATTTTATGGATTCACTGGATGTTGGTAATAATGAGAGAAAACAGTAACCAAAGAATAGTGCAGGGAAAAAAAAAATGAACTGTTCAAAACCAAAAAAACAACCAAGCAACAACCAAAAAAACCCAAAAAAAAAAAAAAGAAAAAAGAAAAAAACAAAACCCCATACAAAATCAAAGAAAAGCAAAAAAACCAAAACCAAATCAAAACAAAAAAACCACAAAACCAAAACAAGAAACAAACAAACAAAAAAACCCCCAACAAACAAATAAAAAAACCGCAAAAGAACTCCCAGATATATAGATATATTTTGGTGAAGCTATTTTTCCAGTGCAGAAACTGCACAATATCTTTTGAGTTGTAAATATTTTAACATAAACAAGAACTTGTTCATGTTTAATGATTCACATAAAAATAAGTCATTGCAGATTCCTGTAAATTAGAGACTCTCCAGGCACATTAATCTGGATGCACATAATCTGGATGCAGCCATACAAGTAGTTAGAATACCACAAATTTAAGAGCAACCCTGAAACATGAAAGTTCTTAAAATCTTCAGCTTTGTGCAACGTCATATTTTTATTTATGCATGATTGACAAGTGCAGCATGTCTATGCAAATCACTTCTATCTGTATTTATAGAGAATCTGAGAGTAGAACACCTGGTCCTCATACCCCCTTCCCCAACATAAAACCCATTTACAAAAATAGTCACATATAATAGTAAACAACCTGTGAATTAAAAAATAATAAATACACTAATACCATTTTTGTAAAAATATGACAAATGTGGCAGTTGCATTACAAACAGTGAAGAGAATTACTGTTCTACATGTTGTGGAACATAAAGTATCCTTTTGCAATCATTTCATGCTCCGTCTTCTCTATGGAGCCGCCTATTTTTCTTATTCTTAGCAGTGTCAGCTGTAGTGAAAACAGTAACCTCTTGTCAAGTTTCTTACCCTGATTAACAGAGTCACAGTCTGATGATGGAGGTTCACTGTTTTGTTATAGGCACTGACCTTAAGTGTATATATATAATGTATATATATGCACACACGCGCGCACACACACACACACACACATATATACGTGTAAAAACTGTCAGTTTGGCATAAATCTCCTGCAGGAGTCCAGTTGATGCTTCATTCTCAAAGACTGTAAACAAGTTGTCCCGTTAACAAAATTCTTAGATCGTTATTTTTTATTTTCCCTAATGTCTTTACCTTTGTAGTTCTTTTCTGCTTTATCTTTTCCATATTTTTCTTTGTCTGGCTTTGTTACACTGTCATAAGAGGGTGGGGAAGTTGTAGAAGAACTCTCATCCGTTTTTTCTGGAGTGGAGTTCCCTTTTAGTTTATCAATAATTATCTCTTTTATAACGTGTCCATCTCCTTCTTGGTTTTTATTTCTATTATATATACTAGACACCTGTTTAATTTTTACCCTTAAAAGGTGGCGTCTGTAAGCACGCTGAATGATGACAGCAGACACCTCCTCCTGTTTTCTTTTCAATGTGGTTGTAATTGGTTCATAGGAGACCTTAGAAGGATTGGCTGCCATAAACCGATCTTCCATCTGTATTCTGAGGGCATCCATCTCCCCACTTTCCCCCAAAACACGCTTTGTGAAAGCAAACAAGATGTCAAGGCAGTGAATTCTGTCACCGCTCACCATGGGCAGATCCATTGCAATAAGCTGGACTTTGTTTGGTTTTGCTATGAGAAGAGGTGGATCTAATGAAGCTGCAAAATCTGATAATTTACTATATTCTATGAATTGTGTTGCATCAGGATCAAACTTCTCCCAGACTTCATAGAACATCTCAAAGTCATCCTCACTCAAAGGTTCAGCGCTTTCTTCAGTAGCAACACTGAAGTTCTCCAAAATCACAGCAATGTACATGTTCACCACTACCAGAAAGGATATGATAATGTAGCTGACAAAGAAGAAAATTCCCACAGAAGGGTTGCCACAGTCACCTTTCACTGAGCTCCCCGGATGATCTTTATGGGGGTCACAGTCTGGCTCCCCACTGTTAAGAATCGGGGCAAGCAAACCATCCCAGCCAGCGGACGTGGTGATCTGAAACAGGCAGATCATGCTGTTGCCAAACGTTTCAAAGTTGAACATGTCGTCAATCCCAACTTCCCTCTTGACATAGGCAAAGTTGGACATGCCAAATATGGCGTAGATGAACATGACCAGGAAGAGCAGCAGCCCAATGTTGAACAAAGCAGGAAGAGACATCATCAAAGCAAAAAGCAGAGTGCGGATTCCCTTAGCGCCCTTGATGAGGCGCAGGATTCGACCGATTCGGGCAAGTCGGATGACTCTGAATAGCGTGGGGGATACAAAGTACTTCTCAATCATCTCGGCTAAGAACATACCTAGAGAAAAAAAGGTGAATAATTAAAATACAATTTTAAATTTATTCATTACCTGTAGAAAGATTTATTTATTGCTATCTCCAAAACAATCAGTATAGGGATTCTGTGTTATAGCAAAAAAATATAAAAGTTATTAAATTTTATTGAAAGCTGTAATTAAGGTGAAAGCATCTTCCTTATGCAGAAATGCTGTCCTAGAGAAGGTAAATAAGTAAAATACAGACTGGTTGTGCCAAGTATGTAGTGCCTGTTTAGACAGAAACTGCTTTCAGTAGTTTTTAAAACAGCTGGGAAAAGGAAGTTTCTGTCTTAGATACAGTTACTTCTTGAAGCTGAACCTGTAACCACTGTCTTTTATGAAAGACGATATTGGCTTAATTTCTGCAAATCAGGGATTTTTTTAAAAACAGATCTACATTTTATCAGCACAGTCTGTCTCAGATATGTCACTTATTTGCATCTTGGACAGTCATTAGCTTTTAACTGACAAATCTTAGTTAGCAAAAGTAAAAGAAATCTCACCCATTTCACATAGTTTTCAGTTTTAATACTGAAAGCAAATCTGTGGTTAGTTTGCGTATACCACTTTATATCCTCTTTATATTTGTGCATCTTAATCTAATGTGCCAAACGTCTTTTGATGTGGAAAATGACAGTGAATCTAGTGGGAAAAATAAAAATCTTATATGCAACATTGCATATATTGTATGCTAGATAGTATGAAGACCTGAATCAACATGTAAGTCATCTAAGAAGAAGAAAATTCCACATTCATTATCAACGTACTTGAAAACAAATGTTCCCTATTCCTTCCACTAGTTGTCTTGAAAAGAAATTGCTCTTACCTACTATGGAGAGAATCACAACCACAAAATCAAAAATATTCCAGCCTATAGTGAAGTAGTAATGGCGAAGTGAGATTAATTTCAGGACAAATTCTCCAGTGAAAAGGACAATGAACACCAGGTTAATCCGTGATAAAATGGTTTCCATTTCTTTACTCTGATCATCTGTTTCTACCATCATTGTGACCATGTTAAGGCAGATGAGTATCATGATGCTGATGTCAAATACTTGTTTGGTTACAAAATCAAAGATCATGCCTTGGAATTTGTTCTGCAAACAAAAAGATGGAATACCATTTATACATTAAACATAATTGTCTTTTTAAATGCCAAATGAGAAAACAACTCCCAAGAATTAGGAGTGCAAAGCAAGACCCATTCATAATACAGGCATTAACATAAGCCCAATCCATGCTGGTTTATATCTCATCCTCTTAGAGTGAATCAAGAAGTTCACTACTGTTGGCTGAAGAGACAAGAAGGGAAACAGTGCAATAATAAGAGTAATAACAATGACAGTTATTATTGGGGTAAAATAGGTGGTGTAAATTGAGAGCCAGCGAGTGTACCAGCCAAATAGAAACTAATTTTCTTATCTTTATTCTCAGATGGTTTTAGAATGCTAACCCTCTTTCTTCCTAAAACTAGTTGTGCTTGGTGAGATCATTGGACTGCTGAAGTTACATGTCTCAAACACATCATGACTGTAATATCCTAGTTTTTCTTTAGTACTTAGCTCAATGTTTTTTGCCATATGTCTCTCCTTAAAAAGTCTATTTTTAACCACTTGGTGCATAAGGTGCAACAAGTATCTTATTTTTTTCAAACACTGTAGGAGTTCAGTAAATAACAAGAGTAGTGTCTTATCTTAGAGACAAATTTATCCTAGTCTATGCTTTACTCCCTAGGGAATTCTTTTATTCTGTAAGATTTTCTGCATCTGTCCTTCCCATTAGGTCACCAGTGCCCTTTTCTGTCTTCAGCAGCAAGGGCCAGTGCATCCCCATTTCCTACAAATTCTCTGTGAGGAGAAAAAACAGAAAAACAAGTTCATCCCTGGTAACATGAACTAATAAATGATCCAATCAGTTGTGGTTTTCCAGGACTTAGGGAATTTTGAAATTTATCATATTAACATTATTAAATCATACTGTTCATGCTTCATTGTGTATGTTTTTAAACAAAATATGAATGATCTTATCTGATGGATTTTAAAAGGGACAAATTCTACCTTTCCAAGCAAGTAAATGGAAAAAAAAAAAATTATTTCCAGACCTATAACCTTATCTTGTGGTTAAGATCATATGCCCATATTCATATTTAATATTAAGTGTCTAAAAATCAAATAATTCTTACCACTGGCCTCGGTATAGGTTTCTGTGGCTTTTTGGATCCCAGCTTTTTCATTGCATTGTAATATTTCTTCTGTTCTTCTGTCATAAATATGTCCTGACCTCCAAAGTAAAGAAATAATATCAAAATTAATTAGTATCATGTCCACACATAAAACATTAAACTACAGTATGTCTCTCTGTAATATAATATTACAGTTATGTTTTATTTATATTAAAAATGAGGGGTGTTTTTCAGATGTATATAATGTAGATGCTCATATACATTCCTAAAACACAGAAAAAACCCATTACTGGTGCCTTGTCAGCTTGACAGTTGAGTTTTTGCAGTGTCTTCATGCTTACTTTTGCTGAAATAGCTAAAAGGGTTCTTGCTATGCTGATGCTATTCGAGAACTTGCTGATTAGGATATGTTTAGTGAATAGGAGCATGTCTAGTGCCTTACATGTCCTTTATTCTGTATAGATTTTTAGGATTACAGCTATATAGGTCTAAAAGAGGCATAACTTTGAGGCACAAGTTTGTTAAGGGAGTGTATTAGTATCTAATCTGTGGGTGTTAAAAACAACCCCCCCCCCCTTTGATATAAAATTAAGAAAAGTAATTCGTGTTATGCATAGCAAATTAAAACACCACTGGAACCCTGACTAACTCAAATCAGCCTTTGTCTGCAGATGCAAATGCTGCCAGTCAGATGTGCAACTGACTGACTGACTTCGAGTATAAGTAAATTGTACTTATTGATGAATCTGCACTAAGTCAGATGGAAGCACAATGTCCAAGTCACTGTCTGCTAAGCTGGCTATCGCAGCCTGAAGCATCACAAAATTGACAGTAACTCCAGACATATTTACGTCTCTTTTAGGAAGCTAAAAAGTATTTTCACAAGGAAAAATTTCTGTAGTTCACAGTTTTCTTTTACCCCAGATTCTGTCTGGTATTGCTGTTTTTTAACTTGGTGATTGGAAAAATACAAATCATATGAAACTGCTTTTTCACAACACACAAAAATTTAGAATGACCCTGGCATTTGAAAACTAAGAATTGTGAGGCTTCAAGATATTTAAAATGTGATTATTTGTATTTTTAAATATAAAGTTCTTTAAAACTGAAGTGTATGCATTATCAATACAATTATTTTAAACATACTTGTATGTCAAATGTATACAGAAAAAAATCAACCATTCCCTGTATACCTTTGCTTTATTACTACTAAGAAATTATACATTGTATTTGTGTCTAATAAATTCATCTCATTTCTCATAAAAGTGTTAGAAAAATAAGCCCTTTTGTACATATTTTTACTTTTATCTATAAGCCTATTCATATGAGGTCTATTGGACTTAACTTACTGTTTAATCAGTTTGCAGATCCATTATTCATTGTATGAACACAATGCCATATTGTGTCTTCATTAAGTGTCAAGAGTTTGCAAGATTAATTAAAATTAATTTATCTTAATTCTTTAGAGTCAAGTGTAAAAGAAATTATTTCATGCCAGATAGCATTGCCTCTAATCAAATCAGTAATGCACGTTCACTTTTTGCATCTTCATTTTAACTATTTACACAATTTTCAAATTATTATGAACCAACTTTTCACTTGTCAAAATGCTAAAAATGCAAAGTTCAAACTCACATCCACAGATTTTAGCACAGACTATTATTAAAAGACACTTTATTTAATAAGGTCTTGAAATTACTTTTGATTTTTATTAGCCTTACAGAAATAACTTACTAATTTATTATAGCTAGAAATTCATACTAACATGGAAATATTTTAAATACTTATCTTCTTTTTTTGTTGGTTGAAGTTGTCTATAATAACACCAATGAAAAGATTCAAGGTAAAAAATGATCCAAATATGATAAAGATGACAAAATAGAGATACATATACAAGTTGTCCTCATACTTAGGCTGATCTTTTACCTACAAAATATTTAAAAAATTATTACCCATGAGAATATTAGATGAAAAAAACAATGTGTGTAATTTAAAATTAAGTATATGTCATCTCAAATAGAAAAGCTAAGAACGGCATTAATTTATTAAAAAGATCCAACGTGTCCCTTCCAATCAATATTTGGAGAACTGGAAGCTGACAGAATTATTGTTCATATGGAATTCTTATGTAAATGTGCCCACAGATATGTTTTTGTATGTACATATATAAAACATTCTTCATATGGAAGGAAGAAGCAATGTGGGATTGAGAGCAGTCATTAGTACTTAAAATTTTAATAGCAGAAATCTAAATATTTTATACTGTGTTCAGTATATCATCATGCCACAGAATCAATAAATTTTACTATCAGCTAAATCTCCCTGGAACTCTTTTGGTCTTGCATGAGTGTTCTTACATCCAGCTAGGAACAGATGCTTTCAATAAATTCTAGTGAATATATGTTTTGCAAAATCCATTAAATTGAGGCAAGTTTAAAAGAAGATTTTGTCATTGTCTTGATTTTTCCAGATTCCACATCCCAGCATCTGCACCTCTACAGCATAATGAGCTAGAGTGTAGAAATGCTAACAGGAATGAAACAGGATATTTTGCTCTGGGAGACAATATCATTAACATAACTATTTGGGTAAATTAAACATAGATTTAGTTTTGTAGCCAAGATAAAATTCTAATCCCCAGAAAGCTTAACAGATGATCTTCAACCTTAAAACCTAATTGCACTTAAATATCTAAATTACATAGTTGTTAACCTAAGGAAACAAGGAAATGCACAGTTAGAAATTATAAAACCAGGTGAATGTATTCCATATTTAATAACTGCATTATATAATCTTAAATTAATTCATACTCATGATTACCAAAAGAATTGGTTTAAAAACTCTTCTTTGTTCTATTACATTAACATTAGCCTTTCCAGAAAAAAATCCAGTTAATTTAGCTTTTTAGGCTAAATGGAAGTGGGAATAATTCTTTCCAGTAAAAATTCAGAGATTCAAAAAAATATGTATTGGTGCTGGTTATAACTCTTTGTTGTGTGTGTAGCTCTTCTGTTGTGTATGTAGCTGCTTAAATTCTTTATCAGAAATTCTTTATCAGAAAATAATCAACAAATGACCTTTAAAACTTTTATGCTTACATCTCGTGAATCAACAGCAGCATACATAATATCCATCCATCCTTTGAAAGTAGCCTAGAAATGAAATACAGTTGTTTATCTTCCCCATAAAAATTCATAATCTGTACAATAACTGTTATTTATTTATCTGGACCTCAACTTCTAATAAAATCACTCCTAAATTTTTTAACTACACCTAACAACACAGGCATCATAAAATATTTTTCATAGTAATACTAGTCTTTTTGAGAATTTCTTTTTTTAGGTATTCAAAAAATATTAAAAACCAGGCTCTGAAGCTCTCAGCAAGTCCACAGTGTGTTTGGAGCAGCAGATGATTATGTTGCAGATGAAGAATGATAGATTTAGACAGACATTAATGCTGGAGATGTTTAGGTAGAATCTACTAGAATCACTTGTGACCACAGACATTTTTTTAAGTTTACAACATGAATTGGTGGAATCACCAATATAACTTCTGGACAGAAACCAACATGCATCTGAATGTTTTTTCTGTGTCTAAACTGACCTGGTATTTTTAGAAATGTTTTAATCCCACATAGCTAAAAGGAATAGACTGTTCAAAGTAAAAATACACATTGGTTTTTGAGAGATTTGTTTTACAGAAGACTAAAAAGTGAACTGTGAAAGAGCTGTAATTAATCTATAAAAATTTTTCTGAGTTCCTATAGAGACTTTATCCATGTAAAGAGTAAAAAACATCTGCTATCATTGCTCTAAGAAGGTAATTTTCATGGATGCAGGGTGGCCATTTTCTAAGGAACATGAAAGTTGGTGTGACGTGCTAGATGGAAGTGTGAGTGCGCAACCAACCATTAGCCAGGGTTTCCAAGCTTATTCACAACAAAGAAAAAAGAGCTAAAAAGTCTGTGAAATGAACAAAGAGCATCACTCATGAGGAGATTCAGGAGAGGAACAATCCTAAGGAGTACATTTCCATCTGTGCTTGCCAGAAGTAGGTTTTGTACTTTGGTACAGCACCTAGTTTTCACAGCAGAAAACCTGCACTCTGGAAGTGTTCATATCCTCCTGAATCATGAAGTGCAATATCAATTTACTAAGGTGTGCTTCAAGCCAGGCTTCACACATCATTCTGGCTCAGTTGGCAATTGCCAGCCTTTTGGTGCACTTTGCATAGCAAGATTAGAAAAGGAGCAGAGTTAGGTAAGAGCAATAAATATAGGAGAAGAGTGGAGGGAGAATGTTTAAATTCTATAGGAGGCAATCAGATGAAGAGGTGACACAATATATGCTCAAAGTTCCCTTAATCTCTGTAGGCAAAGTAAAGGTCAGAAGGGAATATTTCAAAAAGGAAAAATATGAAAAATCAGGAAAAAAAAAAGAATGAAAGATTCACAGTAGTGATGTAGTCATTAAAGACCAAGACTGTCTGGATGTGTGACACAGATGACATTCATACACAGCTTCAAGAGAAGCAGTTTTCCTTATACATCTTCAGAGGCAATGGTATCAATGAGATCTGAAGTCAGGCAATCAGTCATCGTTCAGTAGTACTACTCAGCACATAAGTATAGACTCACATTGCCTTTAGCGGCAAAACATTTTAAGCTAGGTAGTTAATTTTGGAATTAAGGTCAGTTAGAGATACTGACCTGCTCTGAGATAGAAGGGAAAAGCATATAATTCTTAGATAACTTTGAATATCAGTAAAAATATCATCACATTTTTGACATCTTTTCATTCAGGGAAACTGTATGTTGAGTTATAGGCAAGTGATTCTACAGAGCTCAGTCATCTAAATGTAACTTCATGCTTTCTTGCTTGTGTTTTGGATCAGATCCCAGCTATCAGAAGCTCCATTCTAAGGAAGGAACCTGTAAAGAACTATGGTCTTTATTTCTCGGACATAAATAAAATATGCTCAGTACCTAGAATAAAGGCATTTCTGTACACAGTGCATAGGATAAGGAATTGAAGGAGAAATACAATTCACAGATTTTGTATAAGTAGCAGTAATTATTGGAATCAACATGCAATTCAATAACATCTAATACTTCACAAGGATAATACTATAAGCAACATAATACTTACTTAGTATACCATAATGACTCTTTAATAAGCATTAAGGAATATGATAGTTCTATACTGTGCACCACTAAAGAGATTCTTTTACCTTTTTCACTTACTATTTTCATATTATTATTATCATCATGAGACTGTATTCCCTAAACTTGGAACGGAAAATTGCTCTACCATCATTACCAGAAAAAATTACAAGGAACAATGTAATAGAGTTGTGTGAGCTGTACATTATTACCATGAAGAAATTATTCCACTACGTAATGGTCTTAACTTGCCCACTTTTCCTAGATTTTTTTTAAAAAGAGCAAAACCAAATATATACATTTACTTACTACTTGAAGCAGAGCAAGATATCCAGCTCCTACATTATCGAAGTTTACTTTCACATTCTTCCATCGGGCACTTTGATTGCTTTTTATGAGTTCCACACATTGAGTATAATTGTTCACATCACTGATATCAAACATCTCACCAGTTGTGGTGTTGACACAGTGATAAAATTTTCCAGCAAACAGATTTACTCCCATGATGCTGAAGATTAGCCAGAATATAAGACATACCAGCAATACATTCATGATAGATGGGATTGCTCCTACAAGGGCATTTACAACCACCTAGTGTACAAATTAGACAAAATAGCCACTTAGCTTATGAATAGAAAATGAAAAATACTTTAAAAATATCAAAACAGTATTATTGTGGGATGGACAGTTAAAATATTACATTAAAATGTATGGGGGAAATTTTAATTACGGTTTAATAAAATGCTAATGAGATTGCAAAAAGCAAGAAATAAAATGAGATGGAAACAAAGACAATGCAAAAGTCTGAAAAAAAAGTCAAAAAGCAAAATAAAACCTGTTAGTAGCAAGATGGATTCTTAGAATTTGTGTGCTCTAGAGAAAAAGAGAGAAATAAACGTTAAATTCCAGCAATAAATTAAAATCTATAAATAAAAAATAAACCAGAAAAAGCTCAAAGAATGATGAAGTGGAAGACTGAATTAAAATGTCTGCATGTAAAACTATAATTACCAATGATTCTATTCTTAGAAATATTATGTATATATTGGCATCAATGTATTTTAGTATCCACACAGAACGCAACATAGTTAAACATCTTATTTAGTCTTTATCAACAGCATCTGCTCTAAGTCTTGGTTTTAAATTGCCTGGGTCACTATAGTTGCTCGTACACTTACCCTTCTTTTTCTTTTTAATTGGCTGCATTTAATTTGCATGAGCTACTCTGTATGGGCAAGTGGCAGTAAAATACCAGGTGAAATCCTTGGACAAAAGTTTTCTTTTACTTACTGTGATTCAACTAAAAGAAAGTTGCAGCTATTCAAACAATAATTTTCTAGCAAATTAGTAGAGACTGCAGTACTCTTTTGTGTATGGTTTTGAAAAAGGTAGTATTTTTCATTTCACTGAGTTGACTGAAAGTAGTCCAGCATCAGTAGAAGTTTTGCCTGTTTATTAGATAGGGATTTAGCATGTAGTTTGGAATGCAAATCATGTAAAACATAGTGGTGATGGTGATGTGCCAAAGGACGCACTTCACTGGCAGGCATGGCCACCTCTAGGATACCAGCAGCCTTGCCCAGACAGGAACCACATTATTTATTTGGAAACTGAAGACCTATAACTGAACTATAAATATGCATTGCAGCATTGAGGTATTTTGAGGTGAAAGTTTAAAAGATTTCTCAATAACATTCCCTTCTTCATTTCTTATGTGTTAATTTTCTCAGGAAGTAGCATAGTCTGCATTTTCAGCTGACAGTTTATAAAAGGGTTTTTCTAGGTGTGGGGATTTTTTTGTTTGGTTGATTTGTTTTTGTCAGATTGGCAAAACATGAAAATAACAATCTCCTCAACAGGAGGTTTTAGCTCTCTAGGAGATGTAAGATTACAGCAGATACATTCATATGAAGAGAAGGATCTCTAGCTGTGAAAATGATTTCTCATCTCTCCTCTTCTATACTTCCAAATGTATCTGTATTTCAGGTGTCTGTTCAGAAAACTTTTCCCTAATACTACAGCATTTACTGTGGGATATTTTTTTCCCAGGCAAGTAGATAGGGAGATACAGTGAGGCTTTAGTTTCTGGTGTGCCACTGTTGTCAGCTTTTTCATCTTGTTTTGTTTTGTTTTGTAGCTAATCCTGTTCCATCCTGAACCACTGACATACGGATGTTAGCTACAGAAATTGATTTTTAAAAATTCCCAGTTAAACTGCAGAAAAAACCCTCAAACCTTCTATTGTAAAATTTGTATGTCCTTGTATTTTTCTAGGTCCACAAATCAATGGAAATTTTAACAGTCCAGGGGCTTGGATAACACAACTATGCAGCAGTGACCAGGCAAGTTTAGAGCTCAAAGTCTAACTTCCAAATGTAAGGTGTACATAGGTCTTGTTTGTAAGGACATGTTGAAAGGCCTTTTTCCACACATTTTTGCATGCATTCCCATTCTGCAGTTCTTTGAAGAAAGCATGAGTGTAACCATTAATACATTAATTTTTGTGTGCATACATTTGTTCAGACTCATTCATTTTATCTCACCCTCATTCCTTCAAAGCGTGACAAGGCTCTTAAAGGTCGTAAAGCTCTTAATGTCCGTAGCGATTTAATGGCACCAAGTTCAGAATAGCCCAGAGCATTGGCTATTAAACTAACCAATGAGACCTATCAAATACAGAAAAAAATTATTGAAAAAATTGTTCTGCACTGTTCATTTAAAAAGAATACAGATTCAAGCAACAAATCAACAGTGACAAGTTGTAGAATGCCACCATTTTCATACTTGCTGGAAAGGGAAGAGGTCTCATGAAAGCATGGTTGAAAAAGGAATATATGCTATTAAATGTCTATTATGGTTGGATAGGGTTTAACAGTCATATGGAAGCACAGTGTTGGTGGAGCGTACTTTTGGTGAAGGATAAAATTTTCAGGAATATTTAAAGACAAAATAGCTATACTTTCTGTAACTTCATTAAGGCTCAAACTTCCAAACAATCTAAAATTCTGAGTCCATTAAGTTATTTTATTAACTTCTGACTTTGAAAATCTATAAACACTAATAATATACTAAATATTGTAGTGGCTAATTACAAATATTTTATAAATATTACTTCTAAGTCAAACACTTATTTCACAGCAACAATCACCAGGGTATCTCTGAAATATGTATTGAAAGAGGAGATACTTTCTGACTTGCCTGACACATTTCTGTTACTTTTTAAAAAATCTTCTAAGTATAGGAAAATATTATGGGATAGATATTAACAGCTGCTAGCCTTATAGGAGTAAGAGCTTTATTATCTACAATAGTATTAAGCTCCTGATGCATGTTATTGGGATTTTCTTTTAAGACAATCCACTTAAGGAAGGAGCAATTAATTTGCTTCTCAAATGGAACTGAGCTTTAGTCAGTATTAATATGAAAGAAATTAATTCTCTTCGAGCAGTTTTGGAGACAGGAGTGGGGAAATACCATACCTTGCTCATATTTTATTCATTTCTACCACCAAAAGCATAGATGACGTGTACATGAATGTAGGCGTATTTTGGTCCTTGAGAAAATCCCTTAAGTGTTCATTTCTGTGCCTCAGTTTAAAGAACTCTTCAAAGACTGTACAGAAATAGGCATTCACTGATAATGGTGGTAAGATTTTGCCCGTTATATGAAAAGTTGGTTTCCTATGTTACTTATATACATAAAGAACAATTAGATGAATCACAAACATAAGAGTTAAAAGATCATGTCTAAAAAGGACAAGCCGAGAGCAAATACAAATCAATCATTCATTGCTATGTTGCTACGTATATTATCTAACAGAAAATAGTATTTTAGTGAATTCATATCACTGTATATTTCAACTTGATTACATGTCAGAATAGAATTCTTTTTATCAAAGGAAAGGATTATTTTATTGTCCTAATGGATAAATGGAACTTGCTGTGATTTATAAGCATATTAAGAAGAAAATCTTACTGATTTTCTTAGTCTGTAACTGAAGTCTGTTCACTTACAAGAGGTAACATTTTTTTTCAGCCATTATATTAACTATTGACATGAATTATTAATTATCATAAATACAATTTATTTGTCCTGTGGTTCTACAGTGAGAGGAATCTTTTTTTATCTTTAGCCATCCATAATTATTCCAGAGATAACAAGACATGGAATTTCCTGTATTTTTAATAGGATGTTCATTTATTCACTCAAATCAACAAGACATCCAGGCATGACAATAAACCTTAGTGTAAAGACAGCACATTTTATTAATTAAAAATAAACAATGAAACAAGTATTTAAAAAATCACTGAGAGTTCAAATAAAATTGAACTCACATTAACAGCTTCTTCATTTTATACTTTTCTTCTCAAATTTGCACTGTGCCTTAGCTGTCTTTCACAAACAAAACTCCTTCCAAACTAGTTAGATAGCAGCAGCTCCTGAAAGTTCAGTGGCATTGTGTGTATTGGCAGTTACGTTCTGATTGTAAGGCATTCTTCAATCTGCCAATTTCAGACTATTGGCAGCTTTCTTACCACGGTGACAGTGCTGTTACGTTATAAACCTGAAGTTTTTTCTCAAAGAAATACTTTATCTATTGGAAGCAATGTGTTTTCCTCTGAACAGTTCATATAGGAAGCAAATATTTGCATGGAATTCTATTGTATATACAGCAGTTCTGTACTTCTCTGGTGTTCTCAGTCTTGTTAGCTTGGTCTTTGCTCATCTGTTGCACTTGTTTTGTTGCCAGTACTTGAGAAAATAGATGTCTCTGTGCACTGATAAACAGATAGTGCACACAGATGCAGTAATTTTAAGAAATTAAAATGAACTCAAAATGGTAGAAAGATATGTCTCCTAAAAGTGAAGGGGTTTATGTCCTCGTTTGTGTTTGTCTTCTAATGTAGACTATCTGTTGCAAAAAAAGGACTGTTTTGAAACTTAGCAGCAGCAGCCCTCTTCAAGATCTTTGGTCAGGCTGTACAGTAGAGATGGCATAATGGAATCTTAAACTGAGGTAGGCAGATGTACCAAGAGTCATCTATCACAGCTGTAAAGTGACAGACCTGAAAATTACCTTTTCTTAGTGTAATTATTAAAGTCCAGTATGGTCACAATCAGTGACAGCAACTATGGCTGCTTGTCACAGTGAGAGACTCAGGTATGTGAGATACTAAAGGTCAAAGCCCCAAAGGACTATCTGTGTTTACTCTTGAATAATTCTAGAGAATGGGATTAAACAATTTGATTAACTTCAGTCACTTCTAATGAAGAACGAGACACTGGTGTTCTGCCTGGCAGAATGCCACTGAATCACACCTGTTCAAACTGCCAGTTAAAGAAGTGTAGAGTCTCTGCTTTTCTATAGGAAGGTAACATGGGCTCACTGATTTCTTTCAAGTGCTGTCTGACAGTGCTAAAGAAATTGCTGAGTTAGCCTTAAGTACAGTAAGGCATTTTTTACCACTTGCTGGAACATTGACTACCATTCTTCAAAAGTAGAAAGTTCCGATCTTATTTAGTCATGCTTTTGTTTATAAAATTACAAATTATGGTAAAAAGTTAGCAACATAAGCTGCTTTACTTATAATGTGTACTTTTTAAGTTTGAAAGCCTGCTCAGATAAGAGCATCTCTGAGGCTAAACTAGGAAACCATAGATTAGGCTTAGAATAATCTGTTTGAGTTACAAAAAGAATAATTAAAACACGAGTTGTAGTTTATCTAAAAACATATCCATTGTTAACGTAATCCTATAAGAGAGTATCTCTCTACTTCATTAATATCCTCTTAGGAAAACCATTGACACTGCTTCATTCTAGTGTAGATTTTCAGGACAGAGTTAGAGATTAACTGTAAAACAAAAGTAATTTGGGCAGGTTAGAAAATAGAGTAGCACGTCCATTTTGAATTATGGGCCAAACTACCTAGTTTGGTTTTTTGCCTGTGGGAGTTACAAATACGATACATTTCTATATGCACATGGAATAAGTATTGATGGGACCAGAATTTAAGCAACCTTCTCAAGAAATATGGTAGCATGGGCAGAAATTACTACAAATGCACAATTGCCCTGAGATGCCATCTCTCAGTTCCACGCTGAGGACATGCATGGCCAATGAACTAGGTCAGATAATGTGTGAGGCAAGAGACCAAAATATTCTGGGAGCAAAACCAACTTTGATCCCTTCTGACAACATAAGCAAGGCCTTTGCACAGAAGTTTATCACAGCTGGGAAGGCAGCCAAGAAATCTTGTATTCTCTTCTATCATAAACCCTGCCAAGTCATAGCTGATTTAACTATTGCAGATTGTCAGTCCATTAAAACTAATTAATTTTTAGATCAAATAACCACTGTCTTTCTGTTTTTACTAGAAATGCTTACAGGATAGTTTTCAGTGAGAGAGTTCCAAGAACTTAGATGAAATCTGGACCAAATTAATTGTTTCATTTGAAAAGCTGCAGCATTCAAAGAAGAAACTTGAACAATGAACTGTCTTATTTGCTAAGGAATAAGGTAGCATGGTCAGAGTCCATTAAAGATAGCATGCTTAAAAACTATGCTTTTTCCTCATAAAATCTCAAGTTTGATACATCCTTTGTATGAAAATATTAAACATTAAGAATGGACAAACTGATAGCCAGCCATTCTTTTCCTTTTAGCATATGAATGGACTTTGAATAACACCTCGAAATCACTGCAGGCCATTACTAATGCAGTATAACTATAAAATGGGAATTATTTTTGCACATTTATAATATTACTCTAGTAGTAATGAATTTTACAACATAGAAACTTTACTATAGTGAATTTTACAATATTAATTTGTACTTACATCAACAATCAGGAAGTCCAGCCAGCACCAGGCATTAGTAAAATATATTTGAAAACCATATGCTACCCATTTTAAAAGCATTTCCAAAATGAAAATATACGTAAAAACTTTGTCAGCATATTCCAGCATGGTCTTGATAGTTTTGCGTTGTTCAATATATATATCTTCAAAAGCCTGCAAAAATATATTCAGGTATTACTACCATTTCACAGAATATGCATGATAAAGTTATGGAATAAAGAATAAAGAATGATTAGGGCAGACCTAATATTTCCCCTTGTTTTTCTTCATTCTCTTATTTTATACATTTCCCATATTTAACCATACTACTATCTGGAGCAACTGGAGCCCTGTCTGGGGTTGGAAAAAAGAAAGAAAAAGAAAAAGAAAAGGTACATTCTATTTTATTAAGGAATGAAGAAATAAACTCACAGCACGGATTTTTATCCTCTGTGGTATTAAGAAATTTTCACATACACACAAAACCCCACCTTTTCTTATATATCTGTTCCAGATACATATACTGCTTTCTAGAAAGCAGTTAGATCAATCCAACTTAGGTCTAAAAATAAAATGAAAAAGTTATTTATTTTCTAGAATGTACAATTATGCACATTAATATTGTAGCAAATGTTCAGTTTGAGTAAAGCTGGAAAGGTGGGTAATGCAAATCTTTTTGGAAAGTGGTAGTTAGGCTTAATTTGCTGCTGCACTCTTCCATATCTCCTGCCTTCAAAATAGGAACAGAATGAAGTAATTATTCAGGATTTTGGTATGGTCTTTCACAAGCAAAATTCAAAGAGTGGCTGAGCCTAGGAGGAATCAAGAACTTAAATGCATACATTTAGCTATATAGTCACAGTCAACAACAGTTCTTTGTTCTCAAATCTCTTCACAAACACGCTGAAAATTGGCAGGCAATATAAACTTTGAGTAGCTACACTCTCTTAAAGAAAATGGCACCATTTTACAGCAGCAAGACAAAATTATTACTAAGAAAGTGCATGTAAAATTTATCAAACTTGAAAAAGTTTGGGTCAAGTTTCATTCCATCCTGGAATGATGAAATGCAGGGAGTTTTATACAGCTCCAAGCAGAACAAGTCTTTCTGAAGCAAATTTGATTTTTGTTGTTGCTCCTAAAGACATATCTAAATATTTCAGCATCTGCAATTTTGTTGTACTTACAAGTGCTCCACTGCTGAGGAGAATCATGAATACAATGAAAGTCTCAAACCAGTTGTGTTCAACTATGCTGTAGCAGGTTTTTCTAAGATTCCACCATGTTTTTCCTTTGCCATCCTCTATACTTACTTGACAACACGGAAATTTCTGCACACAACCTGCATTAGATTAAGAGATATTAGTATCCAAAAGGCAATTACTTCAAAGTCAGTACTTACTGTGGTGTCAATATCATTAGAGGCTTTAAAGAATTTTGTAAGATTTTTTAAAATTAATCACTGGAATGCTGAATACGATATAGCACTACACAGGATGATGAATATCTGAATTTAGAAAACTAATCTTGAGAGAAACTAGACAATTGTATACTTATTAGGAATAGTAAATTAAAAAAAACATCATATTTTTGACTGTTGGCATGTAATTTTTTCCATTTGTTGATGGAGTCACAGAAAAATTTATTTGTTCCAAATTTCAAATAACTGAAATGTATATACTGAATAATACTGATAACTGAATAGGCATTTCAAATAACTGAATAGGAGTTTAACAATAGAAAAGTTAAGCAAGTTTCTTAGTTACAACATGTATGGAGTGGCCAGATATATGAAGTTACTCAAAGCCTAGGGAAACCTTGGTTTTGCATCTGATTTCCAGCATTCTAGGCTAAAAGCACTTTCTTTTGATTTTTGAAATCATGAAGGTCCACCAGATTTGAAACCCTCAAGAACCTAAATATGCTTAGTAATAATGTCATTTTAGTAATACATCTCTTAAGTCAACAGTTATTCTACAACCTTCGGTAAAACAGGCTTCTGGTTCAAGAGCTTCTTCACTTTCAATTTCTGCTTGCTCGCCCTCTCCAGGAGGAGCAATATCAACAGTGCTGCCTTCTGATGAGCTTGATGCATTTAGTTTCTGTAAGTAAAGTTCCACAGAACAATTTTTTCTTATTAGATACGTATTCTGTAAAAAATGGTACTGAATCAAATCATGCCAGTCTAACTTTTGAAGAATGGTAAACTTATAAATATGCATCACCAAATGTAAAGCCACAGTAATGACATGTAAATTGTATAGTTCTGTTTCCCAGTTTCTCTTCTCACAAGGAACAATTAAATATAATTTGGCTACTAACCTGGTCCATGTATATGACTGGTGAAGATTTCTGAGTAGTATTAAAACCAGAGAGCTTGCATGCACCACACTCTCAAATTATTTCATTTTCTTTACTATTATGCTGGATTACATTGAAAATGTGTCTTAGTTTTCCTAGCAAAATGAACTTACACAAATTTGCACATATATCTTCTTGTCCACTACAAATGGTATTTTCACAAAAATACACATTATCTGGATAAAAAAGTTGTAAATTTAATGGCATTTAATGGCAAATTTCTGCACGATGTAAGTTTTGCAGAAAGCACAAATTACCAGAGCTGAAACACCTTTGTATTCCAGTCTCCTGCGGTTACTGAGAGACCTCCTGATGTCTTTTCCATCCCGAATTTTTCTATCATTCTACTACTTTTTTTGTACAGTGGAATACTATA
Organism: Dasyornis broadbenti; assembly: GCA_013397935.1. Lineage (NCBI taxonomy): Eukaryota > Metazoa > Chordata > Aves > Passeriformes > Dasyornithidae > Dasyornis > Dasyornis broadbenti. Next base: position 706,076 of record VZRN01003024.1, read on the forward strand.
GTCCTTACTACAGTAAAAGCACTTCTAGATCTGAAAACTGCCAGAATTGGAGAGTGATAGAAAATAACTCAAATTAAGAAATTTTTTTTCCAAGCACATTAAAATTCTGATCAGGTCATACAGTTTTTCAGTCACACAGGACTGCCCATAATTTTGCCCTTTTAAGAAAGTATATTTTGAAAAGAAAATCCTGCTAAAGTTGCATAAAAATGCAATAATCAGACACAACATTTGTAACTTGTTTTCAGTTGACAGTACTGATGTACTGTTGTAATTATTTTCATCCAAAATACTTTCTCTTTTACTGTGAAATAAGCCTTGTAATCAGAAAGCAACAGTAAAAAAATTCATGGCAGTGAAGTTCTTCTGATTTATCACATGTTGCAGTTGTACATAGGAATTTCAAGGGTGATGCACAATGCATGTCTAACTTAAATACTGTAAGTTGTACAGATACTGATGTAACAAAAGGGCTAGATCTGTGCTTTTAGCTAAGCAGATCTGATCATGTCCTTTGACCTTTGGATGAAGGTCATGTTTAGAAAGTATGAAGACCTTTCTATGCAATTTTGTTGAGAGAATGCTTAAAATAGCAACTACTTATATTTAGTTTTCAAGGTAGTGACATTTTTAGCATCTAAAAACCCCCTACTGTACAGATTTTGCAAAAAGTAATTAAAAAAAAAAAACTTGTTTCTTGAAAGAGGACCTTCCATGTATTCTCTTCTTCTTCAGAGACACTGCTGAAAAATAAAACTAGTTATTTAACTCTTCAGTTAAAATCCAGTCTCTTCAGGAAAATGTATTGGGAACTAAGGGCTTTTTTGGCCAGAAATGAAACAAATGGCACATATCTCTTAAAACAGCTTTGTAAGGAATTATTTCCTCATATTCAACTTTTACATGACAGGGATGAATTTTTAAACAAGAATTATATTGAGTGATGGATAATTTCAGGGATAATTTTCAAGAATCTGCCTTTTGCACACACAATATGTAGTCAATATAGGGTAACAGACCTCAGGTCGCATGGTTGTTACTGCATTGTGACCAAAAATACCATGTTTCACTTTTCATACTGCATTTCCTGTATGATTTCCAAAATCTGTATCTCCAAATTTCTATATCTCATTGTGATAATATTTTAAATTTCACTTTCTCTATTACATTTACAACCAAAATACCCAGTATTGTAAAATATATTAAACATTACTAGCACATCACCTTATTATCCACACATAAGGTTGTCTCTCTTTGAAAAAGAATTCTAGCAAATCAACTCTCTTAATATGTATCATTGAAATAAAAAGAAATAAGAAATCTTTCATTGAAATTATAGGCAGTGTCTTCATTAAATAAAACCCAAATATTGTAAAAATAATTTTCTGTCACATTCAAGTTAGGAAAAGTAAAACTAATTCATGGCCTAAGCCATCATCATTAAATAAATTGCTGATTTAACAGTAGCAAGATAAAGGTTTATAGTAAGCATCCATTATAAATCTAAGAGTGCAAATTAAAAGGCAGTCAAATTTTTAACTGCATCTTCCCATGTAAAGTCTGCTGCAGATAGTTCTGTCAGCATAGTTGCTGAAAGCCAAGTGTCAGAAAAATGCAATTTTTAACCAGTACAAACAAAAACTACTATAATTCTTTTCAGTAATTTTCACTGAAAGCGTTCTTTTCATTATTTTTCATATAATCTCAAACAACTGCATTATTAAGAGAAAAACCTCATTAGTTAATAAAACTCCTCTTCTTTGCTTCAAGACCCTAAATTAGGAAAGAACCAATACATTTTAAATAAGGTGACATTCATGATATTCTTTCTAGCAATAAAGCTAATAAAACTAATAGGAAGCTCGAGATACATGATGGATTAGCACAATCTTCTTTTCAGCTCACAAATGTGATTATCAGCCTCTAGAACACACCATGCCCTGTAAATATTTATTTGTGTCTTCAATGATATTACATTTTCCTTTATAAGAAAACATTTGAAAGCAATTGCTTATGATGCAGCATTCTCAAGGCCTGAATCAGCAAAACAACATGCTTGACTAGAGCAGAAGCCTGAGCAATACTGTGGAAATCACACACAAAAATAAAAGAAACAATCCAACTACCTCAATGGGATTATATTTTTCTGAAAACACTATTATAAATATTATTGTATAGGATATAACAGAAAAAATGCTTCATCACCCACCCAAATACTTCATTAATGTATGTTTAATCAGCCTCCATAATGTTCTTTCAGAGCAGTGCATCTCTTATCAACAGCTTCGATCATTAAAACAAGCTTTGACCAACAGCGTATTAATGTGCCCATTTACAAGAAAATGCATTCACTTAAGACCCAGTCTTGCTCTCATTTGATTCTATTCTAGATTTCAATAAGAGCAAGAGCAGGCTACTAAAGTTTTAAGCTTTACAAACGGCTTCATGATTCAAGTGACACTAAAATAAAAGGATTCAGCCATTACAAATTGCCTTTAGTAATTCAGCCATGTGGTTTTATCCTTTCAGTCTTGAAAGCTGCACTGTAATTGAGTGAAAAAATATAAAATAATGGAGATCGGTGATTCCAACGTGATTCTAAACTGACTTAAAGTCTCAGATCGTATGATATTTGACTTTTGTATATTAAGAAAATCATTTTAAAATCTCATTCTTTAGAGTTTTATTTTGAAGTGTTTGAAGCATATCTTGGTTTAAAATTTAATCATTCAAATCTGAGAATTTTCAGAATAGTCACCAATAATAATTTTTTTGGCATCTCTGGGCAGTTTAGACCACAATTACTAGAGGTAGATCATGCTGCACTATAATCAAAGGTACAAAATGAACCACTTGGTGATCCTTCTGAAGCCAGTGAAACTCTGCCTGAAGGTAAACAGCTGTCAATCCTGCTACAGGACTGAAATCTCAATCCCCCCAAAATTTTGATGCCTAGTTTTACTAGAATAATTTGATCTCCTTAGTTTCATATAACTGGTTCCTGTGCAATGTTTGCTGTCCCTGTTCCTGAAGGCTCTGCCAATTACTTATTAATGGAAGGCATGTTTGCCTAGAACAAAAAAATCCCAAGATAAATAGATATAGGCACAATTTTATAAAAATTATGCTGACTCCATAGTCTTTCTAATTTACAGAAAAAAGGCCCCAAACTCATTTACAGAATGCTATCATGAAATGCATTTCAAAGCCTACTATTTATAAAGGGGTTTAAGAAAAGAGGAGCTGTAAAATGTTTAGCTTTTGAGAGTTCTTTAACAAGAGTTATTTCCTAAGTATTATTTTAGCAATTATGAAACTGTTTGCTCTGCTTCTAGCTTATAAAACTCAAGATATGCACTGTCCAAATGAATACAGAGTGTAGTTTGTAGCATCTTGAAGGTATGCATTACAGTGCATTGTAGATTTAATTTTTACACAAGTAGCTACTGCAATAATTCAAATGTTATTCATTAAGGAATTGAAGTCATGGCAGTAAATATTTCAAAATCACTTAACACATTTCACACATTTTATTAAATATTTACATTTATAAGGGCTGAATCAAAAAGGGTTGTTTTTATTTTTTAAAAACTATGCATGCTCCCTTTTTATTTGGCTTCTTTAGCATTAAACATTCCAGTACTTTTATGATCCATACTTCAAAACCTGAAGAGCATGCAGTTATTGCTAAATACTGTATTTAAATATTCAGAAAAACCATTAGCGGAGTTAAAAAATGTATGTTGGGTTTGCCAATCCCACCTGACCATGCTGTGAAGTGAGTCCCATGACTCAGCAGAGAGCAGCTGTGCATGTTTCTACTCTTGCAATGGATAGGGAAGGTACATAGCTGAATAGCATGCAGGCCAGTCAAAATCCAATAAAAAGTGATTATATATATATATACATATATATGTATAACTTGCTTAGGTAACCTGTGTGAAAGTGGTGACACGTTGCTCTACCTGGTTAAAAAGCACCAGAGCTGCATTCTTGATTGCTCCAGCTTGGTTTTACCCCTGTGAGAAGTAAGAATGGTAGGTAGTGAAGTTCAAGACACAGGATCACTAGTTTTTCTCTTTTTGGAATCTCTTATTCAAACATGGCTTTAACACAATTAAAACATAATTATTAAATATTTTATTATTAGCTGGAAAAAGGGAAATACATACCACCTGAAATGTTCAACAAACTTTTCTATAGAACTTGTTAGTTTATTTTAGAGAAATTGGAAAAATAGAAGCTAGAACTAGTAATCTGCACTCAAAAATCGTGATTCATAAATAAAAATTGAATGAATAAATTAACAAAGACATGGTTAGCATATTTGGAAACTATTCTTGTATTTATATAGTCCTTAATGCGAATTAATGAAAATTTTAAGGGGTTTGTTTGTTTCATGTCCTAGTCATCATTTAATTGACTATGTGATTATCTTTTTTATTTGAAAAATATGTACATACAGGAAACAAAATATTTTGAAGATGTATGCCTTCCAATTGCTCCTTCATCCTCTAATTATGGTAGAATGCCTAAATCTTGATTAAAATAAATACCTTTAATTTTTATTCAACTTAAATGCGATGAGTTATCATATTGTGTAAGTTTCTAGTTTAGATTTAGTATGCTATGCACTTCTGAATCTATAATCTTTATCTCATTGTTTCAAAAGAGGATTGTACTGGACAGTGGAGCATCCGTGTATCCAGAGATATGGTTTAAATCATTAACCACAGCTAGTCCATAACTTAAATAATTTGTCACTTCTGAAGGTCCTCTACCAGCACTGGTCAGTTTTAGAAAAAAATAATTTAGATTGTTGGACATTTTAAACATTATAAAAAAATCATCCAACAAATTGATCAAATCCTACTGAGTCTGTTTTGTCTAAGAAATTTATTGGAGCCCAGTGACAATGCTTATCTTTTGGGAATGCAATAACTCTGTTCTTGTCTTTTTCACTTCACCTAGGCACAATGGCCCTGGTGAAACCAATCAGAAAACTGAACTTATTCATTGTCCTTAAAATTCAGCAGATTAGATGATGAAGGATATTTTTAATTTTATCAAAAGCATCTATTATGATCATCAAAAGTCAATTGAGTAGCTTTATTTCTCCAATCTGAATTTTTATTTACTGTACATACACTGTATATAGAAAGGCTTTTGGGCCTGTAGGTATATGTATTCTTTTAGTTGTAAAATAAGATTTCCATAACTGAAGAATATATTTGAAATTATTTTCCCATGTTGAAATGCAAAACTATATTTATAAAGTTGTCAATCAGCTATAATGAACAGTTGTTAAGTGGTATACAATAAACAACAGTTAGAAGTCGTATGTTTGGTAAGCTTAACATAATCGATTCATTTCACAATACAAACAGCATCCACATGCTAATGTTAAAACCCACCAACTTATTCCCTTTAGTTATTTGTAATTTTTTTATTATCTTCAAAGTTAATTATCTTGACTATCTTATTTTCAGAGCAGAAATCTGTTTCTTTTCTGATCATTATTGGGTATTGCACCTCTCTTTTCTCATCATTAAAAAATCCTTCTTCAAAGTATCAATGAAATGTTCACTTCTTGCAGGTACTTTCAGCCAACTATTACTCTAAAGCAGTGAGTAACCTTATAATCTGGTAAGTGCTGTCATTCTGTTTCATGCAAAAAGAGATTTCCTCAAATTTCTAGTGATATGTATTAGAAAGATCTTGTTTAGGTCTGGAATTTGCAACCAGGTTCCAGAAAAGGTCCTGGCAGATTTGGGAACTTATTAACTAGCAAATTAATTAGAACATATTTCCATGAAAGGGGAAAAAAAGAACTAGCCTTCCAAAAGAAGCTTGGTGGCTAGAGTTATTTTCTACTATAGTATATCTGATAATAAAAATAGGAAATATTACAATTGGTTCCTCACTCACCCGCAGTTACAATTTCTATATTAATTACCTGCTCCTGGCATATTTCCCAGGTGAACACAGGCTATGCCCCACTTCTAGCATGACGGACTTCAAAGAATTATTCTGCTTTTAACATCAGTGACAGTCAGAAAGACACCGAGAGAAAAAGGGTTCCTTTTACAGTTCCTGTTTAGATCTAGCTTCCCACAGCTGTGGTTAAATAAAACATTATCATAGGAGATACCTTCTCAGGGTATTTTAAGTGCTAAGTACGCCACAGTTAAGGCAGGGAAAGTTCTACCCCATCTCTTACCCCTCCTTTTGCAGAGCAGGCCTTCTAGCAGGAATGTTTTCTCAGTGGGACCCCTTGAGAGGCAAAACAAAGCAAATGGTGGTGTACTGTTCTAGAGTGGTAACTTAAACACTGCACCAATGTACTCTTTATCTTCCTTAAAAGACAATCAATCAGAAGGCAGAAAAAGATTCAACAGAACTGTTGACTTGGTAGGAGAAGCTTGGGAATCTTCACAAATTCCTGTCATACGCCAGAACTTCTGTTCGTATATTCCCAAAGCCAGTGGATTTTTATACACACAATAAAAAAACCCCACTTTGTTCTTTCCATAGAAATCATCCAGAAGGAGAGGAATAAGGAATCCAGAGCAGAAAGTGCAATTAATATAGAATTCACAATTTTCAGGATACTGTCTGATTAGATACTATTCACAATATGCACACTTGCACTGTATGAATACATGTCAGACAGTTAAACAATAAACAGTTGTGTGTGAGCAAGTATTATTGCTCCAGTTTCCCAGTGGTATTGACTACTACCATCTATGGAAATACTGCGGCTGCACAGAAGTCCTAAACCTGTCTTAAGCACATTGAAAAATTCTCAATTTCTTAATATACATCCATCATTTACTGCTGGATATCCCAGAGTCACCTGAAATTTTCACTGTCAAATTGCTTATTAATTGGTTTCTCTTCATGAAGACATATGGATACAAGTGGGGTTTTTTTTAATCCTTTTTGATTTATTACCATCCGGAAACTTCAGGATGGCCTTAGAAGGTAAAGGCATGATGCCTGAGCCAGGCAAAGATGGGGTTGAACAGAGCAATTGATTTGTGAAAGTCACCTTGAAATTGGTATTCAGAACTTCTCAGCATATCAAGAAGGGCTTTTACTCCATTTTCTTGGAGTGTACATACATCACATATTCACCCGGAAAGCAGAGGAGTTTCCGCCTTTGTATTACATTTTGTTTTCTCCTCAGCTGTTCTGATGGAATACATGGCAGTACATTGTAAGCTGAGCCATTCAATCTACCTTAAAGAAGAAGTAAACCAATGATACCTATGGTACAACCAGTGACCTGCCCTATAGCACAGACTCACAAGCACTTTGGAAGAGAAAGTGGTAAAGACTGCCAGGGGATCACTAGCCAAGTGGGGATAGGAACTTCCCAAGTTCCTTTACTGCTGAGGCTAACATGTCATGTAACCAGAAATTTAGTATCTGCACAGCCCCTCCAACTTCCTAAAGCATACTACAAACCTTTTAAAAAGTAACATATTCAGGAAATTTTTAGGCTTGTAACTTGATGGAGTTAATAGGAAGGCACTCATAATTGTATTTATCAAAGTTAGCCACAAGGAAAGCAGAAAATATATAGTAAAATGTCATTTTTAAAAACATCATAATATATGAAAAGGCATAGAAGACTTTGTTAAAAGTTCATTGGAAATGAAAACCAACTTTTAATAGATCAGCTTACATGAAAAATACTTAACTCTCAGACCCAGAGTCACTCTGAATGTTTTGGGTTTTTAAATACTAGTTGATCTCTTAATTTACACTGCTTTACACTTCCTGTATCTCTTATATTCTAAAATCACCATGGATAAGCACTACTGCTATAGTATATTATACATCTGCATTGAAACTGTCTCATAACTGAGCAACTCAGATGATAGAATATCTTTTTCTTAATCTTACACTTAGTACACAGAGCAACATTTTTGCAGCTGCAAATAAACACACACTCTTTATGTTCTTTAGCAAAAACCCCATACTATGATTAATTGGATCATGGCTATGCATTAATGTAATGCGGTGTAGTTTGATATTGCTGAGGAAAACATCATTATTGCAAATATGCCAGATATACAGCTATGATAAAGTCATGAATACAGGGCTTCTTTATAGGAGAGCTTTCTTTATGGTAAACAAATCTTTTCCAATTAATGAGTTATTACACAACACCACAGCTTCTAATCTAATCGAAAACAAATTTATGTATGGTTCCTGATCCCTTAAACCTCAAAATTCCTAAATTTCTAATGACACTGAATATAATTAAATTCTGCTAATGCATTTATTAGTTTGTCGCTGATCACCACTCCAGCATCCAAACTTTTCCTTGAATACCATCAGCACCTGTTCGTGATCACTTCTGGTATTTGAGCCACTTCGATTTTGAAACACATGGCACTGGATTTTTTAGACCAACTTCTGTCACTTTGCACAATAATAACAGCATAAAGCTTTCAAGTAAGCTGTTTCCACATGCATCTATATTACAAGATCATTCTGCTCTCCAGGATAACTTGAGCTGCTGCTTTACCATGACATTCATTGGTACCTGGATTGCTTTATTTCAGCCAGCCATAGTCTCTGAACCCAAAGTCTGTACAAATATTACTCACAAAGCTTTTTAAATAATCCAGAACACATTACTGATTTGTGATGTCTCAGGGTTAACTTTTTAGAATTACCCTAAATATTGAAAGAGGTATTTTTTCTCCACTCATTTGCTTCAGTATGCAAAGCTGTACACTCCTTCATTGTTCCTTAGCCTTCTACCCTTATTCCATAAATTCTTACGACTTGTAGGTAGTACAGAAAGAATGCTTTATCAAGTGTGTACTAGTCCTAAAACCTCATAAAACTGTGAAAGAAATAATCGTATTTAAAATCAAATATCTTCCAAATTTTAATAAACGAACTGCTAACAACATAAAGTCTAAGGATCCTCTACTATATGATTATATAATTTTTTTCTTGAATTGTAATACATAAAATTCTAAAACATAAAATATATTTGCATAGGGTATTATAGTTTTTAAACAATTCTAAATATGTAATTAAAACATGTACATATATGACTACAATTTAATAGTTAAGATACGAAAAATCCTACCTGTTTGCTTTCTTCCATATCAGATTCGCTGCTAAATTCTTCTGTATTTAAATTTTCAAAATCTGATTCTCCAACAGCAATGGGCACTGTCACGGTGAGACTTGGGTTGTTTATGAATGACATGTAATCACTCTCATCAATTATGTATTTTTCCACACTGCTGCCTGTGCCTACACCACTGGTGGTTCCATTCCCGTCTTTAAGATAATTCAGATCTTTGCTTATTTCAACAGCAGTATGATTGGAAATGCAGCTGTCTTTCTTGTTGTTTAGCTCTTCAAGTGCTTTGATTTCCTCTAAAGATTTCTGCTTTCTAACGAAGGCTTTTCGGATGAACTCCTGTATCTTTTTTTTAACATAATCTATGCCTTTCTGAATCCTTGCCACAGCAATCTGGAGATTGTTCATTTCATTATCATCATCTGTAGCAGCAAGATTGTCTGAACTAAATGAGCTCAGCAGCAAGGCCAGAAATAGGTTCAATACCTAAAAGATGAGAGAATACAGCTATATAGTAAATACATGCATATCAGAAGTGTTAAATTTGGCAGTGCTAAGTAACAGTTGTACTTAGTGACTGCGAAGGCCTTTTCCGATGGAAATGATTCTATGATTCTAAAAAAATCAGTAGAGCAGGTCGCTCATCATAAATAACTTTCTGGGGCTCTGAACATTTCTGCTGATAAAATGTCAAGTTACAAGGTCAGGTAAATGACTAGGATACAAACATTTTGAATTCTATTTTATGAAAACTTAAATCATGTTAAAAGTATTACTAAAGGAAGGGAATTTTGACAGGGTATTTTGACTGCAAATTTTAACAGTAAAAGAAACTTTAAAATAAAGTGTAAATGGTTCATTCCTTTTATAACACTTATTTCTAGGAAGTTCTTACCAATTCAATATTTGTCAATTGAAATTTTGCATTTTAACTTGTCAGCTTGAATTTAAACTTTCCTATAAAGGTTTCTTGTACAATTTTGAGTTAGAACTTACAAACACATTTTTAGGCTTGATGGGAAATCACTCTGGGTTTCATTTTTGCTTTTTTTCATGTAAACAATCAAAAAAGTTCAGTACTTAAAATTAAACAGCACCTCTAAATTAGCTGCAGTGCTCCCATGAGAGGATGTTGGATTTGACATTTTAGTTTCCTTCTAAATGCTTGTACCCATAAGTAGAGTACTTCTGTGTATAGAAATGTGTGAAAAGGAGAAGGAAATCATCGTGTTTTTACCCAAAATTTAGCACATTCAGATTCATTTTTAATTGAAAACATTTTCATTGCCTAGCTGTAAGTCCTGTACATCTGCATCAGAGTTAATGTTCAAAAATGTTCATCACGTACCACTAGGTTTCCAATCACCATGACCAGCATGAAAACAATAAGGCACATGGTTTGGCCTGCAACCTCCATGCAGTCCCACATCGTTTCTATCCATTCTCCACACAGCACTCGGAATACAATCAGGAAAGAGTGGAAAAAGTCATGCATGTGCCAGCGAGGAAGCACACAGTCACTGGAGATCTTGCAGACACATTCCTTGTAGCTTTTCCCAAACAGCTGCATCCCAACCACAGCAAAGATGAACACAATGATGGCCAGCACCAGGGTCAGATTCCCCAGAGCCCCCACTGAGTTGCCAATAATTTTTATCAGCATGTTTAGAGTTGGCCAAGATTTTGCCAATTTGAAAACTCGAAGCTGCAAAACAAAAATGCAGATGAACCATTAGTGTTAGTTACAAAACAGAAGCTAGGTCCAAGTTGTTTAGCAGAGCATACCAATTTCTGTAGATTAATTTCTCAGTAGTACAACATTATTATTTTAATGGAAAGCAGGGAACATGGAGTATTTGTCAAAAATGCATTGTTTATCATTTCATTTCAGTGATGCACATAGTAAAAAACATCATAATTTGTGTTTGTATGACTTTTTATTTTACTGTTTTTAAACATCCACTTACAGATGATTCCTAACAACTCTTAAAGGCATTTTAGAAGTTTCTACTGTTTTCGTCACTGCCACTACATCCTCTTAGCTGGCTCTATTCCGCATTTCCCTCAGCACCACATTAAGCCTTCCATGCTTAGATAGAGGCCAATTTTTAAAGCAAAAACAATGCTCATTGTGATGTCCATTCAAACCATAAACACTACCTCAAAAATAATATACATTACCCAAACTATGTTACGTGAAGTTGGGTACCATTGCAAGTAGTGCTAAATAAGTCACTACTTCCTGCTCTATGTATCAGGAGATAAGGTTTTCAAGTAATGTGATAACTGTTGGTGATAAAGACTTCTAAATCATTAACCTTGTGCCTCTAGTAAACATGTCCATAAACTAGTTTGTGCGCAATACTAATTACTATTAAAAATATAATAATACTAATTACTATTAAAAATACGTTTCTAGTAGAAGCTCAGTAATATTTAGATTTAAATGTTAAAGTCAGCTTGTTATGACTCTGTTATATATAATGGAGTGACTAAAAATTTAATTGATGCCCATTAAAATAAATGTGAAGAGAGGATCTGTTTAAGTTCTTTACAATAACACAAAGTAATGTTCACAATATAAAGACTAAAAATGCTATGATTCTTTATGCTGGTGACAACATGTATGTTTTTACAGATATTCAGCTCTGATGATTCTTAATGAAATCACTGTAAATATTTTTAAAATTCTTTAAAAGTAGCAGTTAGTCTTAAGTTGGCAAAGGATCTCAGTTGGATAGATGATCAATAGGATAATTTGATACTAAAAGATATCAAACACTTTAAATTTGTACATACCAAACATGGCTTGCAAATTAGGCATATATGAAAAATAATGTGAGCCATTGAAGTATATAATATATATTTACAAAATATGGTAATTATTACAGGTACCAGCACCTTTTTTTTTTAATTTTGAGTGAGATAATTGCATGCAAATATTTAATTATCAAGGTATTTACCAATCTGAATGACCGAAGAACAGATAATCCTTCAACATTTGCAAGACCAAGCTCCATTAAACTAAGGCTAACGATAATACCATCAAAAATATTCCAGCCTTCTTGGAAATAATAATAAGGGTCCATGGCAATTATCTTTAGTACCATTTCTGCTGTAAATATCCCAGTGAATACCTAAAACAAAATGTAAAGAATTGTTAGGAGAAATTTTTAAACCTGAGAAATTTTTTTTAATCCAGTGAGTTCTCTTACCTGTTACTATAAAGCACAGCTAATTGCTATCTCCAAAGGCCACTGAAGTATTTCTAAACACTGAAAACAAGTTACTAAAGCAGGACATACATAGTAGGACACAGGTTTGATAAGCCTATAAAAAGCTATTGACCAGTCAGCAGCTCAGTTCCCTGGTGTGTGCTGGACATCCAGCAGATGATGTGATGTGACCTGGTGTTTTCAGTCCTGTTTGACGAGGATGGTCCACTAAAGTAGAAGAAGACTTGACGGCAAGCTTTTTTCCTAGCTTACAGTCTAAACACAAGTGTTAGATGATACTCTTTAATGTCAGCCTCTCTAAGCACAGACTCTCTAAAGTCTGTCTTGTAGACAGGGGAGGTTGGAGCTTCTTGTATCGGGCTTTTTGTAAGAATATAAAGGTTTCACACATAATTATCATGCTGTGTGACATTTATTTCCTTTTAGGAAGAGGACCTTCAGGGTGATAATGTTATTTGAAATACCTCCAAGTGCCAAATGTGAAATTATCAATGCTTCTTAGTGGTTTTAAATCCAGAATTTAACTCAACACTTTCTTGCACTGAGTAGTGATCAGTGATTTGTGCAACACAACAAAAAAGTTTGGGAGCATGCCTTTTTTGTAAAAGTATTTTCACGGTAGTGTAATTGAAAATAATTCCAAGATAAATTCTGACATTGAATATTTCATCAATTTTGTACAGAAGAAAAATATTTTCTGTGATGTAATATCAGTACCATGCTAAAAATTGCATAATCTATCTTAACATTGGAAAGAAAAACCCAAGGTAGACATCAATAAATCTGGGATTCCAATGAAGACTGCACTTCCACCCATATTCAGTTATTTCATTATGGTAGTTAAAAAGTAGATTCATGAAAGATAAAGTCTCCTGTAACAAATCACTTTACCTGTGAAAATCATATATACCATTTCTAAATTGATTATAAAAACACATTCTGGAATAGATTTTTAAAAATTCAGTGCATTTATACATTTCTTCTTTTAGAAAAGGATATTTTTACATCAAGTAGTGCATGACAAACTACTTACCAGGTTTCCCACAGACAGGACACTGCTAAACTGTTCTGTCATTGGGTAGTGTTCCATGGCCATGAACAAGGTGTTTAAAACAATGCAAATAGTTATAGCAAGATCAACAAATGGATCCATCACAACTAAATTGATGATGTGCTTTACTTTTAACCATGGACTCCAGCAATCCCAGATCAAGAAAGTATTTGCAAATCTGTACCAGCATGGTGGGCATTTCTGTCTAGATTCTTCAAGCTCTAAAAAAAAAAAAAAAAGAAAGAAAACATTAATATTACAAATATATCTTCTGGAAGTTCTTGTTTAAATATGGAAAAAGATTGTATCAATCAAATAAAAAGCTCTCACTAACATGAGATTTCCCCTACCCATGTTTAGCCACCTTAATGTAAGGCATCTAATTTATTTAAGACCCTCTACAACCAGTGGACAGTGAAGTCCATTCACTAAAGAGTAAACCATCTGAGACATCTGTCTAAAGGGAGAAATGTGATTGTCTTTCCCATGACAGTAGGGAGAATCTAGACATTTAGTTTAAGTTACTTGACTTGCTTACAACATATATCCCATTTTCAGATATTAAAAGTCAACATGACTCACTTGTCAATGAGCTGCTGTATATACTTGGTATAAACTTCATAAAGGATTCACATTTTTTGTGGTAAGTATGTAGCATGAGTACATATTTTGATTTGAGATACCAGAAGTGTTATATTTTCTACTACACCAAACCACTACACTGATCAGAAAAATTATTTGGTGTGCATACCTATAATTTCTTATTTGAATTGATATTTTTATTATATTGCATGCCCATTTTCTTTGTTTTTAAATTATCATTTAATTTTGTTTGAAAATGTCTTGTACATTTGCAGTATCTATCAGCTGAGAAACAGAACATTAGTATTAGTGGAACAACTCTGTTCAGCAACTGCTCTCAATTAGAATATTTAGAAACTAGTTTTTCTTCCATTTCACTGACAATATTGTCCAAGTTACTGAAGAATAGTAATGTCTTCTAAGTTAATAATAGCTAGGATGAATATCTAATGCGATGGGATGTTTGAGGACAGTATAGAAGGAAGATTGATGATTGCTTAATTGAAAAATACTTGGATACAAAACATGTAAGAAATGCCCACAACAGTTTTGATAAAATTTCTGCATAGTGGCATCAACCCAACTCTGAAAATTCCCATTTTTCAGGCATCCCTTAGAGCAGAGAGAGATGTCTGTCATCATGACACTTATGGACAATTTTGCTATAACAGTTGTTTCACAGATTTGCTAATAAGGATTTACTGCAAAAATCTACACTTTGAGGACCAGTGGATTGATTTTTGCCTCTAATATTGTCCTATATGGGTGGAATTACTGGAAGTTAAAAGCTTTCAAACTATTGAAACAAACAAGTTGTCCAAGCAGAAAAGGGTATCGTAAGTAGCTAAAGCTTTCCATAGTCTTTATAAACCATAAGTAAGACTGTACTTCTGAAGGAAAATATGGATTGGGTGGTATAATCACATTTCTGAATATGCAACTCAGAATGCTGAAAGGCAGCATAGGACTGGCCTTGGACAAAGGTGACCACTCATACTGGATGCTGAGTTGGCACAGAAGACTCCACTGCTGCATTTAGCAACTTCTGAAATGGTGGAAATCAGACATGGGTAAGGAGATGACTATTAGGACAATTTAGTTTACATTGACATGTTTTTTCAGGTCAGGAGAATGGAAGGACAAACTATTTAACTGGAGGAAAAATGCAGCACTTTCTAAAGAGATATCCAGTTTCTGGAGAGGAGAACCAAGAATTGCACACTGAGATTTAAGAGGTACCAACAGTTCACACTTGCACTAAAGTAGGAAGACATACTCACAAAGGTATATGTTTGTGAGAACAATTTTCTTTAGAAGAAAATAGGTGATATAAACCTTATATTTCTGACTACAATTAGTTTGTGATCTCTTTGTTTATCTGAGAGCAAAGGGCTTCAGAACTCATTTTAAAATTATATTTCAATACTGGCTTAGTAATACTGTGAAGTTTCTTGGTAATTTCTTGTCTTTTTAGAATATATGTTGAATCTGCAAGGTTGGTCTGACCAACACCTGCCACACTTTGCCAGTATCCAGTAGATGAATCCTTTAAGCTTATAAAAATACTCTAATGCCATATATATGAAGAGTGAGCATACTCAGTTTCCATTAAATAAGAAAAAAAAATCCCCAAAAGTATGCTTTTTCACATAGAAAATACTGGTTTTTTAAATCTTTGATAACTAAGAAAATTTAAGAAATGCTTAAGACACTTTGTTGGCCATAGGCATGGGTTGATTACAATTGAGGGATTTTTTCTTTTTATTTCTCATTCCAGTTTCCTATTGTCTATTCTTGGACTTAAAGACTAAGGGAAATTACTGTTCTAGCACATCACTGCCTTTATCATGGCAATTCCTGGGTTATCTCAATTGATTTTTCCTGCTGATGTCTAATGGGAAAAAATCCCTATATTTTCTGTTTGAGGCTCTGGCAATCCCCTAGCTATCATTACTTTATTTCTGTTAGTCCACTCAGTAGAGTAATATTTTGGAAGGTGTCATGAAAAAGAAATGGCTAGGCATTTAGATTATGTAAATGACCTTAGAAATGCTCAAAAGCCTTTTGTATCTGATGTTCACAGACTCCACATGTCCAGTTTTATATTCACAAAGGAAATTATGTAAATAATTTCTCTATACATGTAGTTAGCAGAACTTCACTGAACTGCTGTCAGATCAAATGCATCAAATACCTTCCATTGTATTTGTAAGTATGCTGGCTATGCTCATTGCTCTTTGTCTTGCAGCAGACTCTTCCAGCATTTCCATGGAAATTTGGTATGAACTTAGTCTTCTTTTCCTTATTTCTGTTTCTGTGGTGGTGCCCTGTAAATGAAATACTGAGGAATTAGACTATTCTTTTCAACCAGCAATTAGCAGTATTTACTGCATAAGTATTGTGATAATCAAAATCAGCTTTGTGCAATGGACGATACTTTTCTTACACACTGAATGTTTCTGTTCTTGTCAGGATTTCTTTCTTTATTGAGGAACTTAGTGGGAATTTTGTACAGTGCTACAAATAATCAGCTGGAGTACCCA
Source organism: Dasyornis broadbenti (assembly GCA_013397935.1). NCBI lineage: Eukaryota > Metazoa > Chordata > Aves > Passeriformes > Dasyornithidae > Dasyornis > Dasyornis broadbenti. Next base: position 722,603 of record VZRN01003024.1, read on the forward strand.
ATACCAACAGAATGTGGACTCTAAGGTGGTTCACATTTAATGACTGGCTGAACAAAATTTTTGCTAGGTATCTTCTTGCTAGTGATAATAATAATATATAAAATACTATGTATAGAAAAGGCTTGCTTATTTGAATGTTTGAAAGAACATCTTAGCTTACAGAAGCCTGAAACTGAGACTGAAATGTTATATAAGTGCAAAGGACCATAGGAATTGTACATACTTTTCTCATGAGAGGTATGAGAAAAAATTCCTCAAGAACAATTCAGAAAGGGGTATTTTTAGTAACTATCATGAGAGTAATGACCACCTTCTGTTTAATTTTATAAGTGCTTTCCTATACATATTTCCCATATATTGAATATCTACCTTTGTTGAACTGAAACTATATACAAATTGTCATATTCAATTAATCTTTTTTCTACATGCAGATCTCTTGCTGAAAGCAAGAAGAATATAATACTTTACTAAGGCTTAGACATAGGTGGTTGAGGAATTTTTTTCCTTTATATTCTCTTATTTAGAAAGTACTGCAAATCATTTCTTTAAGAAACTATAAGGAATGCAGAGATGAGGAGTAAGAGAAAATTCTGTGCCTGAACTAAAATGTAATAATTACTGGTTTATTTATAATTACCTCTGGTATAAGCTGACCAGTAGGTGAAGTTAGAGTTGAAGGTCCTCCAACCAAGGAAACTACTCCATTGCAATCCACAGTGCTGTGCATCTTCCCATTTACTGGAAGGGCTGGTATCATTCTAGATGACACACTCGCCTGACTAATGTTACTGTTGCGCCGTTCTCCATGTCGATTTGGAACAAAGAGAGAATCTCTTCTGCTCTCATTGTCTTCAAAAGTGCTGTGCTCATCATCAGCAAAGTCATTTTCAGATCCTATATCCTTTGCATGACCTCTGAAACTGAAAATGCTTGTTTTGCTGTTGCGTCTTGGTGAGAACAGGGAACCACGAATGCTTAACAAGGACTGTAAAAGATTTAAAACAAACAAAAAAACCCCCAGCATTAGAACTGATGTTGTAAGATCTTGGCTTTGCAAAGAATAGTTACAGTGCTGGAGGAAGGATAGTCACTTTTTTCTTCCATAGTGCAAGTGTGTCCTTTAGGAGAATGTGTTCACTAGGGGACCTGAAGTAAATGGAAAAAATTCTTTTAAAGTAATGTAGCAGTAATGTGGAAAAGTTGTGCAAAACACGTAAGCAAGGTTGAACAGTTCTGAGGGAAGAAGGTGCATTGAACTGGTATGTACTGGGATGGAGACAGTTTTTAAAATCACTGTCAAGGGTTTGCAGATATTTGTCTTTTATTCCTTCTATTACAGTACAGCGCTAAAACTTTTTTACTTTTCTTCCGTTCTTCATCCCCTGGATTCCTAGGGATAGCAACTAATAATGCTCAGCGATCACAGTTTTCTGTTTTATTTGGTAAATGCAGAAGTGACCATAAGTTTGTCATTGAAATCATTCTAAATTCATATAAGGAACTTGACTGACCTGTTCACAGTACGCTCAGTAGTGTCAGAACAATAACTAGAAGACAGAGGTGACAGCCTGGGGAAGCTATGCCCAAGAGTAGCAGCACTCTTGGGCATAGCTCTCCGGGGGCTATAGCAGGCTGCACACACCTGCCAGAAGGTACCACCACTTGGTCATCAGGCAGCTCAAAGCAAGTACTCACCAGGGACACTGTTACCCAAAGATATTCTCTTACAAGTGAGAAAAATAAATCAGTGGTTGTTGGTAATTCATCTTTTAATTACAGTAGAAGCTGGTTAATGAAGTGTTCTTCTCCCTTGCTACATATTTTATTAACAACATTCATGAATAAATAAAAGGAGTACTAATTGTGGAGAAATGTAACCTGGCACTCAGCCTTCTTCAGTGCTGTATTTGTACAAGTCTTCACATTTTGGTCCATCAAAAACCCGGTTTGAGACAATTCTCACTTTTCCCACTATTTTTGCAGGCGGAAAGTGCTTATATGTAATAGTGGTTTTTTTCCCCAGGATGATTAAAGTGAAAGTGAAAACTGTCCTATATTATATAAACCTATATTAAGACTGTGAAAATCAAACCCTGTATATATACATATATCAAACCATATGTAACTCTGTATATGCATAGTCAGATACATAAATTCACACATTATGTGTGTGTCCTGATAATGTGTGTCCTGAACTGGTAGAACTGCCTGTTATAAGGGCTGGAAGGTGTTTACCATTATGAGATGTACTTTTTTCTGCTCTTAGAGCTATACCAAATTTTAATAGTTTGGGCTGAAATTTTCTATGCTGGCTGTCAGCCTCAGGCTGCGTTACTTGAAAAATATCAGCCAAATGGTTTTGCTAACCCATTTATGTAAACTTGGCGGGAGAAAAAGTGCTGTTTTGCTTATACTGAAAGATAATGTTATCCAAAAAAGCCCCTAGCTTCTATGGAATATGACATTGAATTCTGACAAAGCGGTAAATAACTACACCCTTTTTTACATTTCCTTGCAAATATATCTAGCCAACCTACAGTCCTTCAAAAAATCACATGCTCACCAGGGTTTCATCTCACTACCAGTGATACCCTTTTTCTTTTTAGAGAATGTTCCCATGGCTACTATGTTTTATTTGCAGGCCAATCTTTCCAATATGTGTTACCACATTCTGAGCACAGCTAATTGGATCAGCCCCCTCAGGGATTTGGGAGAAGTAATGTCTGCTCTGCAAGTCCTTGCAGCATTGAGACAAAAGATACAAGCCAAAATGGCTGCAAATTTACACATGTAGAGGCAGAAATATATGTGTCTACATGCTATTGGAAAGTAAGGACTGAAAGGAAGGTTTGACTTTTCCAGCAGACTGAATCATTCATCTGCATATGAGATACGGTATCAAAGGACAAAACATCTTAGAGGGGCCAACTGAACAGATTATCTCCTCATGCCATTCTGCTTCATTGTTTCATGCTCTGGACCCTGTCTCACCAGCGAGATACTCCATGGCTACCAAAACAAATGAGCTCTTCCTTTACCAATTCTACTGTTCGCAATTCTTTCACCCTTGTGGCACTTAAGTTTTAGTTGTGTGCTGTCAACTTTTGCCCCAAAGATTTGTTGCAGCTGCAAAAACAATTATCAAGAGAGTATTTAATTAGTAAGTTATTCTCCACATGGGTGGTATTCACAGGTAAATGTCATCTATTGGCTCAGACCACACATTATCACTTTGAAGAGATGCATTCTGAGTGGTATTTTCTAAAAATGCCATAACTGTGTGTAGCCTTGAAATAAGAAAAGGTAGCACAGAATCATTTAGGCTGGAAAAGACCTCCAAGGTCATCAATTCCAACTTTTGACTGATTACCACCTTGTCAACTATACCATGGCACTAAGTGCCACATCCAGTCATTTCCTGAACATCTCAAGGGATGCTGACTCCATCACCTCCCTGGGTAGCTTGTTCCAATTTTTTACAAACCTTTCCATGAAGGAATTCCTCCTGATATCCAAACTGAAATTCCCCTGGCACATCTTCAGGCTATTTCCTTTTATCCTGTCACTGGTCATCTGGGGGAAGAGGCCGACGCCTGCCTGGCCACGACCTCCTTTCAGGGAGTGGAAGAAAGTGGTAAGGTCCCCCCTGAGCCTCCTCTTTACCAGGTTAAACACCCACAGCTCCCTCAGCTTCTCCTGATATAACTCACTCTCTAGACCTTCACCAGCCCTTCTCTGGACCTGCTCCAGAACCTCCATGTCTGTGTTGGACTGAGGGACCCATAACTGGACACAGGATTCAAGGTGCGGCCTCACCAGTGCCAAGTACAAAGGGTGTAGCCTTAAATGATAGAAGAGACCCTTTGATTTATGGGAGTAGAGCTATGAATTTAGGATTAAATGATTTCCAGAGGTCCTTCATAAACTACTTCTTTCCTATGATTGCAATGATTCTCCATCATATATAATGAATTTTTAATGAAAAAACAGTATGACTAAATTCTTATCCATACAAGCCCAAATGATCCCTATGTAGTTTGTCCTTATTGCACAGTACTAGCATTACTTTTCTCATTATCTATATGTTAAAGAAGTTAATTAAGGAAAATAATAGAAACTAACGGTAAGGTGGGATTTCCTATGCAGGGTATTTTGATGTTGCAGTCTGGTAAGAACCTCACATATTTGTATAGTTTTGAAATGGATCCAGAACAGAGAACCTATGGTTGATTAATGCAAATATATGAATACTAATCTTTCTTTCTCCAGTCTACCAGACACATCCTCAGAAATACATTTTCAGAAATGTGTTAATTGGGTTTACAGTTGTTCTTGGTATGTTGTTTTTATCCCTTTACTAACAGAATGGGTCAAATAATCTCAAACTTACACTGTGAAGGGTATTACCACTGGTCTTTCCTTCACTCACCATTTACATGACTTCCAATATGTAAAGCTGCTGTAATATCAGTGAAAATAAAAGTAGAGTGGACACACATGACTTAGTAAAACAGAGTGCTGTACCTGGTGAGGAGACGTGAGCCTTTTCTCATATGTCAGTTGACTTCCTTCTGTGGAGAAGCGGAAACTTTTCCTTCTGAAACTGTCTTCTGACTCGGACTTGGGGAACTTATCAATATCTCCTCTGTCCTCTGCTTCAGACATTTCTTTCTGTCTTCTTTTCTTCCTTCTATTTCTTCTTTCTTTAGCACTCTTTGAGCTCAGCTTTGATGCTTCTGAAGAACTTTCCAAGAGTTCTCCTAATCCCCCTACACCACTGAAATCTCTTGATGCAACTGATGCCGCTGCTACTGCTGCTGTTGTCTGTCAGGTTACAAAGCAAAGTATTTTTAGTAGGCCAAAAAGAAAGAATAATTTTGTAGTCTTTTATCAACTGGTTTTTATTATCACTGTGATAATAATGCTCTTTGTACACTCTTGAGTGTGCAAATATACCCAAACAAATTGCACTGAAGATAAACTTTTGAGTTCTACAGCTCCTCAGTGTTTAGCAGTATGATCTGTTTGAAGCACCAACTTCAGCAGAACAATAGCTACACTATTTGTTAAAGAATTGCTGCATAAGACACTCATCTAAAATAAAAGTAGTCAGAAGAGTGCTAACATAGAGCTATTTCATGTATTTCAGACCTCTTACTCCATTTTCTCTTGAGTAAAGCCCCACATCATGGTCTAATTCAAGCGATCCCTTCTGAGCTCGTACAGAGAAAACTAATGCCTAACATTCATCATGTGAGTTAATGTATCAAAATCCAACTAGCACCCTGAAAGTAGTTGAATCCAGCCTTTCCTCATTGTCTTCACAGCAAGAACACTCCCTTTACCTCCCTTCTGCCTCCACTGGTACCAGGCACATCCCCTAGACACATCCTTAAGCCCTGCCTCCCTCTTCGTGGTTTCCTTCCCACATGTCCCACTGTATCTGCACTCTAGGTCTCTGCTATAGATGTGCAAAGGTACATTTATTGCCTGTTGTGCTACAACCTGAGAGAAGAAAAAAATTTTAGATTTCTTCTCTGATGGAAAGGGGTGAGATGACTTACTGGAGCAGAGTCATACCAAAACTCAGAACCAGCATATTTTAACTACAGCAGTCAGCCTACTTGTTTTGGTTCATTAGAGAAAAGTTCTTGAAGTCATCAAAAAAGGAAGAATTGAGAGTATGTCCAGTGCTGTTCCTCGAAAGAACTGTGGGAGATTGCTGTGAAATTCTGTACTAGAAAATATCTTTGGGAAGATGATAGTTTGCTCTTAGCTTACAAAAAAGGGTGGTGTGATAAATGGTAAGAGACTAGGGTTATATAACAAAGATGGCTAGGAATTATCCAGCAAAGCATATTATATTCAATGCCAAGTATTTCAGGAATGATGACATATCTCTCTACAGCAGGAAAGGATAGTTTGAAAGCTCATAGTATGAATTAACGTCTTTCTTTGCCACAATATACAACCCATGCTATAGAAGTTGACTTGATACAGACTTTTTCTGCTAAATGGACTATTAAAAGGATTCTGAAGTGTTTATAAAATAAAAAAGCGATACTCAAAATATTGCCATACTGGTTAAGAATATCATCCTTTAAAAACTCTAACAGAAACAAAGGCAGCAGATGCTGAGTCATCACCCATCTACTTCACAATACTACTAATAAAGGTCAAACAAGTGGAGCAATCCAAAGACCACTGTGATGACTTAAGTGTGTGGATCAATAGGTTCAGTGCCAAGGGGGTGAAGAGATGGGTCTCAAACTAATTTCTGCCTCAGCAACTAATTCAACACTCCAGTTATCCACCTTTTACTGCCTACTTTCTGCTAACATTTTCACAAACAAAAGAGATCCTGACTGTAATAATGCTTTACTTATAATGAATGTAGTGGTCACTTATTTTAAAAAAACATGATTTCCAGGGTCTTTATTCAACCTTACTTATAATCTCAGTTTCATATTCTATTCTTCTTTCTAAGTCTGGATCAGCTCCATTTTTCCCCACTCTCAGACATACAAACATCTAGATGAGCCTCCTGGTATCTTTTGATATAATGTGATTTAGTGCCTTTAAGGCATTAAAATACCAGATTTAAGAAAAACCCAGCAAGATACACTTTGCTGACATTCAACCTTTCTAAATTTGAATTTTGCAGGATTCTGCTCTTTCTTTAGTAATTTGGAAGGGATAAAGTTTAATGACTAAAATAAAGATATGCTAATTAGATTTCACAGATCATATATAAATATTTCTTTTCAAACAAAAAGACAGAGTTTCTCTTTTTATTAGCATTTCATGGAGTCATTCTAACTTGGTGAAAGTACCTGTAAAGTACTACCAAAAATATAGTTTCATAGAAGATTCAAATTTGCTAGCATTTTATAAACACTGTCCAGTTCAAAATTACTAAATGTCATTTGAGCAGTGGAAATCAGTCCAGAAATTACACAGATGGCTGACTCACAGAGCTGAACTCCTGCATATATTTTACTTTAAGATAAGACAATCTTTCATAAGAGTATCTTTTAAAGTCTTTTTCTCATAAAACTTTAAATAATTTTCTTCTCTTTTCAAAGGAAACAGAGGTTACTTTAAAGGAGTTCTGAAATAATATCTTTGTTTTGAATGATTCTCAGATGGTTTTGATGAAGAATACATAAACTTCTGATTTATTATAGTGTCAGGGATATTTTTAAGTACCTTGTTGGATAGAAACCTTAAAGAACACAGAGTACAATCCTTCTCTCTATTTCATGAATATTTGGAGAGAACTATTAAGTACAACAAGCTTGGCAATTCTCACTCAGATGTAAACCAGAAGTAACATCACTAGACTTTGTTCATGCTGTTTATAAGATCTATAACATAAAAGCCTCATTAATTACGACTACTTAAAGTCGAGTTTCTAGAGCACTCTTATCACAAATATTTTACTTTCACAGTCTTTTGGTGAATGAAGTAACATTCTTTTCTGTACCATTAGCTTGGTTTTTTTACTATTTGGTTAGTTCCTGGTTTTCCTTGGCTATTTCCACTTTTATAACTTGCATGGTAAACAAGACCTTTTATTTTCTGTAATTCATTGCATAATTTGTACATATTCTCAATCATATAAGATTTTTCCCTTGCCTTAAGAGCAAAGTTGTTCAGAAGGTACAACCATTCCATCATTACCTGAGCTTCTTCCTGTTGCTTTTTCAGTTGTTCCAGCATCTGCTGAAATTCTGCCTCTTTCTGCTCTGCTTCTTCCATGGTTGCTTGATTCTGTTCTTCATAGGCCATGGCAACCACAGCCAGGATCAGGTTGATCAGATAGAAAGAGCCCAAAAAAATCACCAGAACAAAAAATATCATGTATGTCTTCCCAGCAGCACGCAGTGTCTAGGGAGTGGAAAGCATATCCATATATTATTCCACCACTAATCTTATTCATTGCAACAGCATTATGCTTTCAGCTTATGTAAAAATAAGGCTATTTATGTAATTTACGGGGTCACCAACAGTTTACTATTTATGTCATAAAAATTTCTTACCAGCTGATAGAGGTTTTCCCAGAAGTCCTGAGTCATTAGTCTAAACAGTGACAAAAAAGCCCAACTGAAGGTGTCAAAACTTGTGTAGCCATAGTTGGGGTTTCTACCAGCTTTCACACATATATATCCTTCTGGGCATTGTCTATGTGAAAACCAAACAGAAGGCACTTAGTCATAACTTTTATACCCTTCTAGAAAATATGCATTATTCTCCACAGGAAATACATAAATTACAATTAAATTAATTCAGGAAAAAATTCCTAAGAAATTAACTAATAACACAGTAAATGAAAGATACCCTTTCCATCTGCTCACTGGTTGAAATGACCTAAATATTAAAATTGTCCTCAATTACATTTTGCAAATAGAATCTTTATTACGAATGAATTATTTCCTGGCAGAAATAATTGTTAAAATGTTATTAAGGTTACAGACAGATTAAACAATATTATTAGCTAAATCCAATTGTAGTATTAAGGATTTCCCACATAATGCTGATATATATACTTTTAGTAAACCTCTTCGCTGTTGCCAGTCAGGCATCCAAGTTCAGCTAACAATTCTAGGCTCATAGTTTGGCACCTGTAAATGGCAGAATTTGCCAGAAGTGAAAGAGTTAGGCTTGGGGGGAAAAAAAAAAAAATTCAGTCTTGAACTATGAAGTCACTGCTGTGCTTTTTAAATATTTTACACGTTCTCTTTCTCAGTTCTAACTTCTTCTTTCCTCCTACTGTCTTTAATCAGTAAATGACCAAAAAGAGACTTTACAAAAGTTCAGATTATATCAATAAAACCAACCTCATTTTCCAATCAAGTAGGAAAAAGGTTGTTAATTTGTATTTTGTTCAATCAGAGTGTAAAACATTTTGACTTAAGTAATAAATTCTCACTTAGCTGCAAAACTCCATAAATTCTGTAACCCTGCTAAATATAGAGCTGCAACCAGGTTTCATGTTACTGCTTTTTCTACAGAGCATAACAGAGAATTTTGAAAGGGTCTTACCCTGCATCAGAGCTATTACCACAAAGTAGGGCATCTCTTTGTCCTTCCAAAATGTAAAAATGAGCTGTGTAGAAAGCATTAGAAATATATATGAATAAATCAAATAAACCTGAATGTGCTACAAAGTAAAATAAAAATAAATTTTATTAAATCAAAGTGGCTAGCTACTGATGACTTTGTAGCTTGTTTTGGAACCTTTCCTGTTACTGTATTTTTTATTGTATGTATTTGATCTCTGTCAATCAGTGACTGTAAGCAGTTTTACATAAGGCAGAAATATAAACAACTCAATGTTCTTTGTTTGTTCACAAATAGTTACATATTTTAGCCACAAATATATTAAAATAGTTACATCAGACATTCTTACTTTCATCCTCAATGTAATCCTTCCAGTTAAATGTGCTCACTGTCATATTAACAAATGTACCATTTTCATTCATTGTGCTGTTAAAGTAGGAAATAATGTTTATTTCAAAAGTAGAATTGTCTGGAGGCCACTGCAGGCATTTATTCCTCAAGTTGCCCATGAACAGCTGCAGCCCTATGAGTGCAAATACACTCAGACAAAACACAGTCAGGATCATCACATCTGAGAGCTTCTTCACAGACTGAATCAGGGCTCCCACAATAGTCTTCAGGCCTGCAAAGAAAAAGGATCCATGGAATTATCCAAGAGTATCTTTGCCCTTCCTATATAGCTAAGAGGCCATGCAGACACTTAAAAAGAAATTATTTCTTATTTTTCAAAAGGTAAAGCTTCATGAGCAGCCTCAGAGCTTGCGAAGATGAATGAAAGAAAAAGATTCCTTTTTATGAATATGCAATGTACATTTATTCCAATAAATCAAATAATTAATACTATTCTCAAGCAGGAAACTTTATCAATCATGCTTTACTACTACAGATTTGATTGCATTTCCTATCTTTTCACTGCATTAAATATTTTGCCAATAATTCAGTTTCCAGTTAATACTAAACATGACTTCACAACAGTGTGAAGACAGCATGAGATAGAATTGCAAGTAGTTTTGAATAAAAAAAATTGTTTGCATTTGATAAATTTTCCTGTGCATCATTTATTTCCTCTTTGGTATCTTCTTTTGCTGTTACTTGCTTATTTTTAAGACTAATGTCAATTTTAAGTGGTAAAATAAAGGAAAAATTTCAAAATCAAGAAAGCCATAGCACTAAAGCTTTTGGAATGTAGACGCATTTTGTCACAATAAAATGCAGAAAAACAAAGCAAAATAACCCATAGGCCTCATATTTTGTGTTTCATGCAAGACTGTTAAACTCAAAGGCTGATTTTGCAAAATAAAAGAAGCTAATGCTGAAAAGGCAAAGAATCATAATCTAGGTTAATGATCCATGCCTTTTTCTTTTTTTTTCTTTTTTTTTTTTCTTTTTTTTT
>VZRN01003024.1:740978-785340 GCA_013397935.1 Dasyornis broadbenti
AACAGCAAGTATAAATGTATATTCTGTGAGGTACTCTTGAAAATTGTAAACCTGCATTCTACTACTAAATAGATTTTATCTTTCCTTATTTTTTCAAGCATCAGTAATACAACTTTACAAATGTAAATACTTTCATTAAATGAAATGATTTTGCATGACTGGTGCTGTTCAAGTGACAGCAACAGAGTTATGGGAGGAACAATTCCTTCTTACTGACACTTAACTGTGATGAAGGCTAATATTAGATACCAGAGCAGGTTAGGTTGCATTTATTGAGTGCTGTGAATCAAAACCGCAGGCCTTTTAAGCAAAAGAAAACAGGCTGTACAATCAAGGCTATGTGGAAAAAGATGTTCCTTCTTATTGTTTGCATGGAAAGTGCCATATTATTATTTCAGACTGAAACTAGTCTGAAACCTAAGTGTCTGGTTCCCTGTGAATGTCTTTAGTACTAGTGGCGGATGATGCTGCTTTTTCCTGCTCTCTGCACTGAACTCTCTACTGTACAGCAGGTCTCTTTATGAAGTCCTGCAGTGCATCGACTGAAAGCAGTGTTATTTTTCTCTCTTCCAAGCCCTTCTGCAGCAGGATCAGTTATTCAAAGTGATGTACTGTACAGCACAGTTGTGAGGTTTGAATAGCTGGAGGGCGAGAGTGGCAGAAGGAAGGCAGATATGGTTAAAGAGTGGTGCCACCAAGGAAGAAATTATAGCCTTACCTGGTGTCTACTTTGCAAGAGTTTGTGGCATAGTGTTGTAAAAATTTTGAGAACCAATTTTAAGAATGAGTTTCCGTGCTTAACTAATGAGTTTTAATTATGTTTTCTGTACATGAAGCCATGTAACCTTCCCTACATAACTTCATGAATGTGCAACATATGTATCCTGGAGTTGCCACAGTTAGATTTGAGACATAATATTCTGCTCATTTGCATTCATTCAATAGACTTTCTCCTAATGCTTCTTGCCTGTCTGAAGCAGTTTTTAAAAATCCACACACACATAGACACAGAAAGTGCTACAGTAATGATCTTATTATATAAAATATATGAAGGCAGAAGGGGATGTTAAAAAGAGTGTCAAAAACCTAGAGTAAGAAACTGTGGGGGAAAAATGAAACAGCATATTCCTAAATCTGAATTATTAATCCAATGACATGGTAAGGACTCATGTTCCTGTGCCACCTCAAGTCTTTACTCTGGAGTGGGTTCACAGCACAGCATCAGTGTGTGTGATCAGCACTGAGGTCACTGAAATAATTTAGTCAGTAGATTGTAGCATCAATCAGATGAGAAACACAAGACCAGAACTGAGATACGTGACCGTTAATTCCTAAATAAAATACACTGTAATGTAGACACGAAGAAGAAAATTTCTCTCAAGGAATATCCTGGAGAACTGTGAGTTAATGTAATGTGCAGAATGACAGAGATCCTGGAATGGCTGGAGGTACAGATGCAGTATAAAGGGAAAAACAAATTGTAAAGCCAGCCAGAGTCTCCAGCAGGCAACCTTATCACAGGCTTCTATGTTGAAACTTCTGCTACTAATTTTTACTTTGTACAAGATGGATGTCTTTGCTGATCACTTTCTTTAATTAATGTAATTCCCAATTATAAGGAATCTAAACTAAAACTTGTCCTTTTTTGTAGAATTAAAAGCACACTCATTTTCTGGATACAGTCCTTTGATTATTACTTTCACTCATGCAGGATTAATGAACAAAGAATATGTCTGAGGTTTCCCTTTGGTCTTTCTGAATAATTCATTTCTTTATTCCCCACTTTACAGGACTGTGATTCAACTTGTCAGCCTAGATGCCTTTTCTATAAAACTGGTTTCAAAAGATGCATCCAAATCGAGTTATCAGTGTGTCTGTCTTGTCTTTATAGTTCAGTGCATTTATTAGGCTGCTTTTCATCCATTAAGAGTTACAGGTATGAATGCTATAACAAAATGCATTGTCCTCACTTGAAAAATATGTATTTGTATTGCTAGAAATCCACAAAGGGGCCAAGGACTGACTGGGGAAAATATTAGCAGACTTTGGGATACACTGTATTTCTCAGACAGGGAAAAAAAGCCTTATAGAAGTTTTCCTCACGAGCTGGCAACATTACTTGAGACCTGCCTCCACTACTGTCTAGTGTAGTTATATCTTTTCTTTGCTGTGCTGTTACACAAGAAGATTTTTCCTATACTAAATATGCCCCAAGCATTTTCATTCAGATTACAAAGCTTAACAGAACAACACAGAAATATGTAGCTGATTACTGTTGCTATACATGCATTAATTTAATAGAACAATGAAACAAAAATTGCATGTACTGAGCCCTGAACAAACTCTTAGCAGTCCTTGAATGATGACCTGCTCATTGTTAGTGATAGCTTCCCTCTCCTTTCTTCACGGGTTTTAAAATTGCTTGTTATCTGGCAACTAAACCGCCAGGATATGAATGATAATAAGCAGAATTCAAACACTTGGTATATCTAATAATTAAGAGTAACTATCATTAAAAAACAATCTTTAAAGAAATAGTCTCAAAACTACATGTGGTCCAGGCCCCTCAATATCTGCTCAGCAAAGAGAGTTTCAAGTATTTGAAATACAATTTTAGTCCATATACTATATATATAATGCTCCATAATGTAATAAATTTCATTAGAAAAATGAGGTTCCAATTTATTAAAGACATGCTTTTCCCATTTAGTTGTAGTTAAGCATTGCATTCCATAAGTCCTTCTGCAGTTTTCCTTCAGTCTCTTCCTTTAAATAATAAGATTGAGCTATAAACAGTATCCACGTTTTTAATTTTATACATATTTCAGCTAGTTATTTTATGTCCATGGATAACTTGTTAAATTTTATTTTTTAATATAATAATCTTCTCATCAGTTACAGAAGATGAGTCAGAAAGTAAGTAAAATATCTGTGCTAACAATGTCAAATTAATTTTTCTGTGTCTCTGAAAAAGCCAGAAGAAGTGGCCTGAAGGTATCTATTTGTATGGTATCTTAAATAGGGCAAATGGTAACAGTGAAAGTACCAGTGTAAGTACCAGGTCTATGATTGTTTATTAAAATCTTCAGGTTATCTAACAGGTTATCTACATTTTGCATGAAACTGCACACACCCCCTTCAAAATTTTCAAGGCAGAGAAACAGCAAACCTTGCTGGGTTTTTTTTTCCCTTTAAATTACTGTCTGCTCAAACCTTGAAAAAGCTGACTACTGAGATTTTCATTCCATTAAAATTGAAACAGTTGGTTAGGGTTGGAGTAAGTGCAAGGATAGCAAATGGAATCTCTAAAATGACCAGCTATCCTAGTTTTCTTATGCTAATCTTTTATTTGAGAAGCTGTAATTTGGAACTAATATCTTCGCCTGTGCCAAGCCCTGCAACAGCCTCACAGATGCTAAAGCCTGGATTAAAAACTTTCCTCTAAATCACTAGTGTTAATGAGACCAGCTGTCTAAGTGGAAGTAAAGCTATTTGTCCAAATCAAAAACGTGAGTCTCCCATGGTAGGACAGCCAGAAACAGCAGGGCTAGTGGCACCTCCTCAGCATCAGCTACAGATTACTTTCTGCAGTTTGAAATAAAAGTGTAGCTCATGTGTGCTGATGTTGTCAGAAAAATACCTCAACTCAAACTCTCACTGTCCTGAGAAGGAAAGAGATACAAGAAGCCTATGCTGGGACAGTCTAAGAAATTAGTCAGCTTAGCTCCCTCCCTTAGTGTTTGGGAAGCTGCTTTGCAAAATTCAGGTACTGGTTTTCTGGAAGTGAAAGTAAACTACATTTAATTTACTGTGCTCTGATCAAATTCCAAATCAGGAAATGCTGCCCTCAATTTGTTCCAAAAGAAAATGATAGGTAGGTATTTGTTTGTTGTGAAGAACCAAAATTAAATATTTTTATTGACATTTCTCATGGCTTTTGTGTACAGAGAATAATTTCATTAAGAAAAATGTGCTTTGATTTTTTTTTTTTAAGTTAAAGATCATTATCTTTTCATAATTGATGTTTACCATCATTTACCAATTATCCTGGCATATTTACCCTATTTTTTACTGCTTTAAAAATATTTGAGTAAGAAACGGAATTCCAGGAAGAAGAAAAGAGATCCAAAATGTCATTACTGTAGTTGACAGTGGCAAATGCAATGCAATGCATATTTCTCTGAGATATCTAAAGACACATTCAGTTAAAATTATCCATGGGTCCTGAGGCAAGGAATACAGGGAATTTGGTTTCATAAAAATAGGCATTTCAAGGAAAGGAGTGATTTCCTTAAAGGTTAAAACAGCCTCCAGAACTTAGCACCTGGTCAGAACCTGCCTCTTCTTTAAACTGTAATCTACTAATTTAAACTATGAGTATTCGTGTTTATAGCTCCTCCCTGACTAATATATAGGATTTATTTTCCTTTTTTCCATTAAGTTCAACATTTACCATTGTTCCATTGTGTCAAATTTTTTACACTATAATTTATCTGTAGCAATGACTACAATTTTTGTCTGTATTTGTATAGTCAGCCTCAGTAGCCTATAGGCATTAGTGTTACATAACTATTCAAAATAAAATTCATTAAATCACCATCAGGTGTTTATTAATAAAATTAATAAATCCCAGAAGACAAAAATACTTGTTATGAGAATATGAAATCAACTAATAAGGGTATGTCAGAGAAATAATATTCCTTAATAAAACTTTGCTTTAAAATGATTTAGAATGGGGTAGTGATAAGTGGCTGGATGTGAACTGGTAGTTTACATTGGCTGAAAACTCGCCAAAGAGTAGTAAATGCAGTAAATGCTTCAGGTGCTTCAGGGGTATTACATGCAATTTTATTTAATGTCCTCAGTAATGACTTGAAATTAGGTGTGAAAGTACATTAACTAAATCTTAAGAACCCTAACCTCAACAAAAGAAAACACTGTAAGACTTTGGAGATTGGTGTAGAACATATCACACCAGGTTCGGTTTGACTGGTGAAAGACTAGGCAGATGAGAAAACACTCAAAACAGATTAGATTACAGACTGGAAAGAAATTTCACACCTGTCTGAAAGAACCAGAAGCTGCTTCGTGGGAAAACATTGTTGGATGCTGCTCTTTCTCACCAGACATTGCTATGGATAATCTTTCCCCCCACTTATTTGTCTGTTTGCGCCCATTGCCATTCCAGACATCTCTTTCCTTCCTTCTACCTCTCTCCAACATTTGCTTTTAAATTAATTTGATCCTATTTCTTTTCTTAGTTCTTAGTAATCAAAAATTGATAGGTTATGTAAAGGAATGAACCTTAATTCTTCAGATATCTACCTGCAAGTTGCAGAAATCCCAAAATAAAGCATCTGACCTATTAATCTATAAAAACTGACCAAATACTCTAGGAATTCTTTAAATGCAAGCCTGCCTTGTATTTTCTTTAACATCATGAGTTGCCTCTGAGAATGTGTGAAAAGAGATCCAGTGTCAATACCTGAAGCATTGGAGAAACCTGAAGAAGGACAAATGAAAACAATATGGAATATAAGAGAAAGAGGAAGGGTCTCTTTCTTAGCCCATCAGCCTAATTGGCATATTGTACTGTAATCAACATTTTGCATATACCTTTCAACATTAGAGATCCTTACATTCTAATGAAAAATAGCTACAATATAAATAACACAAATGTCTACAGCTAGATCTCATAAAGGTTTTAATTTCATTTTTCCACTGGTATTTTAGTGAAGATACATAGCAGTATATCAACTGGCCATCTTTTGAAGTGAAACATTATTTCTGGCTGAGAAGAAAAGATAGTCTTACCTTTATTTTTCTAAGAAGTGCCAAATCTCAGAATTTAACCTCTGCATCTTTTGCTAACGTGAAAAGAAAAAGGCTGCATTTCTAGCAGAAAATGGAATTGGTAAGAAATGTTTCTCCTTGGGACCTGAAGCTTCCTTTCAAGACTGCAGTTCCTTCAAGACTCTCATTCTTTGTTCCTGTGTCCAAAGCTTCTCAAAAATGAATTGCAGTAGACAAAGATAAGTCTACATATTCACACAGACATATTTTTCCAACCTAAGAGCACTGAGAAGTAAGAAAAACAGCACTGAAAATGAGTTATTTCACAAAACCTAATACAGACCAAAAGTACATTTAAAAATATTCTTTAAGTGATATGCATTTCAAAGATTCCATTTCCTCTTTTACCTGCATGCTCTGACTAAGAGGGAAAAATGGGTCTTGTTGAGATTCCTGCATCACTAGTGAAGTCTTTGGTAGACATGGGGTAACTGTGCCCAGGCTAACAGGAGTGTTCTCACCTGTCATTTGGGGGACTGAACACTGTATCATTACTCCCCAATGGATTTACAGTCTTTTAGGAGGAACAGAAGTTAATTAACTCTATATTTGCATGAAAGTATAGGTACTTCTTCAAGTTATTTGTCTTAGAAATTGTTGGTACAAGTGTTTGTGTAACAAATTTTTTCTTCCCTGCTGAGTAATATAATAGCAGAAAACCACAATATCTTCAGGTTCTTCCATATAAATTACTTGCATCATTACAGGAGCTGACCAAAAGTTGGCTGTGTCTTCCTCAGTCTTTAATAATTTGAGTATCCAGATCATTAAATTTAAACAGTCTACTTACATCTTACACATATTAGTCTTCAGCCATTAAGATTGAGATGAGCTGTCTTTGAGACATTTATTCTCATTTGGATATCTCATCTAGATATATTTCTGGCTGTTTTGGGGTTTTTTTGTGTTGTTATTTTGCTTTTACTCTCAGAGAAGAAATGAAGACATCCCTCTCTTTTAGGTCTCTGCTTTTGCCCAAGCAGTCCTTAATAATACTTTTCTCCAAATACAGTGAGAATGAAGAGCCACTGTAGAAACTCTGTAGATAAAATAAAGAAAATCTGAGTAGACACCGATCAGGTCAGAGAGAACACAGAAGGTAGGAAAACAAAAAGTGAAAGCTTTCTCTTAGACCACTGCTTCTCTTGCTCTTAAAGACAGAGGATTTCCTTATACTTCACAAACAGAAAATACATTTCAAAAACTTACCTGGAATTTGCCTAGTACTATTTCCTATCAATCTAGAATTGCCTTTTCCCAAATATACAATAAGTGGTACCACAATTAGAGGCCCCATTGTTTAATAATGTAATGTAAACTCATCCTAATGATTGCTACGAGCAAATTCTTTCAATGCCCTGGTCATTTTGAGTAAGGCACTGATTCAGCACATTTTGCTGTGGTGAGTCACTACTGGAGAGGCTCCACTGAAGCCATCTGAAAGCTGTGTCTCCAGTACTGACCTCAGGGAATCATGACTCTGCCACCAATGATACTTATCCACCAATGCATACTTTATGCTGAATGCAGCGTTCCCTGGGGGTATGTAGGGGACTTCCCCATCCCTTTGACTATTGGGTGCATCTGGATTCTGCCTCAAGCAGCACTGTAGCTGAAAACTGATCTCATGGCCAGATAAAGCAAAATGTTTAAGTGCTGTTACTCACAAGTTTCAAAATAACATGAAAGGGATTCTAGAGTTTCCTAATAAAAGAGCAATCACTAATACTGAATGTTCATATGACATTTATTTTCAAAAGAGGGAATGTAACTTCTATCCAGTTGAAAAATATTTGCCAGTTTGTAAAATGTTAAAGAACTAATTTTTAATGTGAAAACTATTAATAACACTAGCAGTGCAGGTAATTTCAACAAACCTGTATTTTGGATTAAAGCACAAGGCAGAGAACCTTTTTTCACGTGTAACCCCAACCTTGTCTCCACCTCTATGCATCAGAGTAGTGTAATAGTATCAGTGGTAGTCATAGCAGAACTTGAAGGAAGCAGGTTGGCTGAATTGTGTGCCCTTTGTCCTGAATTTACAGTAGGCTAGGCCATGTCAGTGTAATTTCATTACAGGATTTCAACTTGTATCTCATCTCATATAGTTTTTAGCATTTTCTGTATAATGCAGGTATTTGCAATACACTAAAAAAAACCAAAAAAACAAAACAACAAAACAAAAAGAAACAACAATAAAAACCAAAACCAAATTTAAAAACCCAAACCTCTAGGGTTTTTTTCTTGATCTAATATCTTTGATTCTCACTCCAATACCAGAAATTTACATAGGTGGGTCCAGATTATACAGTTTTACTGTAGCAGAAAGTGATGATAGAAAATTATTTTGGCCCATATCATGCTGACCAAAATATTTTTTTATTTAGGGTAGCCTATCTTGATTCATCTCCCAAGAATGAACCATAGGTAAAATCTCAGGCCTAGTCAGAGCTGATTCCTGATGGACAGATTACATCTATTCTTTCATGTAGGGCTCTTTCCTGAAGTCTTCTGCTTTTATGGCATGAGCATTTATTCTAAAACTGGTTAGAATGTTTCAAATTCTGAGACATGATATTGCTTCAAAGAATGTTTCAAACTATATCCTCATGCTCTTGAGCTCCCTTTCAATGTAATGACAAACTGGAAATGAGAGAAATTGGGTTATTCAAAATGCGATATTCTTACAAGGACCATTATAGGACAATATGCCAGTGATGGTGTCAATTAAATGAAATCTCGTGTTAGAGGCAAATGCAATGAACAGAAATCATGGACAGCTGTATGGATATTTGGTGATGAGCAATTATAAAAGTGTTAACCCATTTTTAGATTAACAAGAAACAGAGTTATCCATGAAATTATTTGTCCAAATTCAACTAATTCCTAATATTTTGTGTATTCAAAATTTCAATGTTCTGGCAAGTGAAACACTGGTACATACATAGTGTCCACTGGAAAGCTGTTAGACTAGTTACAATAAAAGATCAGTTACCAATATCAAAATACATCACAGTATTGATTTTGCTGTGTAAAAGAAATAGAAAGCTCTGTTTGTAAAGTAATACCATTTTCTAATTTTTTCTATGGGAACTTATAAAAATGCATTTGAAATAGAAAACACTGCTTATGAACTTAAGAAAAAACAACTAAACTTGGAGAATTAATTGAATCATTAAGAACCATGCAGCTGGAACACTTACTTTCCTATTCTTACTGTGCCCCAGAAACTAGTCAATACAAAATATGAAAGAATAGACTTCGTATAGCACAAGATTAATAGACTGTATTTAGAATTTGACAGTTGTCTAGGAAACCAAAAGGGGAAAAATTGGAACTTCTGTTTGAGAGGCTTACACGCAGTCCTTGGCTGAATGTGATCGCTACTACACAAGGAAGAAAATGCACAGAAAGTCAATATGAAAATAGAATGCTTTATACCGAGGGTATAACATAGCATACGAAAAATGTACATGGATTTCTCCAATGCATTTATTCAGGCATCATGGAGCTGTCTAATAAAATGTAATCAAGCCTTAAGTTTGGAATGTTTTCCAAATGGAGTATGCAAGTATGACTTAGATCTATTCTCTACCTGCACGTAATAAATCAAAGCCTATGAGTTACAACTTCTACCGCCTCTTTAAAAGTTCTCTCTTATAATGTTGACATTTCAGTGTATTAACAAAATATTGTACTAATTAGAGGCCTATAGCTTTAAGTGATATAGGGTATGGAATGATAGCTAGTGCTATAGCAGCTACTAGAATTCTAGCATTCTACCTATTATAACAGTAACTAAAACAAACTGACATGCAAGAAATAGATGGCAAGTAGCTCAAAACGGTGTTAGCAAAATCCTTTCGGGAAGACTCCTTTAATGCTCAGTTACAGTTTCGCTCAGTAGGTAAGAAATTCCTTCATAATACAGGCTGAATTTTATTCATATTGATTTTGGTCAGAACTTCTGTCTCAGGTCAGATTTCTTCAAGCGAGCATTTTGGCTTTAAATATTCGTGACAGGCTTTTCTTTAGACATTTCATCTAAATGACAGTAAACATTAGGACTGCCCTCCTTCAGTTCAATCTGACCTTGGACTCTTGGGCCCTTTTGAAATTGCCTACTTATTTCTGTCATCACATTTACACCACTCAGACATAAAAATAACATTACTGATTGCCTTTCTTACTGTAAAGCCTAGTACTTTTGCTTTCATCTGTCATAAACAAGTTTTGAAGATTACTGGGCTATTAAGATAGAATAAACTTTAACAAAATTTTTAAAAAAGATTCAAAGCTGGTCATGATGAACTGAATTTATTTTGCTTCTTGATAAGGTAAAAAGGGCAAGTTAGGTGTATACCTTCACCCATCATTTAAAAGTGCCCTCTATGTAACATAAAAATTATCACACAACTTAGATTTAGAGAATTATTTTTCTAGAAAAAGTGCTTTTCAATGGAAAACACACTCAAATATCTGCTAGAAATAAGAATAATTTTCTATCTGTCTATCCCTGAGTGTTACTGTGGAGTTAGGTTAATTTTGCTAAAATGTACAGGGATTCTTCATTACTATGAGTTAATATCCTAATTTTGTAGTCTGCCAGTTTGATTTGTACTATTTAACCACTGCACAATCACACATACATTCAAAAGTAAATGTTTTAATAGTAATAACTGTGGAGAAATTTCAAGGAAATTGAATTGGTATCATGTTAATTGCATCTGAGAAAAAGAAAAACCATATTTTTAGGTGGGACACAGACAAATTCACCTTCAGGTTTCCAAGACTGCCACACATATATTTCAAATATTAATAAAAAGGGATAAAAATATTCTTGTATCAGAGTCTTGGTACAGTTACACAGTTGTTCTCTGTGATTGGCTTTTGAGAAGGCAATGAGGATTGTCTGTTAAGAAAGCACATTCATTTAACACCTGAAAACTTTGTATTTAGATATATTTAAAATTGAACCATGAGTATATTTTTAACCAAGATAAATTTGGAATTCCTCAGTGTGTCCAAACATTAAAAGATAGTACAATAATGCCTAAGAAAGGGCAGAGTTTTCAGAATATGCAAACCTAGGAAGGCAAGAAATTGGAACATGAGGGCCCAGATTCAGGCTACATTGACTCAGGAAATTCTGCTTCTATTCCAGGACTATCAGGCAGTGAAAGGACATAATTTATGAGAAACAGTGACAGACTTTTTCTCAATTAATAGAGTGGCCAGGCCACATAGCGCTGTGTTGCCCTACATAAAAGGAACTATTTTTCCTGTGCATAATTAATTTCTTCATTTAATTCTTCATCTGCATTTCTGTAGTGATTTAGAACCCAAACTTGTAACTTTCATAGAACCCTATATAATCATACATAATAATATTTTATGGTTAAGCAGATAAAGGAAGTTTCTTGCTTCACATTGTTAAAATAAATTATGCTAAAAGACAATAAACACTGATGCCCTCTCATATTGAAAAGGGGGGGCCTTAAAATTCAATAAGTAACATCTAATTTAAGCATAAATAATCTATAAATGGACATTGTCTGCAGGGTATACTTATTCCAAGATCTTCCTGTTAAGCGGTTATAATGGGTATGGTAAAGGGGATCACAGAAGTGCTGATGCTCATCCCAGCCATTTTCCATATTGGAATCTGTGACATCCTTTCAGATTAACTAGTGTGCCTCATTATTTCTTTCAGGAAATCCTGTGAAGAAACACGAGGATGTGCTGATGCATCTCAGGGACAGGGAGCCAGCTGTATGTGCTCTTCAGTTGACCTATACACACATAGTAACTTCAAAACCTGTGAAACACCAGCTTTGCTGAGCAGGTACAGCATGTATGCAATCGATGTATCTGGGATGTGCCAGACACATGTATATGGACGATACACTCTATATATGTGTATTCAAAATGTGACCATTTGATAAGGGTATATGACATCCAGTAGGCTGACCCAAAGAAGTAGCAGGAAGAACAATTCCAGGTTGAAAAAGGGACCTGTGCACATGGTAGCTCTATGATTACACTTCCCTTAGTAAAACTACTCAGTCAAAAAGAGATCAATAGCAATAAAAAATTAATAACTAGACAAATAATTAATTTGATCATAAATAACCTTTTCCTTAAGGTTTTACATGTAAAAGAGCCTCTTAAGTGCTCAACCTCTTTAATTAACTTTAATTTTTTTAGTTGCATTTTTCACCATAAAACTCCTCCTGTGATCTGTCTTAGTTGATACAGTAACTGAACAGTAATTTTTCATAAGAAGTCATTACCAAGACTGGTGACCACACTGAAGTTTAGTAACAATTGGAAATCACAGTGTTGGGGTGGATAAGATGGAGCTTTTTTTTTTTTTTTGAGAGTTGGATCTTGGTGGGATTCTTTCGGTGTTTTTTTTCTATTGTTGGTTGGTTTGTTGTGTTTGTTTGCTTGTTTGTAGAAGAAGTTGTGTTTATTTGTTTGGGAAGAAATAATTTGGGGTTGGGTAATGAACAAGGAGAAACTAGGTACTTTTTTGACCTAGAATTTAATTTGCTTACTCCTGTTTAGGATCATAGTGGTAGTACACACACATTATGGTTACTCTAGTGCATATACTGCTACTACTCTCTATTTATATTTTCAAGTATCACAGTCCCAGCCTGAGCTGCCCTTATCCCTATTCCCTCTGCTTTACTTCATCACAAGGCAAGGAAGGTCAAGCAATAACACTATCACAGTTAAATACTAGAGAGTCCAGCTGTTCATACAGAAAATGTTGATGAAAGCAGATGAACAGGTTTGTAAGATACCAGCTGTAGAATCAAGGTCCTGTAGGAGTCCTGTTGGTCAATATCAGACTCAGAGATGCCATTGCAAAGTGCTTCACAGCTTTTAATCAGGAGTAGTAGATGTAATGAGTAATATCAGGTTTCCCATTAAGAGGATGCCTTTTTCCTACAGGTGGTTTTTATGTTGGTTGACACTTGCTTTGACGGACTGATTGACACCACATCTGAGAGCATATACAGGTGTTCTGTAAGCAGCCTGAACTAATGAGCATCAATTTTACTATATTTTAAACTTTTTATTTCAAGGGAGGATGAAAAAAACAATATATCCTGCAAATGGCAACATTATATATTGCTGATTAACAGCTATAAGGTAAAAAAACAAAACGGAAGAGTTACACTGAGTGGAAAATACGCTAACTAGAATTTTGAAAGTTAAATTTCTAACTTTTAAATAGAATTTTGGGATAAAGAACAGAGTAAATGTAACTTCCTGAAACTTATTTTCAATAACCATTGTCAGAATTCAGAAAATATACAAATCAAGTACCAAATATCAGAAACTTGCATTTATTCGTAACTCTAACTGAAGCAGACTTCAAGCAATTTTTTTCTTTGTCACCTTATGGCAAGAACAGTGTATAGGTAAAAGGGGCCAAGATTTGTACTTTAGAGAATAAGGTCACAACTTGCTTGCCTTGTACAAAGAACTCTTTTAGTATCTGCTCTTCACTATTAATCAAAAGCTGTAGGACTCCAGTAACATAATTACTGCATAGCATACACACAAGAAATTCTATTGGGCTGAGATGAGAGCAGCAGAAGGAAATGGATAACATCAGTCAGAAAGTTCCATCTTAGATCCCACTTTTTTCCTTCTAAAATCCTTACTCTTTTGAGGGCAAATAAATTTTTCTCCATGCCTAATCTTCGTAAGGTACGAGTTAACTCATCTAATGCCATCTGTGAAGTAAAAGAGGTGAAAGCATGAAAGGTGTCACCAGCATATTGATTAAACTCACTCTACTTTTTATGCTCTCTTTGTTCCCCTGATCCTTCCCTCTTCAGGTTACTTGACAATGAAAGGAAATGACCAAACTCCCTCTCTGACAATCTTAGAGGACACAGGGGAATTTTTTACTGTTCTCCATA
This sequence comes from Dasyornis broadbenti, assembly GCA_013397935.1. Taxonomy (NCBI): domain Eukaryota; kingdom Metazoa; phylum Chordata; class Aves; order Passeriformes; family Dasyornithidae; genus Dasyornis; species Dasyornis broadbenti. Next base: position 754,775 of record VZRN01003024.1, read on the forward strand.
AAAATACAAAATTGTCTTTCTTTGCTAGCATCTAGTATTATCAATACAGAATTTTGCAGCATTGAGATTAATTGGCACAGCTCATAATATCGGTAAAAGGTCCTAATGTCTGCTTATTAGAGAGAAAAAATGTAAACTGACGACACAAGCATGATTTCTGTACATAGTAAGGCCTAATAAACAACGTATCTATTTAACAGGTGCTATGAAGCTTCAGATTACTGCAGCAGCTCACATTCCTGTCTTTAACAACCTTTCATCCCAAAATGGAGATGTGCAAGGGAGCAAATATTAAATATTAAACTGTTAGAGTTAAAAAGTCCCTTCTGAAACTGTTTTCTTGACATGTCAATTATGAAAGCACAAACATGATATGTTTCTAAAACAAGCATCATTATCACCAATTATTTATCTTGGAGCTAAACAAGGATACCACAGGCACCATAAAGAATACAAATGAAAAAGTTCTTTCCTTCACATCACTACTTCAGGTATAGGCCTCCCTCACTACTCTGAATATCACCTGAGAACCAGTCCTGCTTTTTTTTTCCATGTGGATTGAGGTGGTGATTTCCAAACTGTGGGCTCCTTATTCTGCTGTATGGGCTTTTTTTGGCTTTTTTTTTTTCCTACTGTTTTCTTTTGGAATAATTTCCAAATCAATACTAACATAACACATGTACCTCTAATGTCTATGTGTTTCTGTAGAACCACTAGTGAAAAAAAGAATTCAGATATCAAAGTGATCTTCAGTAGGTATTTTCCTTTTACCTTTAATAACTGACAGCTTTAATTATTACTGATAAAAATGAATGAGACAATAGATGAATGGACAATAAAATGAAGAAAATATGATAATTCTTGTGTTAATTTCTTCAAAGAGTCCTATCAAGAGGCATATATTAAGCTTGACAGTAATGTTCCAGACAAAAAGTGGACTATATATTTAGTGTGGACCTCTGGTTAATTAACAACTGGTGAATCTATTCTATCCTACACACAACCATACCAAAAATGGCACAGAATGAAAATATTTCCTTAAATATTTTTACAAAGTTTAGCTAATAAGGGAATTTCTTCATATACCACATATACATATTGAAATTAGCAGTATTAAACAACATAGATTTTATTCCTGAATCATCAGAATCTGAGATGCTCAGAATCTTATGAGACCTGCTCTTCCTGAGTCTGAATATCACCAGATTTTTCTTCCTAGGAAACAAGGTCACTTCTGTAAAATGCTTGGAATTAATGTTGTATACCTTGATTATAAAATGATCTGATTTTGTGAGGAAGACTACTGCATTACAATATCACATTAAGAGTAAGAGACCAGATACCAGATTTAACGAGGTTAAAAAGAAAAAAAAAAAAAAATCACACCATCATCACAATCAGTCAGTACAAAATGGCTTTGAATTCCCCGTTCCATCTTTGGCTGTACCTTAAGAGCAAACCAGAGGGAACAATCCAATTCCAAAATGTGGAAAAGATCAGGTTGCTATGATTTATTACAGGTAAAATTAAATTTTTTTGCCAGCTTACCTGATTGAAAGAGAATGAAAAATCACTGTAAAGCCCAGCATCCAAAAATAATGTAATATATGTCTTCTCCTGAAACAGTCCAGATTTCCATCCACAAAGCCTTACTAATTGATCGTAATTTCTGTATTCTCGGTGGAAAACACAGAGACCTTTCCAGAATCCTCTCTGCTTCTGCCTCCGCTTCCTGTTCTCAGTCACTCTATGGTACCCAACATATATGAGAAAACAGCTTATTATGCGGAGGGGGGCCGGGGAGGGGGATGCAGGGGCGCAGTGACGAGCCCGCAGCACCTGACGTGGCAGCTCCACCTACTGGTGGCGATCCCGAGCGCGCAGCGAGAGCTGCCTCTCCTCTGCTCTGACCTGCACTTCCAGCAGCTCTGTGCAGTAACTTCCTTCAGGCAAGGAGCAAACAAACCGGCAGAACCACACTGATTATTGAAAAACCCTTTAAAATACTTTTTTCTTAAAATAATTAAATTTAAACCAGTTGTCTGTATACATTGAACAGAGCGTTTAGTTTTAAATGTGCTTTTTCCTTTAAAATGCATGGGAAGGGAGGAAAGCATAAATAACAGAGCACAGACATTCACTGCCTCCCTAACTGGTGTATGCAGAACTTGCTGATTATCTTGATACTCTCTTATTCATTAAATACTACCACGTATTTTTGGCACCATGTTCATTTCTTTCAAGTGTGTAAAATGTACTATGCTTATGTAAAAAGCAAAGGTCAAAATCTTTCCCTTAGACAGGATTCCTGGGCACGTGCAAATTTACTTCTGCTTACCTAGGATTCCTCTGGCCTTCCTGGGAAGAATTATTAGTGGCTCCAGCACCACCTGGTCCATGGGCAGCAGTATTGAGCGAATAATGTCCTTCAGGCAGCATTGTTTTTGTCCTGCCTGACAGTTTGAAGAGTATTGTGTCTGTGGAAAGTGAAGTGTAGAAATGCTGAGCACTGTCAGCAAGTGTGTGTAATATATTGACTCACAGCCTTGGGGCAGAGGCCACTACGGATCCTACCTAATTGAAAATCAGGCTATCAGCTTTGCTCAGTCATGTGAGATTTAATAAACAAACATAATTCCACAAAACAAGAAGAAGTTAGTACAAGAAGCAATTGATATTTTGCTTTCTTGTAGCTCCTGTAGTTCCTTTAAATGTCTCTTCTGCAGCGCTTAGAAACAGCCCCATTCTCTGTCCCCTGGTCACACACTTTGTTTTGGAAGCAAGGACCCCAAGGCAGCCAGCACGGATCCACCCTGATGATCCCTCCCACATCACAACTGCACAAAGCAGCAGGAGAGGCGGAACTGCCTACAACTTAGGTCCAATATCCCTTATATCAATAGATATCCCCATTTCAGTTAGCATTTATCCTAAAACATTTGAGTCGATTTGTGAGTAGTCCTTTTGATTTTAGTTATGTTTGCTGTGTGTTTGACAGATACAAACACCAAACTCCTGAATCTGCGAGGAGGAAACAGAAATACATTTTCAGGGGATGTATGTATTCTGTATGTACAGAATAATCGCTGTACACTAAGTGAAAGAGATGTACCCTCAACTTAAAATGTTTGAATTTTGTAAAACTGGGGAACACAGGGACATTCCTGATCATACTGTTCACACAAATCCCCATTTTTTTTCAAAGAGACTTTGTGAGTGTGAACATATAGCAAAGTCTTAATAAAGAAAATATAGAAAAAAAAAATACTCCCTTTTATTTTAATTTTATGAACTTCCAGAAGTTAAGAAGGAATATATTTTTAATTAAAAAATGTTCATTGTCTCTACAGTATAGATTTTGCTTTCATGGGATTATGTTAATTTAGCAGACCCATGAATGATAAAAAGCTGGTGTCTGCATTTTAAATTGCTTAGGAACATTTTTTTGCAAACACATCGCATTTTGAAAGTCAAACCGGTCCTTGGATAGGACTTTCACTTGCTTACATGCTGCATTTCTTTTATTTATCATTTTTAATCTTAAACAATTTCTTAGGGGTCTTTGGAAGTTTTCTTTAGAAAGTCTTTATATAATTGCGCAAATATATTCATCATCTAGTAACACTAGTGTTAAAGGGAAGTTACACATGTTGAATCTGTTTCTCCTGAAAAAATAAAGAAATTTGAATCTAAATAACAAACTCTTTCAACCTTTTTAAAAATTAAGAAACATAGTCCTTAATACTAGCTGTGTAATTCCAACAGAAACAGGTATAGGAAAAACAGTTTTGAACCTGAGCTGGTTCAGGGATTTGATTCTCTGGTAAGTTTTGTAGCTCTGTAGTCTTAGAATAGCTAATTTTTGTGGACTAATGCTCCACAAAATGGTTAGATTAACGTCATATTACTGGAGAACTCCCAGTCCTGCTTTTTTGTGGTAGTGTCCTTATATTTATTCCAATCTTCTGTGATATACCCATTGGCACAATGACTATACTTAATGTATTTGTCTATACCAAGACAGTCTTCTCATAGGGGTAGGTCTGCTATTAGAGAAACATTGGGTCACTGATATAAACAGTTCAATTATCAATCCTCATACTAAAAGAAAAATCCAGAAAATCTAGGTTTTGTTTGTAGAAATGCTCATGCCACACAAAGTCATTACTCATTTACAGAATCAAACAATGGCTGGGTTGGAAGGGACCTCTGGAGTCCATCTAGTCCAACTTCTCTGCTAAAGCAGGCTCACCTAGAGCAAGTTTCAGGATCCCATACAGCTGGGGTTTGAATATCTCCAGGCAAGGAGATTCCACAACCTCTCTGGGCAGTCTGTTCCACTGCTCTGTCAGACTCCTCATGTTCAGATGGAACTTCCTGTGTTTCAGTTTGTGTCCACTGTCCCTTCTTCTGTCATTGGGCACCCTTGGAAGGAGTCCAGTCTCATCTTCTTGACATTTGTCCTTAGATATTGTATGCATTGATAAGATCCCCTCTTGGTCATCTCTTCTCCAGGCTAAACAGGCCCAGATCATATATAGCTCATGTAAAGCCTGTATTCTTCTTTAGTCTTGTGCAGAGTTTGAATCATGTTCTTAAGAGCTTTAAAATCTATCAGTGGAACAACAGGGCACAAATAAATAGGTACATTTATACATTTATAATATAAATACATCAAACCTTCCATATGGAACCACTACCCCCCAACTCCTGAATTTTTAAACATTAAAACTTCTTTAAAAAAACCTCCTCTGTATAAAATGTATATATGTGATACATAGTATATACACAAAATCTCCCTCCTTCCTTTCGTCTGCCTCACTAGATCCCACTGCCAGATCTGAAATTCAGAAGCGGTCATTCAAAAGACAACAAAAAATAGGCTGCTTTGACAAAAGTACTTTATAACAGTTCCAGCCTGACACTTATTTCAATCTAAATTATGAGTACAACTTTTAATGAATCATAACTGAAAGTTCAATTCAGAAATTATATTTAAAAATGTAACTTGAAAAGCCCTGACATTTCTAAATAATCTGTCTGGAAATCCTGCCCCAGGTGCAGTTTTGCTCTCAGTAAAGGCTGAAAAAATGCAAAGCTATCCAGTCACTTTTAACTAAACAGCTGAAATACAAATGTTGAAGTATCTTGGTTCCAAACAGAAAAATAATTTTGAAGTGTTGACCATGAATGAATATAGTCTCTGTATGGGGTTTCGTAAGGGCAAGCCCTGTATTTCACATGTAAGTTTTCAGCAATGCAGTCATCAGCTTGTTTTAACATCAAATATTTTATTTGATTAATACAATTATTTTTTGACAATAATCCTCTCTAGTAGTTCTCAGGCACTTTTGTGAACACTAACATTTATTAAGGGTACCAAATATAAGACATGATGTTATAACTATTCCTTCAACTACTTACCAATATTACCTTTTGAAAGTGATCGTAACTGCAGTATTTAGCTACATGTAATGAATGTGACTTCAACACTGGCTGATGTTAAGTATATAAATCTAACTTTATAGTTTCTCTCTTTTTTTTTCTTTTGTCCCTTGTGTGCCAAATCAAAAAAATCCCTGCTTTTAATAAATTTTATACCAGCTAATAATGCACACTTACAAGCCATGGACGAAACATAGTGGGTTTCCAACTAATAGTCTGCACTTTTACTGGAAAATCTATTTTAACAGGCCATAGAGCACAATATCTGAAAAATTAGCTGCTTTAAACTATTTCTAATATCATAATAAAGATAAGTGATCAGCAGTCTGTACTTTAATGGTTATAGATTTTAATAATTACAAAATTATTTTAACATTATGTTATTAAATAATAGTTAGACCCTCCAAGTCTTGTAGAAGAACCAATAAGACGGCCATACACAAATGGACTAGGTTGTGGTAATTCCATTTGTTCAATAAAAATGAACGAAAATTAAGTCACAAAGTGCAAACCAACCCAACCACCTTCCATATGTGCCTAAGTGCTTCCAAAATATTGACCTCAGATTACAACTTTCCTGTCATTTAGATGAACTACAATTACAATCATAAAATTATTGTGAGCTGAACAAAATGTACACAACAATCACAGCTTAGAGATAAAATATTCACGTTATAAATGCACATACTCTGTTCATGAATTTAGAAAGAGCAGGACTCTTGTGTATCTGTGCTTTGAATAAATAAGATCATTGTATGAGACTGATGTCTAAATTCAAGATAATTAGCAGCAGACAATAATAAAATAACTGACCAACAAAACCAAATTTTTATGCCAGTGATCCTTAAGCTAGAAGTGGGTCTAACTGGCACACTGCTGGTCTTCAGAAGCTTCATAGCCAACTAGACTTGGCATTGTTAACTACTTTGTGAGAGATTTGGTGAAAAGTTCTATAGGTTAACTGGAAAGATGTAGCCTTCCCACCATATATGTTCTAGATGTTTCTATCCTCTAGCATGTAGCAGGCATCGCATCTGCTGCCACTGCACAAGTAGTTTACAAATTTCTGAGTGCTAGAAGTAACAGCCCTTCTAATCTTGTTAATCTTGCTTGGTAAGATTTTTTATCATACATCTTTTTCAGCACAACACAGAAGAATCATAGGCAATTAATTTATTAAGAAATATGTCTTTTGCATGACATATACCTCAAGAACTTACAGAGATACAGGCAAACAGTTTAGGAGGATTTTGAAAAATACTAGATAATTATGTGAGTAATAAAAGTTAGAACAGGGAATAGGCACTGACTCAGATGATATGGGTTCAGTATCTGAAGCTTGCAATCTTCTTGTGTAACTTCCAGAACTTAATGTATGTATGTGTCTCAGTTCCTCTCCTATGAAATGGACATAATTCCTGACTTCAGAAGTGGCTATAGGAGAAGTTAATTTTGTTAGTCAACAAAGCAGTAGAGATCAAGAGTGAAGAAATATTTTTATTCCTTGTACTGTCCGAAGAGGCCAGCCAGGCCTAGGAAGCTATTATTTCAAACACCATATGTTCACAGGACACGGACCATGTTCAGAAGAATTTACTACATATATATGACAAGACCAATAAACAAAGATGAAATGCAAGCAATCCATTTCAGAGTGAACAAATACAATTTAAGGCAGGCAGATTTTAAGGGGTGGAGAAATGAATTAAATGATACCTCAGCAACAAGTGCACTAGTGTGCTCTCAGAGCTAGTAACAAAATCTAATAATGTTCTCCCAGGACACCTATAAACAGAGAGATTGCATTCATATGTTTTCATTCCATTTATTGGTACTGAGTCATGTGGTTTAATTGGTCAGATGAAGGGTAATCATCACTTGGAGAGAGGGGAGGTTTTGTTAAGCAAACCTCAAGTTATGATTTATTTATTTGCTAGTCTTTAAAAGCTGGAAAGACTAGAATAATTGCTCTGTTTAATAACATATGCTTGCCAAGTTGATTTTGCATTAGAACATTTCTCTTCATCTCATACTACACCTAGCAGTTATCTGCGATAAAAATAGTATCTTTATAAGTAAACTATGAAAATATATTACAGTGAGAGAGATGACAAAACATTTCAAACAATTGACTCTTAAAGAAAAATAACTGCACCGTGATCTGCTTTTGGCCAAGAATGATAAGGATACAGAACATGTCAACTGTTTGCTGCACTGAATTATGAAGATTAAAGCCTTAATGGTTCTTCTATAGGCATACAATGTCACAGAAAGCAAAGAGGGAATTGGTATGTTCTTTCAAAAACCAGTGTACGCATTCATTTCCAAATCTGTATCCACCATTGGTCATTAAAAGGGACTTCAGTGTTAGCCCCAGGCAGCAAAGAAATTTTTTTAAACTTTGAAAACATTATAAATGTGATACAAAATAGTCCCTTCTTCAAAAGTAACTACCAAGACCAAAGAGTTTTCATTATGTAGCAAAATGTTCAGAAATCTTTTAAATTCCAAAGCTATCTTTCTTAGGCAGAATTAAAATCTGGCAGCCTGCACTAATACACCTCAGATGCAAAGATTTTAGATATGAAAGAAATTTTAAAAAATTAAAAGATTGCTAATGATTAGTAATCATCACAGCAGTTTCTCTTAAATTAACTGGAATACGGAAAAGATGATACTTCATATTTAGAATCATCTTAAAGTTCAGTTTCATTTCAATGACTAATTTGCAAAGGTGAGTCTCAGATATTAGAGGTGAGAATAGTAGGCTTTATGATTACTTCAGAACTAAATAACAAAGGGTAATAACTTTTGATTGAGATGAATTTCTGTCTTTTAAAAAGATGACACATCAAGGAACCACTGTTCAATCTGCAGACCTGTCTTTTGCCTTAGCAATTTACAGATTTAGGTCTAGAAGTTGAGAGTTAAGATATTTGTGGATTAAAAAAAGATAAAAAGGAAAAGAAAGGGCTCTAAATATGTGAAACAGCTATTTCTTTGAGGCATGTAAATGACAGGCGTAGATAAGTGTCTGTTGGCCAGAATAGCTGCAAGCATTGCTCCTTAAGCTTAACATCCCATGTGCTGTGGAAACTGGAGTTTGACCTTTTGCTCCATCTCTTCGGGGCAAATGTTTTTGCATGATTTAATAGAATGGTTATTTTTTATGCAGATGACTGTCAGCCATGCTCTAAGAGGCAAAGAGAAATTTCTGGTAGAAACGAGCTCTACCAGCATGGTTGAATAAGCAGAAAGACTCTTCCAGCTATCCTAGTTTTAGGACACTTAAAAAAAAAAAAAAAAAAAAAAAAAAAAAAAAAACAAAAAAAAAATTTTTTATCTCTCAGGAATGGTGGAGGCCNAAATGAGATTTGTTCAGTAGGTATTTGTTTTATTCCTACGGAGTTCCTATAATTACTATTAAAATTATTAATAAAACCATGAATAAACCATGTTTGTAGGTGTTGCTTAGGAGATTTAGAATCACCTCTGACAGATTTGCTGGGATCTCTCTGAATCTCTTCTGAATTTTTCATAGAGAAACGCTTTACTTTCTCATAGACATGTAACTATTTGAAAGTTTGTGCCACTGAAAACTCCAGCTTTTAAGGGAAAATAACAACTTAGAAAACTCCTACGAATTTCAGCAGTTAAAAGTCTATTGTCTTTGACTTACTGTGGCACTATATTGTGGTATATGTGAGATATTATCATATCTCATTTTAATTGTACTCTTCATAGAAGATACATCAAATCAAATCTCACTTTGCCAATAAGCTGTACCACGAAGATACAATTGCTATATACATACAGATTAAAGAAGTGATAGAATGAGAAACTGTAGAAGGATTAAGATTACAGAATGAAATTTTCTTTTAGCTTCTGTATATTTTTTATAATGCCACTGAAATTCATGTTTATTACCAGTAAATCTTTAACTGAATTGCTACTCTACTGCTAAGAATTACACATTAGTATTATTATAAGTAATAACGTTTCATATAATCTCCAGACTTCTTTTCAATCTTTTATCTCACTTTTAATATTACACATTTTCTTAATTCAAATGATTTTTTTTTAGATAGCATAGAAGTTCTTGTTTAGTTCATGAAGTTGAATTAATATTCCAAACTTTAACATTATGTATTCCAGTGAAATGATAGTTTTGTGAAAAATAGATTCAAGAAGTGACTTTAGAATTAGCCTTTAGAATATCAGCTTCAGCATTTAGGTCTCAAGTAGACCTCTATGCATTCGTGATGCATTTCCGCATTTACACAAAGTTGTCCAAGTATATTCCAAAGTATCTCATGCTGTGTGCCCTACTGGGCAGTGCAGGACTGAGGAGCAGTGGCCGTGCAGCTAGGCCGTGCTCCAGCACCGCGGACAGCGCCCACTGCGGGCAACACTGGCGGCCCTTCGCAAGTAGGACTTGTTCTGTATAAAGCAGTATTTCAAGGAAAAAATTCCTTAAAGTCAAACTAGAGTGCATTTTTTGGTGACAACAGGATTTCTAAGATGCTCGGTCCATGCTCACACAATAGGTGTTTATTATTATCACTGCTTGCACTATTTTAGTATTTTGGAGTCCTTTCAGGGTCCAAGATCCCATTGTAGGGCTTGAACAAGCACGAAAATTGATCTTTTCCTGGGACACTCCAAGGCTTTGTGATAACCGTGATGAATGGTTTAAGCTGACACAAATGTGAGTAGTTACTCAGATGGACTGTCTCTTCAACTGCTTCCATGTGTTGACAACACTGATTCTTGTGATGAGTTAGACCATGGATCCTAATTATAAATTCCATGGTTTTCATCTAGATCCATTCCTAGTTAACTCTGCACTTTTTCCTCCCCCAGGCCCCATGTTTTGGTATGATTAAATTTTTCTCCACAGCTGAGAATTGCTGAGCCAACCCCGTATGCAGGTGGCTGCTAGCTGTGTGATGTGACAGAGCAGGTGTACGTGATAGAAATAGAAGATAAAAGTAGAAACAGTCAGCTACACAGCATTCCAGTATAACGTATCCTTTAGTAACACTAAATCCAACACTGCTATTATGGGAATTGTGGCTAGAGACAACTGGGGTGAGGCACTCAACTTGTACTCTTTCACAACTAGTACTATCCAGAATAACAAAGATCAGTTTTAAGATGCTATAAAATGCCATAGAGTCTTGGATTAAATAAGTAAAACAGATCACCCTAAAAATTCTTTATTGAGCAATAAAGTAATAGTCCTGGCTACATCCAAGCATCCATTCCTTCTGTCTTACTTAACAACTTTTTTTTTCCTCTGGCTTTCAATAAATATATAAATGTCATTTATGTTTTCCAGGATCAATAATCAAAGGGAAAAAAACCCCAACACTCATATTTTCTACTATTCTGTAGTGGAGAATTCTGAAAAAAAAGAATGATTTCTTCATTTCTAAACAGAACATGCATTAGTACATAGTAAAATAAAGACATCAGGCAGAACCTTGAGTTTTCTGCAATTATGTGTATACTGATGTATTCAAATACCTCATTATAAAAAGAAAAAGAAAAAAAATCAAGTAGTGTAGTTTAAATCTCAAACCAATTTTCAAGAATTGGTAAGCACTCCCCAACGTTTCCGTATTTAAAGCTGTGTACTCGAGGGTAGCGCGGTGCTCAAGCTGGGCGGGCAGGGTGTGCGGGCTCCAGCGCGCTCCGTCCTGCCAGGAGGTGGAGCCAGCGCGGAATCCGCTGCCGCTTCGTTTCCTCCCTCTCCGCTCTCCCCCCTCCCTTTTTTCACCCCCACAACCAATTTTCTGATCGATGCTGGGATTCAAGGAGTGAATCTCAGAACAGGAAGCAGGCGAAGAGACTACAGAATACTGCAGAGGTTCCTTTGTTGCTTTTATGGGGAGGTTCTTTATTTCTTTCCTTTTTCATTTCAGTGAAATCAAGAGTTTACAAGCTTCTTTGCCCAGGAACCTGTACCTGCAGTAGAAGGAGCGTCTCATCATCTATCTACAAGTGTATGGATATTTCTTATGCTATGATTTTTAATTCTCTTTTAATCAGGTAAGACGACATTATATTTAATTAGAACACTTCAGACAACAAATTCTAGTTGGTTTATACCAAGATTCTTCTCTTGTGGTGCCACACCTAGTTTTCAATTAATATTAATAGAGCAAGAGGAGAGGAAATAATAGCCATCTTTGCCACTGCATGGATTTTTCATAGCATTTAATTAGGTCTTAGCACAATAATGAAAAATGATGTTGCTCTTTGGAGCTTTTTGGTCCTATGCTTTTTAAGCTTGCATGTTTGTAATAAGAATTACTTTTGAGTTTGTGTTTTTCATCTTAATTTTGGTAATTTGTTGCTGTTGTTTTAATGTGGTCATCCACAAGTGTTTTCTTTTTCTACTGGAGGCTATATTGGTGCTGTATTCAGAATACAAATTGGAGTGTGTTTCAAAGCACACAAATCCATCCCTGGGATTGCACAATTTTGATGCAGAGATGTACTGTTGCTTCTTTATACCATTTTCAGTGTGAGGCTCTCTCTACTTCCTAAATTCGTCATTTTTTTTCTGTGAGACATAGGAGATTTATAGGATTCTCCCCTCCCTCATCTCCCAAAACAGCCTCTCCCTGATGGAAGACAGAATGGAGGACTTGTCTGTGACTAAACATGGTTTTGCACTGCTGCATATACCATATGAAACACATATGTTTTGTGAATTGTTTTTTATATATAAGAATGAAATTTTTATTTTAAAACTTCATTCCATATGCATGAGAGACAAAAAATATTCCTTTCATTATTTTTTTTTAGAAGCATGATACCCACTGGGAGAGACAGCAGAATGACTCAGGAGGTGGGAAGCTCATGCAGCACCCCCTGACTCTTCTTTCAAACCTTCTGGTCTTTTTCCTTACAGTCTCTTAATTACACCAATAATGGTTTTAGTTGGGAAAAACAACATAGAAATGCACAGACTGACACAATCATAGCTCAGATAAGGGGCTCAGTAACCAGTCTGTGAAAAAATAGAGAATGTGCAATCAGTGTTTCCCCTGTTGCTTTCTATTATAAGGTGGTAAGTAGCATTTCATCAAAAATTTCACATACCTATGTAAAGATAAACTTTTTTCTTTTCATGGTGATTAGTGAAGCAACAGAAAATTGCCTGTTGGGATTTGAATGCTAGATGCTGTGTTGGCTTTAGATGATTCCATAGATACATGTGAAGCATTAAGAAGGTTCACACGCATTCTCGCCATCTCTGCAGGTTGCCTGCTTAGCTGTATTTTTCTCATCAATGTTTACAAAATGTGTATCTGGGTATGGCTCAGCCATTGTAGTGTCTGAAGATCTCTTCACTAGATGGTAAAGGTTCCTTCATTCTTGAACGGATCTGGAGAAATGATGAATGATCATGTCCAAATGATCTGCAATTTCCTCTGGTGACAAATACATTAAATAACTGATGCTCTCATATGTCTATAGGCCCCACTTCAACAACAAACAGGCATGTCAGTGGGATGACTCACATTCTCAATATTAGGGAACTGGATAAATACCTGGCTCTGTTCTCTTGATTTTTAGACTGCACCAATTTTCAGAGAAAGAATAATATTTGTATTCACAGAAATTTTGCAGTGTTCATAAAATGCAGTTAGTAGGTCAAATGAGCATGTAGCTTCAAAGACAATCTATAGATTAATTTTTATGTTTTAAAAATAAAAAGAAGATCAATTGAGTTATTACAGGTCATAAAGGAAAATATTAAAGCTGAATTCTTACAGATTTTGAGTATATTTATTGTGAACATTAGGTCTCGGGAAATAGAGGCACATAAATGGCCATATCATATCAAAGCATGATCCAGTTACCTTTCACTAAGAATGAAGCTGGGTATTTCTGCAGGAGTTCAAGAAATTTGACCCTAAGAGAAAGCTGACCCTCCCTCCCTTGTGTGAAACTTATAGGGGCTATTAAAGCCTTCTTTTTATTTTTGTTAATCTGAATTAATCTAATTGAAGTGTACTCTGTACTCATATAAGCATCAGAACTCAAGAACGGAGACTAGTGTACCCACCCTGCAGCAAGAGCCCAGCATCAGTGATGCTGCCAGTGCTGCTTCCTTGATTTCTTCATCACAAACCTTGATGAATGGATTTGTGTGGTCACTACCTGCAGCTGTAATCCCCTGTTTTGCACTCAGCTCTCAGCTGGAGCACAAAAATCTCAAGCAAGATTTTACTGTGTTGCTTCCAATGTTTTAAGGCTGCAGACAGGCTCACACCAGCTTCTTCAAACCACAGTGTGGATCTTTTCCAGCTGCAGACCCTGGTCCTGCACTCCCCCTGAGTCGAAGCAGCCTCTCACCCATCAGAGACTTCCCGTTCCTCTCTCTTTGCCCTTGGTCCCAGCTTGCCAAGCAGGCGTCAGGAATCCCAGGGCCTCTTTTCTAGAGGCTTCCTGAAGTCACTCGAATTAATCCATTTCTTGTGCCTTCTCTCATCTCACAGACACCCACCAGTCTTAGAAATGCCGGGTTAGAAGACATTTCTGCCAATGGTCGCCTGAATCTCCTGTTCCTCAGTTACTGTCTTTGAAAGACAAATAATGAACATCATTTCCCAGAGGTGTTGGTGAGGAGAGGCAAATGATGCTGTGAATTACTAAATGCCTTAACAATTAAAAAAGAAAAAAAAGAAACTAAGGAGGAAATTAATAACTCTTTACTCAATATATGCTTGGGAAGATATGCTCTAAAGAAGGTTTGGGACCAAAATACTGACAGAGAACAATTTAAAGAAACATGGAATAACTATATTCATGCCATTCAGTTCAAATTCCAAGTTTGCAACTTTGCCTCTCTTATTTTTGCTTCTGAACCTACTGTTGTTCCTTTTCCAACCCTTACCTCCAACTGAAGTTAGGCTCCTTCCTCTTGCTGCCTCTGACTGATTTGGGACCAGCAGAAGGGCTTTGCTTCCACTTCTGCTTTCAGTTTTGGGTGCCTCAGCAGCTCTCAGTATTAACTGCACTGAAGGGGCTGCTAATGTAGAAAAACAGACAACACATGCCAGCTCTCTAAGAATTTATTACAAGCTGCTAAGAAGCTTTTTCTGAGCATATCTAGAAATTATTTTAGAGAAGTGTGGAATGGCTAGATTTCAATACATTTAAACAGGAGCAACAAGATTCAAACTCTTATATTGCCTGAGCAGCCTACTTGACACAATCCAGAATAAAAAGATTGTAGCAAAAGTTCTCAAAAAATGGCTAGAAATACATTTTAATGCTGCAGTATTACCATAATGCTTATTAAATAAATACAAAACCAGTTTTTAATCTTCCTTTAAAAAAACTCAACAACATAGATTCATCATTCTTGCCTATTATTTATTTTAAACTTGTAGAGTAGGGAAATAATACTTTCAAACTTTTTCCGATAAGCAGACCACAAACGTACTTTTTCTATTAAATGGTGAAGTATTTGTTGTTATAAGCATTCAAATTGAAAGAGGACACATGAATCTGCATTGTGACGTTAAGCTTTTCTTTCTAATTTCATTGAAAGAAGTATCTCACCATTTATAGCGCCATTAAAGAAATAAATCCAGTCTCAACAATTAATATTTGGCAAAGCTGAATGCATTATGAAGAGATTCACATGATGGAAACTATTAAGCAAACAAAAGTCCATCAGCTTGTTCATACTATATGAAAAAAAAAAATTAAAAATCAGAAAATCACAACTTATTTTTATTTCTCTCGAGCCGTAGTTTACTGATTGTTTCTGTGTGAAGTTTTCTTAGGTTTTGTGTAATTGTGATCCTACCTGCTGCTTGATTCTCTGCTTAGTTTCCCTTAAATGTGCTGATTTTGGCCAGATGAATTGCTCTAGCTAATGCTAGTTGTTTCTCACCATCTTTCTGGAGATCCTCACAGGTAGTTGCCATGATGCATTAAAAATGCAAACTTCCTCCACCAAGAAAGAGGCTCACGTTCAATAAGATAACGATTGCTCCATGCAGGGTACAGGTACCATATCTGCACAAACTGCTAACATATAGCAAGAGCAGGTACGCACTTTAAGAGGATGGATGTCCAGCTTTTGAACATACAGCAAGTGGTCTTCTGACGTGGCCTTGTCATAATAGCAGGGGGTGCCTGGGTTTTATGCCATAGGGTACTGATCCTCTGGTCTGAAATGGAGTTGTAACACACAGCTTTTGAGTAATTCAGGTACCAAATGTCCCACTCTAGCCAAAATACTGGGTACTGTTAACACTGCAGTAAAAAGCAGGATAGCAGTGGGTCCAGCCAACTGTTAGCTTAACACCTTGGTTTCACAGGCAGCATTTGTGCTGTATGGAACTGTACAAGCCTACCTGATTATTTTGGCCTGCTAACTTCTGGCTCCATGGCTTTCTGGTCACTGATACTGAGCTAGCTTAATTAAAGCTACAATGCTTCCCCATCTACTGCTGTCATTCCTCTGTCACAGCAGGGTGAGTGTTGCTTTAGTTCAATTTTTACCAGCGGGCTTTCAGAGTTGGGCAGGAACAGTCTTCCTATCTGAATGGGTGTTAATTATACTTTTTTTATATATACCATCTTCACCATGTCTCACCATCCTCAGTGTAACTGCAAAATCTTCCACAGACTTTGACCCCAATGTAGTTTTGTTTGATGATAAATGTAAATGACTCACTCTGAAATTAGCAGTCTGACTCAAGTTCTCTAAAGCAATACACTGTGTTCTAGGCTCACCCATTTGTCTCAGTAGGATAACAGATATATTAGGAGCCAGATTCCATACGTGTATACAAAATGGAGACAGATACATGCAAAAAAAAATTGACAGTATGTGATCTCAAGAAAAAAAGTGGCTGAAGTTCAATGCATCATAAACTGCATGGAGCAAGGTTAGAAACAAATGTCCTTTGCCTAGACACTGGGATTTGAATTTGCTGTTTAAAAATGAGTTCCATAAACAGGTGCCAGCACCCATGTATCTAAATAAACCATGTGTCTATAGGCAAGTATATGGCAAATTCCTATGCAAACACTATAATGAAACTATCTGCCTGGGATAGTTGAAATTTGACATCCTATCTCTAAGTATGCTCATTGTATTTTGTATATTAGCAGTTATTTGTACCAAAGGGAAACTAGTGGAAAATCCAACTTCTTGGGCCACAAGGCAAGCTTTGTTAGATAAGTTTTCCCTCCTGGAAGTCTCTGGCAAAGTTATTTTAACTGGCACTGTGGCATGCAAGGTCGTATCCCAAGAGTTTAACAGGTGTATTTGTAGAGTGTGTGAGCTCCATGTGTTTTCGCTTTGCTGAAAGTCAATAATGCAACCATGGAAACTAAAAGATAAGAACTGACACCAGGCAGGATGAAAAAATCTTCCATCTGTAGTTGTGTTAACCTGAAAGCAGACATGGGGCAAACACTGCACAATTGTTTGCAGATTGAGACTTCAGTGATGGCTGCACAAACACCCTGTGCAAATGCATTCACACAGGTTAGATTTTTCAGTGCAGAGGCTGTTTTCCATTTTGTAAAATGGGAAGCACCACAAAAGTGCTGACAGTAAACAGCCTCCCGAGTACCACGATAATACTACTGAAAAGTTCTCCTAGAGAACCAATGAGAATATGCTTTGAAAATACTGGGGTGCGACTTCAGCTTTATTTTCATTTGGCTTCTGGAAAATACTAATAGATGAAATGGAAAGCACAGAATTTTACTCTCAGAAGCAATGGGAAGATGGAAATCTTTGAAGTTGTTAAGGAAGTCAATTTCATTAGAAAGCAATAGACTGTAAATGTTACTGGGCCACACTTATAAGAATCACTTTTCAATAGAATAACATTTTACATCTTGCAGTTTGCTTTTGTAGTTATGTTGTCTAAACATATGCAACAGTCAGAAAATTTTCAAGACTTATTGTTTCAAATTATTTTTTATTATATTTTCAGTTAGAGTTAGCATTTAAAGCTCTTCACAGCTCTTGCATTTGTGACCGTAAAAATATACTTGTTCTTTTGCCAGCTGAAGTTTTTTATGAATAACAAGATTTTTGATCTGAAGCACAGCTTCAGCACTCTAAGCCAAGCCAAAAGCAGGCTACTCTCACAGAGAGAAATCTGGTATTTACTCCACTAGTATCCTTCAGGGGAAAAAAAAATTGAACATAAGCCTCAGGGGATGATGATGATGATGATGATGACCTTTAATGTTATAAAGGACACTTGGGTGTTATTATTCATGCTGATATCTTGCTCTGTGGAGTGGCAGAGGCTGGGAATTCTGAAGAAGTGTTCTCCATTGCTAGGAAAGGGATTATATAGCTTTTCTCAGTATTGACCTCACTTTCAAATTAGTTCATGGATTCACACATTCTCAAAATAATCTGTCCTTAGTGAGAAAGATAATGGATATGATGCAGAAATGGAGTGAGCTGGTGAGCTGGTGTAAATATTTTGAGGATGGACAAACAGCTCTGGAATTGTGGTAAGGAGAGGAGATATCACCTGGGAATCTAGAGAAGAGTGACTGATGGGCAAAAAGCAGTCAAATGTGGGGTGGGGAAAAGAGAAATTTTCGAAGGGTATACAAATAGAGTTTATATGAAAAAAAAAAGTAGAGTATATTGTCCAGGAAATATTGATATGTGTATCCATGTTTCTGTATGGAAGTAAGCAGTGTGGCGTGTTTGGCTCCAGTGGGAAAGTCTCCTTGCAGTGGTACAGCTACAAGTTGCAGGTGATGCTGTGGGCAAGGAAAGCTTGTAAGAACTCTTCGGGGAGCTCCTGCATTCCCTCTAATCAGAACCTGTTTTGCTGGCTCAAACATAGTGGGAATGGAAAAATTCTCCTGAGGAGGTTTTCAACATCTGCTCTGTTGTTTTATTCACGCATACCAACAAATGCAAATGGAATATATTTTTAAAAATGCACACTTAGGAAATTATTCTGAACTGGAAAAAAATTATCAAACTCCACTGAAAAAAATTCAGTTCCAAATAGCCCAGTTACAATTGGCAGTAGTATTTTAGCCTAGAATTTTGTAGTTTGTCGTCAGCAATCCTCCTTCTCCCCATAGTTAAAAAATATGAAAATAAGGAAACCTTCACTACTTTTTTTTTAATTTTAAGTTACCTTGAAACTGAATCTGCATTTTTAAAGAAAGTGATTGAACTTTAGAGCTGCTAATTGTTTTCTTCCTCATCTGAAAAAAAGAAGGAGCTATAAAAAATTAGTTTTGGGCAGATATATGATGTAAATATTCAGCTTTCAATTTCTGGCATATTTCCATACTTCTGTGCTACTTCTCCTTTGTTTCTTAACACCACTACCCAGGAAAGTGATGCCCAAGTATAAAACAAAGCACCCATCTTATTGCAATAATGTGTTGCCATCACTTAACTTACTAAGGGTTTCTCATGAATTTGGTATGCTCCAGCTGAGGCTCATTTTAAATCAGAGGACTGGTGTAATCTACACTGTGCAGAATGTCAGAAAAAACAGCCATAACCATCTCCTCTGATCCTACACTTATGAATCTGTGTTGCTCCTTCAGGCCTTTCAAGTTTCTTGATGGAATAGTGATGCTACCTTCCTACTCTTACTTAACTGCATATGCACTTTGTCCCTCATGATAAATTGATTCATAATGATGTTTTTATAGTGTTCAGAATATTCTCTGTTTATGTCTTGATATGACAGTTAGGTTTTCAGAACACTATAAAAGGCAAACAGAAACCAGGCCTGGCAAACTATTTCAGGATTTTTTTTAATGGCATTTCTATTTAATTGTGGGCCAATTAACTACTCTGTTTCCTTTCAGATAAAAAAAAATCTTCTAAATTTAATAGAGACTTGTTTAATGCTTTCTACTGTTATGTATCTGACTGAGCTTTTCATTACCCAGGGAAACAAATGTGATGGTCAGGTCACCAGGGAGTAGTGATGATATTAGCACTCTTCCTTTGCATGGGAGATGGAGGGGATGAAGATGCAGTTCTGAAGTTTTCTAATGGTTCCTGTATGACGGTCTGGGAAATCCTATATAACCACTTGGCTGTGTTCCGCACAAATCACTAACCATATTCCTCATCATGGGACCTAACTGAATGCTGTTTGGTTTATTTTTTCTCTTTTGGTTGCCAAATTTTGAATATACATCCAGCCTTATGTGTCTTCCACTGGTGACATCTTTATTTAAAATATATAGTTACTCAGCTGTAGAGATGCCTGTAGCATGAAGCTTTGGAAAGCTGGCAGAACTGTAAGACATAATAACTGTTAAAGTTACAGTAATTAATATATACCATTAAGTACCACAACAGCAATATTCAATTCTCCCCCTGCCTCTAGCAACGTGTGTTGGAACACAGACCCCAAATATTTTCATGTCATTCTGGTTCCCAAACCACACGTGGTTCTGCTTCTCAAAACACAAAATGGGAACAATAGTGATAGGTGCAAAATAAGTGGCTGATATTTAGTAAGGTGGTGTGAAGTAAAAGGATCCACTAAATACTTCACATTTTAAAAAATCACATTAAAATACATTAGTAAGTGGCAGAGTCAAGCAGTCAGATGTGGAACATCGAATTAAGGCTGTCTTTACATTCTAGAAATCACACATTTGATTTGTAGCCACCTGTGAAAACAGCAGTTTGAGTGAATTGCCTCACATCAGGCAATACTGAGTAATCTCTTGCCCTTTCTAGTCAGTCCAGAGAGATAGGCACTTCTAGGGCACAACTTGCCTCATCTTAAGGTAGATATCTGAAATAGGTCAGAAAAATTGCCTTTTAAAGGACCTATTTTTCTCCAGTAATATGAAAGGAATTCAGATTGGCTTAGATGCAGATTCCTATACATAAAGGCATCTGATGCCAGAGAAGGCAAATCCTACTTGTGACACACCCAGTTCTTGAAGACTTGAAGCACACAGATGGCACAAAGGACAGTGCTTTTTGCTGTTATCATCCTTTTTTCCCTTTCCCACTAGTCACTTCTCCCAATCCCTGTGCAGCACCAATGAATCAAGCAAGTCTCCTCCAAAACAAATCTCACTGCTTTTAAGAGCTCATCCATATTGTATAGTACATCAGACAGTGAACATTGCATTACAGGATCTACTGACAAATGGACCAAAACTAAAGTAGATCTCAATTCTGTGCTGTCATTTAAGTTCTCCTTCCTACAGTAATAGGTGGGGTCTTTTTGGAATGTTTGTACACAATTTTAGGGAGACCATATTGATATGCATATGAATGAGTTATTGAATATATATTTACACATACTTCACAGAGCTATTGTCATGTCCTTTATAAACTTGTTTTCACATCTTTTTGTTCATCCTTCCAATTAATTCAAGTCCAGTTATCTCAGGTCTTTATTCCCCTTTTTGCCCATTTATTCCAAGCTTTTTTGCTTTCTCCTATCTCTGTTTGCCCATTATACTGGCTCCCCTGCCTCCCTTTCCCTTGACTGTTTGTTTGAGGTCAAATTGATCAACCTAGATGAATTTCTTGATCATAATAATTTTACAAGTCTTTGAGTTTCGCATGTCTCTCCAACCAGCCTGCAGGACTGCTGCAGCCAATTTTGAGACAGTTGCTTTATCCAGGCAGACAGTTCTTACACGTATCACTTCCCTGGAGGTTTCTTATGCTGCCGGTCTTCAGTCTGAGATATGTCTCCGTTTCTTTCTAAATGCCCCCTTTTCCTTCTGTATTTCCTTCTGTGTTTTTATGGTTTTTTTCTTGTTTGTTTGGTTTGGTTTCTTTAATAACCAATATAAAGGACGATTTAGAATACACAGATGAAAGCATTGCCATTCCTGGGTCAGCAGAGTCCATAAAGACAAGACTTCAGCTGCAGGAAAATCACCTCAGATGGACAATGAAATACTAACAAAAAAAATGCATTATCTCTGTAATTCTCTTTAAATCTCTGGGGTGGTCATACAAGTACATGTAAACTAATTTTTCAAAATTTTTTAACTCTAGGCAAGTATTATAGATACCATTACAAAAGAAAAAGTCCAAAATTCAGAAAGGGACTTATTCATGCTTTGAAAATTGGCAGCAATAAAATTTTAATTTTATAAAATTTAAATTTTAAAATATCTATATGTAGCTTTTTTTCTTGGAAAAAGTTGACATCATTCAAGTTGAAGCTTCCCTCCAAAAATTGGTCTGAGGCAAAAATGGAAAATTTTAGCACCAGAACTTCAAGTCTGGCGAGGGGAGGGGACGGGGGGGGACAGACTAAAAAACAGAAGGAAAACAGGGCAGGTCAAGGTCAAGTATCTCAGTAATAAACAGCACCATCAGCTCCATCTGCAATTAGCATGAGACATGACAATCTGTAACTAGTAACTGGCTTGGACCCATCTACACTCTGTCCCTAAGGATATAGTGCTAACCCATAAACCATCATAAGACTAAAAGAATATTTAAAAGTAAATATGGGACCTCATCTCTGACTTAATTTCCAGAATCACTGAAACCACTTTGCTTCTGGTTTTTCTGAAGTGGCACTTACTGAAACAAAGCCAACTCTTCCATTCCAGTGGCAAAGGGAATCTGGTGGGGACCATGCATGAGGAAGGAAGTTGTTCTATGAAGTTGTGGGTTTTTTGTAGTTGTGCTTTTATTGTAGTTATGTCGTGTAGTTTGTGTGTGTGTTTCTATCTCTTTTAGAGACCTTGATATGTTTCCAGGTGCAGCTACATAGTAGGGGCAAGAGTAGTGCTTATGAGAAAACATTTTGTGGCATCCTGCCCTTGAAGGCTGATGGATATCCAGGGAGTTACTCCTTCTTTCAAGCTGCATTAACTCCTGCAGGATCCCCTTGGCAGCTGGTGCTGTGCAGCTGCAGGGAGCCTGTCGGCATCAGAACAGTTCCCGGGGGGAAAATTCTCATCTGTTATCCATGGAGATATTTGTTTCCCCCCTGTGAGATGGTCCTCACGCTTTTCGTGCCTATTGTGTTTTGGGTTTGGAAATTTCTCAAGAGGCAGTTGTGTTTGTTACTAGTCAGCTATCTTTTCAATTGCAAGTCTATTCAGAAAATGTTCCGTTTAGATCCAGATTCTCTTTGTTTATTTTGCAAAGTTACAAATTGGACATGTACCCCCTCATGTCCTCTCACGTATACCAAGTCAAAACTCAGGGGTTTTGGCATGTAGTGGATAAGGTTAATTTTTTAGCAAAAATATACCGAAAGCTTGAAATGAGTGGAGTTGATGTAAAAACTGTCCCAGCACCCCACTCCCCAGGTCCGTTTCTATGGTTTTACAGTCACCGTTTCCTATTTAAAAAAGCCCCACAACACACCCGCCCACTCGGAGCAGGGGAATTGGCTGGCTGCAGGCAGTAGGCAGCAGGCAGCATGGCTGCCTCTGTATCCAATACAGACGGTACACAAATTTAACTGAAGGAGGGATGGTGATCCCCCGGTTTCTTCCCGCCCTGGGCGTAAAGCCTCAATTTGGCTCCATCGCTGCTCAGCTCAGCTCTTGGGATACCGGGGAGGGACCTCGTCCGGCTGGGCTCTGCTGTGCTTCGCTGGTGACTCTGAAGGGCGGATTCTCCACAGCAACCCCCCCTATGCGTCTGCCTCTCATGCCGTAATCCGCCCTAAACACCTGCTCCTTCCCGCCCCTCCTGCTTCTCCCGTGAGAGCGGCGCCCTAAACACCTGCTCCTTCCCGCCCCTCCTGCTTCTCCCGTGAGAGCGGCGCCCTAAACACCTGCTCCTTCCCGCCCCTCCTGCTTCTCCCGTGAGAGCGGGCCCGGCTGAAGCTGCCAGGGGCAGTTTTCCCTCTAGCGCAGGCAGTGTGTGAGAGCAGGGCTGGCGGGGAGTCTCCGCAGCCCACGGGCGGCGGCACTCCCCCTGCGCAGCGCGGTGCCGCAGCCGCCGGACCGGTTGCTTGGCAACCTCCCCTGGGCGCCGCGCCATTGCGGAGCCCGGCAGCTCCCCGTCCGCCTCCCCACCCGCCTTTTCACTCGGGGCTGTCGCTTCCACTGACACCGGGCTGCCCGTCTTCCCTCGCTCTGGCAACGGGGGTGCCGCGGCGCAGGGCGGCGGGTCGCCTGCAGCACTTGCGGCGCCCGTCGGCAGGGCGGGCTGGGCGGTGGCGCCCGGCGGGCTCCGCCCTGCTTCCCCTGCCTGACTGCCCCTGCCTTCCCCTCCCTGCCTTCCCCTGGCTGGCCGCAGCGCCTGCGGTGTTGGCCTGTTGGCTGCCAGGTTACAAGGAGCGGGTGGAAGTGTTGCGTGTGGAAGTGGAAGCTGCTGGCAGCAGTTCATGGAGGCGGAGGGCTCGGTCCGTGGCCCTTTGTCCCTGGCTCGAGGGGAGTTTCGCCTACCTTCGCTGTCGGAGCCTGACCTGGGCTTACGTAAGCGATAACTGGAAAGGCACAGTCTTGTTCATAGGTTGTGTTTGCAGCAGAAGACAGTAAGAGGTTATAAAAGTGGAATCACAGAGTATTTTCCACCGTCACTTGCCAGTAGGTTCAGAATCATGTTTTGGGTTGTTAATCTAAAACTTCTAGACAGATGTTAGGGGGATGTTAGAATCTAGCATGTACCTGGTTTCTTGTATCCAGAAGGATATAAATTATACATTAATTTTCTGTGGCCATGCTGTAGTTAAGATTAATTGGAGATTTCATTCTAAACATCTTTACATAATGCCCATACTGGGAATGCTAAACTCCGAGTTCTGGTTTGTCAGGAAAGAAATCACAGCATGTTTTATTAACAGCATAAGTAGTCAGCACATTCTCCTATTCAGGCATCTGGAAATATCTAGCTCATCCCATACATATGGTACTTCTGTTATCATTACATCTTTGAATTGTATATTCACTCTCCCCACACAAACACACTAAAAATGGATATATCTCTAGCCTGACACACAAGACTCTACTTGTGGGGATAGTTTCTCACAATGGGTATGAGGGCAAAGATTGATTTAAAGAAGAGCCCACTACAGCTAGACAGCTGAAAAGCTATAATCACTTAATCAGCTTCATTAGAGATTTGGTGAATAGTCTTTTACTGTCTCCCCACATTGCTATTTGCTTTGGAGATGGTGTTTCTCTTTTTGTCAATGGAAACTTGAACTGTTGTTTTGAATCTTTCTTGGGTGTAAATCAGCTTTTGTTTTTTCCTGTAGTCAAGTAGCACTGGAGGAACTCATTAGAGTGTGACAGAAAGTTTATTTCACCCTACTAAATAAAAAAGTTAAAAATGATATTTTCATCGAGTGAAAAATCCAAATTGTCTAATACTAGAAGGAAGGATTTAAGGGCCTCTTGTCTGGAAAGACAAGTATCTTTTTTTGTTCATGCACTGATGTTTGATTCAAAATCAGCAATTGTTCAAGGGCCATTTCTGATAAAAGAGGAAAATGGATTAACTAACAAATGCAAGTCACTGCCAGTTATTGGTTAACAGTAAGTAAAGATAACAATTAACTGATTTTTACCAATGTATTTTTCATACTTCTTTGGAGTATATCTTGCCAGAGACCCATGACCAGTTTCCTATAATAAGTTTTAAAGAGAGTAAGAAAATTTATTTGAAGGACTCCCAAAATTTCCCAATATGGATTTTTGTGTCCCTGTTTTCACATTATATGATCCTTACTACATATTTTGCTTAAAATGCTGTCCTGATGTCCATGTTGAAAGGAAAAGGGCGATCCTGGTCACTTTCTGCTCTTGAAAGAGCAGTCCTGAAGCTGCTGTAACTGAATGGTAGCCTAATGTGATCCTTAGATTTGCTAGCATTTAGCCATTTTAATAACCCTTTTTGCTTTTTTATTCTGCTTATACTGGGTTCTACAGCAGGTACAGGCTCTGTGCCAATATTTGTTGACTACAGTTGTTAGAGCCCTGTTCTGCTCCATTGTTCAAGCTCCAGAGATCCATTCATTCATACTCTGGTGCTGTAAGCCTTTTGAGGTTGCACTTAGGTGAAGCACTAAAATTTGGGAGACACCAAAGGTAGTCAGCAAGTCCTTTGCACTCTAAAAATGAGAGGACACCTTAAGACTCCTAATTTCTTTTCGGAAGTGTGGTGGATTAGCTCTTTGATCTGTATGAAGTCTGGCCAGTTATTTACAGTTTTCAGCCAGACCAGTGAGCTGATTTGGCTAAAATGCAGAGGTGCAGAAATGCTTAGGTAAACACAGTGGGAAATGAGCAGGGTAAGAGTGGGTGGAAAATGCAGCTGTCCTTTCTGACAGCACTGTCTCAGATTGGCTTAAGATTTCAAGTAACTGCATTTTCAAAGGTGACTTGCCATCCATCCATTTAAAATGTTGGAAACTGTGTAGGAAGCTGTATTTTTATATAGCTCTTTTAATAGCCATTTGGAAAGATTTGTTTTGCAGGATCACCTGCTATTCAAAGTGCACAATTCAGTATATCGATATTGTATGAAGGGACCTCTGTCTCAGCTCTGGCTACTGAACACACACTGTAGCATTCTATGAAACACAAATATCAAGCACAGGAAAACTGATGTTTAGTTGCTGTCTAATTTCAGCAGTGGAGTAGTGAAAATATAAATCTTAACACAGGTACTAGACCAGCTCTAAACCTTCCACCTTCCGACAGTGCAATCCCATGTTATGCAATCTTTCATGCAGTTCCATGGAGTGCTGACAGATCTAGAAGGGCTACAGCCCTGTGAGACAGAACAGGGTATTTCCAGCATTTATTTTGCCCTTGTATAAGAATAACAGTAATGTGAGGTTACACAGCTCACATAATACAGCTTTCTGAACTTAAATTGTTTTTCCTTTTTGTCAGGTTAGGGGAAAAGGAAGGTACTGGAAGGATAGAGATGAGAGTAAAGAGAGACTGGGAGCAGATCTCTCCTATTCCACACCAGTGCTTCCTTAGGCACTCTTGTCTCTCTGTAAAGAAATCCTTAGGATTTCTTGCATATGATGTAATTTTTTTCTATCCTGCACTCCCACTGACTCTTCAAGCACTTTCTCAGCCCACAGTGATTGAAATCAAGCCCTCTTTCTTTTCTGCTTCTCTGGTATATAAACAAGAAGCTCTTGCTCCCTTTAGGCCTGGGGAGAAACATAACAAATGAAGCAGTACAAAACAATGAGAAAGCTACACTTATTAAGACCCTAAAACAGTGGAGGCCTGTTCCAAGTTTCTTGATTCTCATCCTTATCAGTTTTGCTACAAAACTCACACTCGCCAATGATCTTTTTCTTCCAAGGTCTAGTCTTCCTTAAAGTCCTTGAAAGATTGTCATGTGTCTACTCTGTTAATTCACTTTTTTCATTAGTAAAAGGTTTTCCTGACGAAGTCTTTTGCCTACAGTTTAATCCACAACCTGTTTATCTGTATGCTAGATAAAAAGAAAACACATTCCTTTTCTTCCTCAGGAGAGCTTTTTGGACATACAAAGACAGTCACTGTGTCTTCAATCAATCTTTTCAATGTAAAATTAAGAGAGAAAGAATTCAAATTCTGCATGTCCTTGGATGCTTTCAAATGTCGGCTCTCTTGGATCCTACATTTCCTTGGATGTTTTATTTCTGGGGTCTGAATTCTTTCCATATTTTTTTTAAATGTAATATCCAGGTTGAACATAATTCACCAACTAGAAGAGTAGATCAGTTCACAAGTTAATAAATCACTTGCTTTTTTTTCTTATGTGACTGACAGTTTTCACTCATTTTTGGTTTGTGATGTGATAAGTACTCTGGATCTTTTCCTGCAGATCTATTGGTGGGATATTTTTTTCCTTATCCTGTGATTTTTTGGTTACTTATTCCTGTCTAAATATAAAACTTACATACCTTGAATTGCATCACTTTTTGAGCCCATTTTGTTGTTTGTCAAGAAATTTTAAATTCTAATTTCTGTCCTCCTGTTTACTTGTAGTCCTCCCAGTTTCATGTCATCT
The DNA here is from genome assembly GCA_013397935.1 of Dasyornis broadbenti. NCBI lineage: Eukaryota > Metazoa > Chordata > Aves > Passeriformes > Dasyornithidae > Dasyornis > Dasyornis broadbenti. Next base: position 782,193 of record VZRN01003024.1, read on the forward strand.
CAAAGCTAGCAAACATGTTTTTCAGTCACCTAGATCACCATGAATAATTTAGTAGTGTACTAAGTATTTTAAGTAGCGTGGGGGGAAGAGGTGACGGGAATTCTTTAGATTCAATATATTTGATTAAATGGATACTATTTACAAGAAGAAAAAGCTCCACTTAGATGTCTTTTGCTCTTTCAATTAAAATACTATTTCATTTTAGAGCACAAACTTTGTGGGGGTTTTTTTGTGATTAAGGTTCTTAGAGTAATAGTAACATATTTTGCAAACTACAGCAAGTATCACGGTAACCTACACTTTGGTCAAAGTTGCTTGCTGCTGTTAAAATTCTGGGACAGATTTTATTCAAAGTTTATTGTTTCAACAAAGAAGTGGAAATATGCCAATGTAATTTGCTCCTATCACAAAGTTGGAAGGCATTGTCAAAGACTGAGCAAGCTATTAGATGGAAAGTACTAGATGAGCTTGATGACTGGTGTTACTGGAACGAGATGAAATTCAGAACTAGAAATGAAAAGTCATGCACTCGGGACAATCTAATATGGTACAGGGACACACAGCTGGAGAATAAAACGATCACAGAACCACAGAACAATAGAAAGTGGCCAGTTGTGCATTTTAATGCTTTGCTTTGCCATTGAACAAAGACAGTTAATTTTTACAGATTTCTGAGGAGAAACTGGTAATCTATTTTTCTTCTGATTTTATTAATCAGGATTATCTGTAGATAATAATTCCTAGGATGCCAGGAAAATATTTGGAGGTTTCTCTTGGCTCTGTCCTGTCAAAAAATCATTCACCCTCATGTACAGAGTTTCTTTACACATGACACTGAACACTTTGTCATCTCTTCCCTTTCTATGGGCCATTTGTTTCACCACATGATTAAAGGACAAGGTCCACTTCTAGCTTTCACACTGGCCACAGCAGAGGAAAGATGGATGCCATTAGTGATAAAACTGTTCATAAAATGTACCCATGGCTGTAGGTGGGAAGCTAGACAGCAGTTGGAAGTGACTTATTACCAGAATTACCCTTCTTATGTCATATTTATGTTTTAGGTAAATTTTGACCATGTTCACACAATAGTCCTTAAATACAGACTATATTGTTTACTACTATTTTAATGTATTTTGAGGATTCTTACAAGCTTCTCTAGATGTATTACTGTTGTCTTCTCTTTAGAAGTATATACATTTCTCTTTTAGACTGCAAAGATGATATTGCATTTTCTGTCTAGTGTGTCTCTCTAAAATACTTGCTCATTTTTCCTTACAGCCTAGTAAGACTGTAGACCCAAGCCTTTAAGGCAATGGGATACAATGTCCCCTGGCTGTTTCCTTTTTGTCTTCTCTTTTCACTGTCCTTCCTAAGACTATGCATGTAAATTGTATGGCACTGGTGGAAATCAAATTGAGATCCCTGGTAATTTCAGACCCTTACAATGAGAAACAAATAATCAGGTGCTTTAACTTACTATACTACTACTGGAAGAATGAAGCTCCTTTTCTGTATTGTGTGAATTAGCCTAGCTTTCCAGGTACTTGATTTACTGTACTTTTCATACATAAGCAGTTGCATATCGATACAAATAAATAAGCAAAATGGTTTTGTAGTTAGAAGCTCCTCTACTCTTCCTGTGGATCTGTCTCACAATCCTCTTGAGACTTCAGAGCAGCCCTGAATAAACTGTAGTCCTAATTAGAGCCAGCCAGAAGTTTTCATTGAAAGCTTCTTAACCAAAAAAAAATTGGTTACATGGAATTATTTGTAAATTTTTTCTTGATTTCTTTGAATCATCTGTGAAATTAGAAGACCCTATTGAATGCAACACTTTTCTAAAAAGTCTTTTAACATTATTTTAAAGTATTGTGTAATGTTTAAATTAAACAAAATCAAATCGATACTTTTGATGTGGTTCAATTATAGTTCTCATTTGGCACATTTTTTCTTAGTTGCTGAAAATTTCAAAAACCTTATTTTGATCAAGTCAAGCTCTTCATTTTCTCAGTGCAATTATAAAAGGAACAAATTAACAATATTTCCCCCTCTCTTCATTGTTTGTTTTTCAAAGCCACAGTGACATCTCTTCAGCTACCGTATTTGTTCCTTCTCCAACACCTCTCACTTTAGACTTGCTTTTTGCTTTTTATTACTTTCCACACCTTTTTTTTTTTTTTTTTTGTCCTCTTCGTGGCTGAAGGAAAGGAGACAGCAGAGAGTAAATGACTGCCAAAAGATCTGATTGTGTAGCTACAGCAATGTGTCTTGCTTGAAAAGTTTGGAAGGGATTGTGTACGTGGGAAGGAAGGAGGGAAGGGCAGAAGGACGTTGAGGTAGGAGAGAGGTAAAAAAGTTTTAGTGGTGCAACGGGAGAGAAAGTATGAAAATCAGTAAGCATGGAAAATACAGTGCAAGCAGAAGAGCGGAAAGCAGTAGGATGGTGTTTCAGTGGAGTGGTGCCTGAAGGGGGTGTCTTACTGATTTGCCATGGAGAGGGGCTTACAGTGCTGCCGACCACCTGCTGCAGCAGGGAGCAAGAATAGATGACTTCTGTATGGGCACTTGCCACTGCAGTGAACACTCAAAAGTGCCCTCCTTTTCTCCCATTGCTGGCTTTTCTGCATTTAGAAAGAATGCACATCAAACATATTGTGTGAATTTATTTTAGAATATTTACACAATCTATAGCTTAAAATAATCCAGACTGCTGATATTACAGTTTCAGCAATTGCTTTGGTTGTATACTGCCTGGGTAACCTCTGTTTTTTGATTTCTGTTGATTTGCTATCCCTCCGACTTTTTTTCTATCTCACCTTCACAGTTTCAACAGCTATGGTCACATCAGCAGTAGCTGCTATGTAGTCAAAAGAATTTTTGAGAATTTTGAGACTTGTCTGGTTATATAAAATCGTGTATTTTAGTCCAAAAGTCTCAGTTTAAGCAAGTGTTCAAGCATGCCAAAATTCTTTACCATTTCTGAGAAGAATTTATGGGTATATATCAGTACCATCTACTGGCAATAAGAGTTACAGCACTTTGTAGGCTTGCACAGGAAATGGCAGATTTTACTGCAATAACCAGAATCCTTCAGCAGGAAGTTAGGTGTGGTCTGTAAAAGGAGAATTAAAAAAAAAAAAAAAAA
>VZRN01003024.1:785371-843468 GCA_013397935.1 Dasyornis broadbenti
TGAAAAAAAAAAAAAAAAGAAAAAAAAAAAAGAAGGGGAAAAAAAGGAAAAGACATGATGGAATTTTAGCTGCAGTCTTCCCTGGTGCCATTCCAAACCCACATAAGTGCAAGATTCTTCACTGGTAATGAATTTTTAATTGTTTTCTGCAGTATTAAAACAGAATTATGCTTTTTTCCCCTTTTGTAATTAAAAATAAAATCTAACAGGATTCTGCTGCAGGACCACTTTAATTTTCCTAATGAACCCTTCTGCTGCTACTAGTCAGTGCAGCTTCCAGCAGCAGTTTGGTACAGACCATCCATGACAGAATGCACCAGGTGCATTTGCCTGCAGTGGAAGAGCATGCTCACACGGAGACCTGCAAGAGTAGGGATGTGTGTGGATGTTTGTGTAGGTGTAAATGGCTGTGTGCATATGGCTGAAAAGGAGGAGAAAACATCATGTTGCAGCTTATTTAACAGCTTTCAAAAATATTAATTTGTTGCTTCTGTGCTGGAGTATGTGTGTTAAGCGAGACAGTAAAATAGGATCAGGCTGATTGTATTTAAACTATCATTTTAATGTGATAATTGTTTCTGAGTATATTGTCTTACTCAGAATTTGTTGCTTTATTGCATTTGCTATATTTTTAACGTGCTTACTCAGTAGGACTCTTGAGAAAAATTCTTGTAGGCTACAGCAGAGATCCTGTTTGCGATTTCAGATCAAAGTATTTGCATTGGGAATATTTTCCACTTGTTCTTTTTAGTTGAACTACATGGAGACGTTAAGAAGAGGTGGTCCTGCTCTTGGTAGTGAAATTTGTGAAAAATATATACAAGAGATATGATATCAGACATAAAAGATCTAAGTGCAGTGTGTAATGATTAAAAATCAGTTTTGTATAATTCAGCAATTCTTCCAGTGCACAGTGTGTTGCCAGGCAGGGGATCTGAATACAGGTGCTTATGCCTGAATCCTGTTTCCTGAGCTGGCAGCTCTGCAAAGGCAGAATATTTGTACTCAAAGCGAAGGAGCATCTTGTATTGCTTTCAACTGATCCTTCTGGCCTAAAGTGGCAATAGTGGATTCTAAGAGTCCTTTCTGGTCCATATAGCTAGAGGGAGGATTGGTCCGAGATGCAGCTTTCAGGATAATAAGGAGCTGAATTGTGTGGAGTCTCGTGCCTCAACACTGAACTGAACAGTTCAGAACTGTTGATTCCTCACACTGAATGTAATGGCAAATATCTCCTACGTTACTCACTGGAATGGCAAAAGATATTACTGTATTGTATGTGACTTTTTAAATCATCCTGTAGAATTGACAATCGATTGGTGCAAGAACAAAGTGAATTTTAGACTAAATGTTTTAAGAATTGATACCCCTGAAACAGCTCTAAGGGGCAAGCTGCAAAGGAAAATGGTTTGTCTTGAAATAAAAATAAATTTTAAAATTCATTTCACAGCAGCCTGCTCTTGGATGATAATTACTGAATTTAACAAGATGTCCCACACAAAAGTCTGTGATGGTGTATTCCTTTACATTGTTTGTAGCTGTGTTGCTCTAAATTTTTTCTGTGTTTTTTATGTTTTTAGCACTTTTTTTATGAGAGAGGCTAAACAGTAATTAAGAGGTACAGGATGAAAAGATGGCACAATCAGTGCTGGTACCACCAGGACCCGACAGCTTCCGCTATTTCACAAGAGAATCACTTGCAGCTATTGAACAGCGTATCAATGAAGAGAAAGCTCAAAAATCCAAACAAGAACGCAAAGATGATGATGATGAAGATGGCCCAAAGCCAAACAGTGACTTGGAGGCAGGAAAGACACTGCCATTTATTTACGGTGACATACCTCCAGGAATGGTGTCTGAGCCCTTGGAAGACCTGGACCCATATTATATCAATAAAAAAGTGAGTGTGTTGTGTATTTCTGTCAGGCTTTAAGAAGAATAAATAACAAAGAACCCTTCAAAGACATAGTATTTCTATTATTTTTGACCCAGTCCTTCTATGTAATAATTCCCCCAACAGCTGACGTGATTGGCAGAAATCTCCGTTGTAAGAACAAAAATTAGTAATGCAAGTTTGAGGGACCTCATGCATCAGAAAAGATGCACTGAGATTTTTTTTAATAAACCTGGCATTTTACAAAAACCTGTAACTTTCAGTGTTTTCCACACAGGAGAATTGAAATAGCAGCACAGGGGGTATCTTTAGAAAAATTACTAATTGCTGTATTATAGTTGTGAAAGGAGCAGGTCTTCAATATGAAACTCATCTCAGAACGTATCTAGACATCTTACTCGGTTTCTTCTCTGTCGTGGAAAGTTTAGGTTGCATTCTCTTGTCTTTGGGAAGGATAGGGAAGTATGTAAACGTAATTTCTTAGGATATGATGAAGATCAACCTCTTCCATATTTACTCTCCAGAGGCATCATTTTTCCAACTTGGATAGTCTGGGTAAAAAAATTTTCTTATCCAGTTCTATTTTGTTCTGTGGTTGTTTTCAAAGAGGAGGTGTTTAAAAGAAGGACATAAATAAAGAGGAGGTAGCAATTGCACTTGGAGTGTTGACAGAACATTACATAATTAAAAAATATTTTTATAGAGATGTTAATTTAAAAAAACCCATAAATCTGCATATTTGCTTTGATTTAAAGGAACAACAACTGCTGTGGCAAGCACAAAAGTGTTGAACTTTAGACTAGTGTCCAGATGGCCTTGGGTTTCCTCCAGATTTTCAGTCTCTTTGATTTTTGGCATCATGTATTGCACTCTCATTATTCTACTAGTAAAGAAGAAAATTTTTTTTTTTTCTGTTTTCATAATTTTTTTCTCCTACTTTCTTTTCTTTCCTGTGGAAACTAGCTAGCTAATAAAAACAAGTGAATTAAAAAACAAAAACCATGAAAATGAAGAAACTACTGCAAAGAAAAATGAAGAAAACCCCCAAGAATTGTTATGAGTCAAACTCAAACTAAGAGAAAAAATGCAAATGAAGATATTTCCTGCAGGAATTAGGGGTATGCCTCATTAGTAATATGTTGAAACAGTAGCAGTTTAGGCATACCATGAGGAACTAAGCAGAACAGCTAAGAAACAGTCAGTTGTGTCTTAAGTGTTCATTGCAGAATTTCTAAAACTCCGTTTATGTATGGGGAATCATGAGTTAAATTTGAAAGCAAAGTTTTCAATTAAATATCATGTTCTGCTCCCTTTACTCAAGTGATATACCCTGTTGAAGCCTGGAAGGCAAATAGAATTTGGGTCAAAGTACTTAGTCTTTTCCTTAATTCCTTCCGCATTCTGTAGTAGTAAAAATCTAAATTCAATGCCAGAAATCCTAAAGTTAGAGCACGTATTATCATGCTTTGGAAACTAGAAAAGTAATTCTGCGATTAAGTGCGTATGTGAAGTAAAATCCTGATGAATTCCTTGTTCCTGATTGAGAAATGCATAACAGTTGTCATACTCTTTTCCAAAAGCATAGTGGTTTCCAGTGGGAGATGCAAGACTTCAAGCTGTATGTTGCAATCATAATTTCTCCTATTATTTTTCTTAGTGTTCTTTGCATGTTTTTTAACATCATTGTTTGGGTCAGGCTCCATTGTCATTTTTAAATATATCTTGATGAGTCAGCGTAACACAAATGATACTTCATCAGAGGTTTTGTCAGAGTAAAGGGAACAGAAAACATAAGAACTCTGATTATTAGAGTTCATGTTTTCGTAGACTCCAGGAATAATAGTAAGAGAGTTGAAAAATGATGGTAGTAATGGTAACATGTTACAGACTCCTGTACAATACAAGATCAAAGTGCAGCTTGAGAATCCCTAACTATGGGGAATGCATTTATGTTCATTTTGGAAGCACTGATTTTTATCAGTTATATAATTTTTATCATTTATAATTTATTATTTCAGGCAGGGAGAGGCATTGGGTTTTCAGCTGCTCTATTTGCCACACCTGCGCAGAAAGTAGAACATAATCTTGACAAATGCTGCCCTCTGATTCCAGATGAGGCAGATCATGGCTACTGGCAGTGTTCCAGGTCTGCATGGCTTATGTGCCCTTTGGGCTTTCTAGGACTGCCACAATGCTGTCGAGATCCACTTCCTTTCAAAAAGCATGACCTTTCATCCATGTGTAGAAAGAAGAGATGATGTAAATAGATAGAACTTTCCCCAGATGTGTGGGAATCAAAATAATTTTTTTTAAAAAAACCTTGAAGACTTTATTCTTTATTTCCTAGATTTTAAGAACACTGTTACATTTAGAAATGCTTTTTTAAATGTTGGTAATACACTTGAGTTATTGCTGAAACTGTGGAGAGATAGTGATAATACACGGACACAGTGAATAGAGTGAGTTCTGTATTAGGTGAAAGTAAAGCATGACAAGGAAAATAGAGTTGCAGGTACAGAACTATCACAAGCAATAGTTGAAAAGGGGAGTAATACATTACTCTCAAAGTACAGCAAAAATCGAGTACATTAGTGTTATGTTCAAAAACTGGTTATTGAACACTTGATTTCCATATTTTCATGATCACTTGAAATTTAGATCACTTTGAGGTACTGTTGTCTTTGTACTTTGATGTGATACTTTTTGCTGGTTGTTTGAATTAGGGATTGAAGTTGAAGTTTTAATGGCTCTCATTTTGGTTACAGTTACACACATCAGTGTATAATATATGCAGAAAGTATCTTCAAATATTACACACATTACTTTTATACTTTTGTCTGTTTACTAGCTGGCAATATCAGGATTACTTATGATTTCTAAATAAATGTATTTAAGTGTTCGTTTAATTGCATTTACAGTAATTTGGTCGGGCTCTACAATGTGTGAGCTGGACAAGGGCATTGTGTCAATGAAAGAAGAATATATTGACTAAATGTGATTAATGATGAAATGAAAATGATTCTGGGTTTGTAACTTGGTTATCTTCTAATTGCTATTTTTCATTCTCTCTTTCTTTTCCAGACCTTTATAGTATTGAATAAAGGGAAGGCAATATTCCGATTCAGTGCCACCTCTGCCCTGTACATGTTAACTCCTTTCAATCCTCTTAGAAAAATAGCTATTAAGATTTTGGTACATTCATATCCTTTTCAAGTGGTTAGTCTAAAACTGTAATGAATGAGATGTTACTTAGTATTTAAATCATTCTCTGGCATATGTCCCAGGATCAATATGATATGTAGTGCTTTGTCCCTCTTCTCTCTACTATTTCTGTCTTCTGTTCTTTTTCTTATTCTCTTTTTACGTTTCTGTTCCTTGCTGGATCCTAATATAGTAATACCAGAAGCCAGACAAGCAGTCATCGTCCTTTGCAAGTTCTGTGTCTTCTTTCTTCCCCCACATAATTTTTCCTACCCTCTTATTTTTTCTGTAATCATCACATCTTTTTCTCATCTTTTCCCCTCCTCCACATTTTTCATAAACTGCAGATGCATTGCTCAGAATACTTTCAGTTCTTCACTGACATTGTGTATTAAAATCAAATCTTTGATCCCAGGTCTGTACTTGCATGAATATTTAGTGAAAATATGGTTTCATTATTCCTTTTCATTTTCTGATTCAGATAGCACTTGCAGAAAGATAGATTCATAAAACAGCTTAGGTTTCTTGTTTTATTATACATTCCCAGTCTTATATATATGTCACCTGTCTATTTTATTTCTTGATCATTACAGCATTATACACTCGTAAGCTTATTGATTTTTTAGTTTTGGTCTTCAAGAAGGTCAGGAGATTTCCACATTGCAGACAGAGATTTGAGAAGCTAAATCATTATAATTACTTAATTATTATTTGTCTTTTTCAGTGCTTCAATAGCTGACTGTAGTAGGCACCCCACTAGTCTGATTCTAAATACCAATATGAGCAATGAGGGCATTGGCTTCAGAAAGTCAGCTTACTTAAGGAGCAAATACAAATGTTTGCACACTTGTATTTTACACAAGTCTAACATAAGCACGTTGAAAGTAGTTTTGTGTTAGCATTGCATATAGGGATCCTAAGATTAGACTAAATCTTGAAAGGATTTTTTTCAGTCTTGGTATACTGGAAGACCGATAATTACAATGGTTGGTATGTGTTGGATATTGTTATCAATGGCAAGCCTACAAATGACTTCCAAAACAATCATGGTACTACATAGCCTGTTTTGAATTTTCTTGCTACAGGTGCCACTACAAATAATTATTTTTCAATTATATGACACTCCTTGCCATATTCTGGAGCATTATTGAGTTATGTGGAATAACAGAAGATTGTGCGACTGAGGTGATGGTGAAGAACTCGTCACCAAAGTCAGAATGCTCAAACATGTTGTTTAAATTTGTTTTAAGGTATATTATAGTTATTTATCCACTAACGAAAGTGTAGTGAGGATTTGCAACTTTAAGAGGACATTTCATCAAAAAGGATTTTGTAAGCCTGTGTAAAGGACAGGCTGGTGAAACACTAGTAACATGGGATTTTTATGTTTTTAAAAATATATTTCTTTCTATCCTGCTCTGTTCATATACGAATTACATAAAGAGAAGCCAGATTCTCAGTAAAGAATTTAAAATATATTCACTGCACAGAAAACCCAAAGAGTTGTTGAAAGTAATGCCACAGTTTTCTGACTGTTCAGAAGGCAGAGGTATTTATTGTCACTTGAAGCCTTTTTTAATTAATGTAGACATGCAAAGAAAAGTTTGTGAGGTGAACCTCACAGTACTTGTTACCCCCTTATATTCAGATTTCTATTTACGAGCACCACGTGAATGTGCAGCTGTTCTCAAACTCGAGCTTTGTCTTGTCTGTCTTTAGCTGTTGGTGCCATCGTGTGGACGTTTTGTGGTTCATCTGCGGGGTTTTCATTTTGGTGGTTGTATTTTTGTATCTTAGAGGCACGTCAGCATTTCTTAGAGTAAAAGGTTGTAGATTTAGAGTGGTTCTGTTCAAATAAATGGAATTATTTATGACTTGGACCTGTTCTGGAGTTCTGTTTGGATTTCTTTTTCTGAGAATCGCACATGCCTTCCCCTCCCAAAAGCATTTATATTGCAAAAGTCATATATAAAACAAACAGCAATAAAATAGCTTTCTCGCTAAGATTTCCCTGATCTCTCCTACTGTGTGGCAGCTAGTTTTCAATGTATCCTAGTGATAAGCAAAAATGCTGATATGTGCCTAATTTTGCAGTAAAACGTAAAAGTGAAGAAAATGTATTTTTCATTGCTTTGCATGCATGAAGCAGATCAGATTTGTCTAGATCATCTGAAAGAAATACTTTTTGTGTTATTCCATGAAATTAGAAGCTAATACTTCAAATGTTGACATTTTTGTTCAATAAGAAAAAATAAGACCTTTTTAAAATTGAGAGGTGGGGCACTTTTTAAAATATCTTTCAGAGCTGCTAATTTTTAGCATATGATTGTTCTCTTTTAGCTATAAAGCAGTGAATGAAAGTTTTACATACTCAGGGCTTTCCCCTTGCTATTAAAAGAGCAGTGGAGGGATAGATAACTCCTGGTAGTGAAAATCTACCAAAGCAGTGTGTTATTTGATACTCTTTTTATGAGATTTTCTGGTTTACATTCCTTAACTCTTAGCCTACATTATTCAGCATGCTTATCATGTGCACTATTTTGACCAACTGCGTATTTATGACCATGAGTAACCCTCCAGACTGGACAAAGAATGTAGAGTAAGTTAAATGGATTTCTCTGAATAATATCCAGTAATCACAAATAAACTGCTGTAAATTACTTTATATTAGGATGGCATCCACTAGCAGCAGCTACCTTGTTGGGATATCCTTTCAACAGCTATTCTGATGCTAGTTCCTTTGCTGTAACATTAAATACGTATAACTGTCTCATGACAAGTTCTTTAATATCCTTCCTCTGTTTGCAGTACTAGAAAGGAAATGTAAGCAGAGCTCTTCTTACGATAATACAGAAAAAGTGGATTATAAATATTTTTGACTGCCTTCTATGTCACATCTGTGCGAGAATGCAGGGAAATGCACTCTTTCATCTCTATTGCAATAACCATTACAGATAAAGGGACCATCTTATGGGTGGCTATGTTCATCATAGTGCAGCTCTCTCTTACCAAAACCAATCTAACAATGGAAAACATGTATGCAAAATAAGCTATTTTTAAAAAGTATTGAAGTGGTTAGCTAATCATTGGTGCAATGAGATGTCAGCTTGGCTAATTGGTCCGGTATGATGTCAGCTGTGTGGTGCTGATAAACAGTGACAGTTCCAAGGCTGCAGACCACCGCGTGAAACACTGTTCTTGGTGCTTCCTTTCTGCTGCTTCTTAATTCCTTACTGCTTGGGCTGATACATAGCTGTTTAATCTTCAGTAATCAAAAGTGAAATCATAGGGCTATTAAAGTCAATGAAGACATTCTCATTTTGAGTTCAGTGTGAATGTATTCAGGATATCTAGCATGTAGTAAATATTTATGATGAAGATTGGTTGCTTGAATATTTCTTCATGTCTCTGTATTGCGCCATTTAAATTTACCACACATGTCCTAATCTGTAAAGTTGTGGAATAAGTGAATTTTTTAGTAATTGAACTTAAAACTTTCATACTGGAAAACTCTTGTCAAGTTGGCTCAGTTAGAGTAAGCTTTTAAGCAGTTTAATTTTAATTCCTTTTCATTAAAAATATAAATTAAACTAAATTTCAAGATGACATCACTTGGACACAGAAGACTGAAATTACTCAGAATGCCAGAATTAAATAATTTTTCAGTTTCCATTTCAACTACATTTTTTTAGTCAAAATGAGTACCTGGATTTTATTGGCGTTTGTAAATATTTTTGGTTGTTCTTGCAGTTGTTTCATTCCAGTACTACATCTGTCTTGCTGAAGGTGAAGTACTGAATATACCTACTCTGTAATATAGTTACAGAGGAGTGAGGACTGATGAGGATTGGCGCTTGCAGCTCTTGGTACCAAGCAACGTTTCAGCATAAAAATAACATTGAAGAAAGGAATTTTTAGCCTGAAAGTAACTTCTAAAATCCTAACATAATCCATCTGTGTGTTTTGTTATAACATGGATTCAGACTGGACATAAACATGCATCAATGAAGTAACTGGGAATTTTGCATGTGTCTTATTGTATATAGAAGTTGAAGATCAGCTATGGGTTATCAGTTTTTTAATCCTAATTTCATTCCTCTTTTTTTATGGTATAAATCATGCAGATGTTAAAGTTCATTGTAACTGCCATTATTTCTTATGCTACTTAGAAGAAAATGAGAACAAAACAATTAGCAAAAACTGCAAAGATAACATGATCTATAAACTCTGTCTTGCATATTTTCCTCAGATACACATTCACTGGAATTTATACCTTTGAATCACTTATTAAAATTCTTGCAAGGGGCTTCTGTTTAGAAGATTTTACATTTCTCCGAGACCCATGGAATTGGCTAGATTTCACTGTCATTACATTTGCGTAAGTCTTCTACTTATTTTTTTTAATAAAAATTCTTTCTGGTAGCATGAGATTAGTGACTAAAAATTGCCTCATATCTTGTCAGCCAGAATATTTGGAGCCTGGACTTCCTGCAGTTTCAATATGTTTCTTCTACCTCTTTTACACATTTTAGTATTTCTAGCCAAGCATGTGCTGCAGAGGCCAGCATGGTGTGCCAGCCCGTTAGGATTGTGAATGCCGTCAGCCTGAACTGTTCATATCCTGTCTCCTTTCTGCATACCAGAATTAAAGGAATCCTTTTGACTTCCTGCTAATAGCTGACCAGATTAGGTTTCAAACATCAAGTCAATGTGGTTTATTATGATAAAACTTAATTTAATTTTATAGTCAGAAGCATATTTCTAACACAGGCAAAATACAGTGAACGGTGAAAAGGTCTTGCTCAAAGACCCAAGCAAATAGAATAAAATCTGCCTCAATTCTGAGTAATTGTGATTTAATCCTACAGGTATGTAACAGAATTTGTAAACCTAGGCAATGTTTCAGCTCTTCGAACTTTCAGAGTATTGAGAGCTTTGAAAACTATTTCTGTAATTCCAGGTAAGAAGTAGTTGGTGTAAGGTGTTAGGCCCCTCGTATCTCCAACTGTTATTTGTGTGCTGTCATTGTGTTTGTGTGTGAACTCCCCTATTACAGATATGTGACAGAGTTTGTGGACCTGGGCAATGTCTCAGCGTTGAGAACATTCAGAGTTCTCCGAGCTTTGAAAACAATATCAGTCATTCCAGGTGAGAGCGAGGTTAAACACCGAGGCTGACTTTTGTTCTACAAAGGCTGTACTCACATTCTTAAAGCATAAGCCTTGTTTGCTACACATTGTCAACAAACCGAAAAAGCAGGAATCAAGACGTAACTTTATTAAATTGATTCGTGCTTGTATTAATTGTATTTTCTTCTAAAAAAAAAAAAAAATCAGCCTTTGAGTTTAACAAATTCTTGCATGAGATATTTGCAGTAAACAGCCTATGTGATTTGCATCTTATGACATCAAGCTTTCCTTTACATGTTTTAAATATATTTTAATTTTAAGCTTTCATATTGATGCAAATTTTCTCATTTATTGAAGGCACTTGATATAGCAACTGAATTGAGTTTTAAGTTATGTATAAAAAATTAAACTCTAAAGGATAGCATGGGCCATGCATGGGATATCGTTTTAAAGATGTCTTTCTTCTCCAAACCATCACCCCTCATACATTGTAAGAAGATAATTATGATATCATTTGAATATATACTTATAATGTCTTTACAGTGGGGTTACTAATATAGAATACATTGCAAAAGGTTCATAAAAGAAAGGTTTGGGCAAGAAGCATCAGCAAAAGCAAACAATGCTATTCTATGTAGGGTTGAGATACAGCATGAATAATAAAATCACTTATTTTGGCATAAACAATGTGTTTGGTATTATGTACTTTTTATTTCTGTACACTATAAAATAAGTATAAACTTACATATTTTCATTCATCTTTTCAAATAATAAGGATTTTCATTAAAATTATTGTGTCACAAATTACTAGTCTTTTTGCATGAAATCTTTATCAGGAAAAAAGTCACATGATTTTTTGTGTGTGTTTAGTTTCTATTTAACATCATAATAAAAATCTTATCTCTTTGCAGGCTTGAAGACTATTGTGGGAGCCCTGATTCAGTCTGTGAAGAAGCTCTCAGATGTGATGATCCTGACCGTGTTTTGTCTGAGTGTATTTGCACTCATAGGGCTGCAGCTGTTCATGGGCAACTTGAGGAATAAATGCCTGCAGTGGCCTCCAGACAATTCTACTTTTGAAACAACTGTTATTTCCATATTTAATAGCTCTGTAGGTGAAAATGGTACATTTATTAATGCAACAATGACAACATTTAACTGGGATGAGTACATCGAAGACAAAAGTAAGAGTTAATTATATCATCTACTGCATTGATTTTCTGGTATTGCTTTGAACAGATTTGAGAACATAAGTATCTTTCCCTTGCCTTTGAAAGTGTGTACTCTGGCCAAGAAACATATAAACACTCATTTTTCTCTGGTAAATAAAAGCACAGTCATAATATAATTTAACATACTCATAATATTATACTGGGTAGCAAAATATCTTTTTACCTTTCACTGAATATGACTTTTAGAGTAAAAGCACATTTCAGCATTAACCAGCAATTTCCATGCCAGCTTCAAGTCACCTGAAATAGTGTGACAGCCCTAACTTGGGATAGATTAGTGCAAGATAGTTCTCAATATCATAAGCCCACATCTGAACGTCAGCTAGCCCAAGAATCCTGCCAGAGCACGTAGATGCAGCTATGTTGTTCCTTCTGGAGATGGGTGAGTGTCTCTGCACCACACTCCCTTGCACAGCATAGACATGCCTTTAAGAGAATACTGGTCATTTATCCCATGATTCTTTCTTGCAAAATAAGAACTAGATTCCATATTTCTGTCTTAAGTTCTTTCTTATCTTTGGAAAATCAGAAATGAGCATTTTTTTTCTTTGTTGTACCTCATAATACACTCTTTCCACCATTTTAGGTAGTTAATGTTAGTATTGTGTTAATAAAACTTGTTTAAAAATTCAGATAGAATAGCTCTGAACATACCTATAGTCGATTGCTATTCTGTCTTTCCTAATAGTATTGTTAATCTCTCCCATTTATCTGTTCAGCCCCTTATATTTATTTTAGTGTATTTAGTATATTTAGTATATTTAATGTATTCATAATTAGGCACAACAGGTTTTTTATTAAGTCTGTATAAATATTTTAACTGGTGACTGTATGACTGAAGGTTAGAAAACCTCAGTTAAGAACTAAATGCCTTTGGATCCAAGTCTCATTGCCTTATAATCTTTTAATATACTTACCTCAACATGCTTGAAGTATACAAATGTCATGCAGAAATTTTGGATGATAACTTATTCTTAAAGCCAGCTGAAGAACAGATTCTATTCCATTCCCCTTTAGTTGTTTCTGGTACTATGTCACACAAATAGAAAGGTTTTTTTTTTTAAATATCTGACCTATATGTTCATAATTTCAGATTGAATATATTACAACATCTGCTGTGGGCTTCAAAATAAGATAATTATAGACTACTTTACATTAGTCTTTATGCAGTTTAAAAACTCTTATCCTCTGTCTTTCTGGTCTTTCCTAAGCCAAGCAATCCTATTTTCTGTTTTGCATTTTCTATACCCATTTTCACTTTTTTTTTTCCCTTTTTTTTTGAATCTTTCCGGTTATTCTGGGGTGGGTTTTTTTTGTTGTTTTTCTGTTGCCTTTTTTGTTACAGTTTTTGTTTGCTTGGGTTTTCTTATGAGAACCTCAAATTGGGTATTAACTCCTATAACAATTACTTCTAATTTGTATCTTTACCTCATGCCGTATATGAAACATTCCTATTAACACATTTCAAAATGACCTCATTTTTATGTCAGCACTATATAGTTTATCCAGAGTCAATTTGTATTCTGCGACAGGCATTGCAGTTTTTTGTGCAGTGGTGGTGAAATAGACTGTTCTGTCTGTTTTGTATTTACGTATTTGATTTTGCCTTGTCAAGTGTAGCATTTTCCACTTGTCTCTATTGGAGTAAATCCAATTGCTTTTGGAACTACTTGTCAATTTGTAAAGGTCATTCTGAATTTCAAATACCTGTTCTCCTAGCTTAATGTCTTCAGAATACTTGATGCATTTTTTTTCTATTGTTTCACGTCTTGAGTTGGTAATGAAACTTGTTAGAAAGCCATGGCTAACACAGATACCTGAGAGGTCTTCAGAGAGATGCCCTTATGAATAGACACTGGGTCACTGGCAACTGCTCTCTAAGAACCTTTTTCAAGTATTTTGTGATATTTCCAGCCAGAACATATCTCCTTTATTTGGATCTGGAAGTGTCATGTACCCATGTACCCTTGTACCCATAACTGTTATCCTGTTATTAAGTTGGCAGGAGACAGGAGTAGTTTTGTATATGGCATATTTTCTACAAACGCATATTTACTATTTTTATTACTTTATCATTTTTCTATTAAAGACAATCTTATTTAAGTGTTTTCCAAATTAGTGGACTGAAATTTGAGCTGGATGGTTCAGCTGGATCTTCTGCGTTCCAGAAGAGAAGCTGTGCAACATAAGAATGTGAATTAGGCCCACAGACAATTTTGCAAGTCCTGCTTGGAACCTGTTTGCATATTTAAACTTCTTAAGCTTTTTATGTAGGGGTCAGTCCTCTCACAGGGTCTGACTGTGTGATCACCAGAATGTCTGAAAATCCACTGATTTTTTTATCTGACATCTGAGACTAGATTTGCAGATATATAAATTAGGGACATAATTTTTCTCTCTCTTTAAAATAAGCAGATTTTATGCTGCCTCTATCATGTACTGGTGGTGACAGAGTAGAAGCAGTCGGTAGGAACTGGTTGCAATTCCCTGCTTGTCTGTTTAGCATTAGCCATCAGTTAGTTCACACCAGCTAAGCTAGTCCATGCCAGCTGGCAGTGAATGTCACGGAACCATCTGCTTCCTGAGAACAGCCAGAACATACCTAATTCTGGCAACTTTAGCTTAATGTGCCACCTGACCCAAAAATCTCCATCAGAGATTCCCATTTTACCCTAAGAATCCCAAACTAGGAATTGATGGCAAAATGTTTTTCCTTTTCTGCTGCAAAGAAAGAAAAATAAAATAAAATAGAAGAATGTGTTAGGGGCTGTTAGGACGTCGATCTCTTTAAATTATATTTTACTTCATCTTAATAGTTAGCCAAAATGTTCAAGTACATTCCTCTATAGTATTTTGTATAGTAGTTTTCTGTAATGTACAATAAAAGCTTGGTTTCTCCCCCAGCTCCTCAAATCAAGATCCAGTTAGAACTTTCTTGAGCATGTTGTGTTATCACAGAATCAATGAGGTTGGAAAAGACCTTTAAGATCATCAAGTCCAACCTATGACCTAACACCACCTTGTCAACCAGACCATGGCACTGAGTGCCACATTCAGTCTTTTCTTAAACACCTCCAGGGACAGTGACTCCCCCACCTCCCTGGGCAGTCCATTCCAATATTAAATCACCCTTTCTGTGAAGAAATTCTTCTAATGTCCAACTGAAACCTTTGCTGGCACAGCTTAAAACTATGACCTCTTGTCCTGTCACTGGGCGCCTGTGAGAAGGGGCTGATCCCCACCTTGCTACACCCTCCTTCCAGGCAGCTGTAGATAGTGACAAGGTCTCTCCTGATCCTTCTGTTCTCCAGGCAAAACATCCCCAGCTCCCTCAGCTGCTCCTCACAGGACTTACGTTCCACACCCTTCACCAGCCCTGTTGCCCTTTTCTGGACACGTTCCAGCATCTCAATATCCATCCTAAATTAAGGAGCCCAGAACTGGACATAGCACTCAAGATATAGCCTCACTAGTGCTGCGTACAGGGGGAAAATATCTTCCCTAGTATTTCAGGTTTTTTTCAAGGAATACTTGGATAAAATAATATGTAATGAATAATTCTGTATGAATAATACTAAATGTTATATGTCAAAATGCACGAATGAAGGCAGAGAATTGCCCTCATCCTTTGCTGCATTTTCCTGTTTTTTTTTTTTATTATTATTTGCTAACATACACAATTTGGTATTCCACCTGTTGTATCTTATTAATTTGGTTAAGTTACTGAAAATTAACTGTATAACTCCATTTCTATTTTCTAAAGAAAGGCTAACTTGAAGACTCTGTAGAAAGTAATTACTTTTTTAATTCCTAACCACTGTATATTGCAGTTGAACAGTTTGTTAGTTCTGCTAATTTCTTTCAAGTGTAAAAGTCCATATAATCGCTCAGTTTCCATTAGGCATAAATATTGCCTTTCTCATCACCTTTCTGATTTTTTAATTTTTTTAAACAGGTCATTTCTACTTCTTGGAAGGACAAAATGATGCACTGCTGTGTGGCAATAGTTCAGATGCAGGGTAAGAAAATGATCATCATTTTTCATTATGCATCAAGGAAAAATAATTAGCTACTTAGAATGCCTCAGGTAGTCAACTTTAATATCAAGTGTACTGTAGAGTTGCAAATTACCAGTATTTTGCATTTGAAGCTATATCTAAAGACAACCATCTCTGTGATTTGAACTTACACAGGCACTTCCATCAGCCTCTTAGGCTACTTTTGTAAAGGTAACCACATGAATGATCTGTGCATAAATGTTGCTGCCAGCTTGATAACAGCTGTTTATCAGCCATGGTACTTGATGTTCTTCTCTTGTCCTGGTGGAGATGTGTTATGACAAATTGCTGGGAAGGGTAGAATACTATTAGTAATATTTTTAAAGCACTGAAATATTATTAGGAAGTGGAATTAAAAAATGAAAAACAATAAGCTATATATTTTTATCTTTAGGTATGTAGAATAACATTTTACTTGTTTGTAATTTCGTTAGCAACTGGTATGCCTGAACAATTTTGTTTTACTGCAGCGTATCGTAATGTAGAGTAGTTGTTAAAAATAGCATTTCCTCTTCTTTTGTAGTCAATGCCCAGAAGGATATATATGTGTGAAAGCTGGTAGAAACCCCAACTATGGCTACACAAGTTTTGATACATTCAGTTGGGCATTCTTGTCACTGTTTCGATTGATGACTCAGGACTTTTGGGAGAATCTTTACCAGCTGGTGAGGACTTATTAAAATAAACAGCACCATCACCAATACCATTACTACATAGTACTTGTATAGTTATTTTCATTCACTTGTCCCTAAGGCCTTTGGAACAGAAATCATCTTTAATTTCATATATGTAAACTATTGTCTAAAACAATAATGCCCTTATTCATGATTTAGATTTCCATGTGCTTCTTAAATGCATAGTAAGGAATAGCTGCTATTTTATGAAGATGGTTAATCATTATTGTTTGTTTACCCAAATGAATAAATGAACTTAAGTTGTTAAAGTTTCTTATCCAAACATGCTATAAATAGATGCTATGCTAAACTGATGTGCAGTCTAGTACAAATATGTTTCATTTGAAAAGGTTACATCTTATCCCTGAACTACACATATCCTTACCTGAAAGACAGTAATTTTGTCCACTGTAACATTTTGTATAGTGCACTATTTTTGTGGCAGTGTAGTTTGGGACTGATGAGACAAGAAGGTAAGATGCTGATCAGTGACCCCACCTACTGTAAAATTTAGAGGCTGTAATACAAATGTATAGATTCTTATTCGTATAAGTTCTGAAGTATTTAGAATTGGATTTACCTTGACAATAATAGACACAAAACTTAGACTTTTCCATAGGCATCCAGGATATGATATTATTTCTATAAGAAAAAAAGTAACTAAATAATCTTGTGCTAACATAAATCAATTTTATAGTGTATTTCTAAATTATAACACAGAGGCTAACTTACTATGCAACAGTATTTAAAGTCTGCTAAAAAAGTGTATTATCTCTTTTTCTCCAGACTCTGCGTGCTGCTGGGAAAACATACATGATATTTTTTGTTTTGGTCATTTTCCTGGGTTCTTTCTATCTGATCAACCTGATCCTGGCTGTGGTCGCCATGGCCTACGAAGAACAGAATCAAGCAACCATGGAAGAAGCAGAGCAGAAAGAGGCAGAATTTCAGCAAATGTTGGAACAACTGAAAAAGCAACAGGAAGAAGCTCAGGTATCCCTGTAAAGTAAAATTTCTTCTTCCATTCATGACTGTGAATGGATGCTTTATGTCCACATATGAGAATACTTTTACTTCCCTACTCCTAACAATATATTACTTTTTCTCATAAATTCCTTCATATTGTAAACAATCTTTAATGTTTTCCATTGCACTGTTTTTGCTGGTTTGAGTGAACCTATCAATTTGTGACAAAAATAATAACCAACAAGCTAAAGCACTGGGTTTTCAGATTGGAGATGGAAATTAACTTTCTAACTGAGCACTTGAACAAGTTGCCCAGAGTGTTGTGGAAATAATCAAAAGCCATCTGGATATGGTCCTTGGGCAACCTGCTTTAGGTGACCTTGCCTGTGCCTGGAGAGTTGGACATGATGACCTCCAGAGATTCCCTTCCAGCCTCAACCATTCTGTGATTGTCTGAAGTGGAGGTGGAGATGTGGGAAAAAATCCAAAGATTAATTCTGCTTCTATAAGTAACAGAAGCAAAACTATTGTAGGTGATGGTGCTTCAGCAATATTTGGCTTTTTCTACTCCCTACCCATCTCTCACAGCAGAAAGCCATAGCTTTCCAGTATTAGAGGAAACTGGAAAAAGTGGAGAAACTGAAGAAAACACTTACGGTACAAATGTAATGATTACATTGCTTACTGCTTTGAAATTCCTTTTCATTTTTTGAAAGCTCTCAAATCTTTAATAGAATAATTGAAAATGTCTGCTTGGCATGTGGCCGCATAGAGCACAAGTTGAACTTTGTCTTCCATATAAGCACATGACTAAAGTCAGCAACCAGGGTTTTTTGTTTCATTGGGTAATTGTCATCTGTTGGGGAGGAATTGTGGTTTTTGATTTTTTTTTTGTTTTGTTTTTTACCACAGCTTATAAATAAATGTTAATAAAATGCTCCACACATTTTGAAAATCAAACAGCAACAAGTATGTAATAGTATGTAGTTTAACTGAAATCTCTGATTATTATTTGCAAGACTGAGATATCAACATTACACAAGATCGTTAACAGACTAGAGAGTATTCAAAATCTATCAAAATGTTGTCAGAAAGTGTTGCTTCCTATTAACGGGGATTTTACCACTTGTTTTAGGCTTGATTCTTTATTTTACATAGTGCTTCAGATGAAAAATTCATTGCAACATGTTGCTTCAATTTGAAACAGATGCTTGTTAACTTGGTTTTTTGACAGCACAGTTTTCCCTTGGGTTACTCTTGCTCCTGGTTTATGGAGCAGTGGCAAATTATGGTTCCTGTGGTATTTCACAAATTATATTTCTTATGATATACTGGGCTCGGTGAAGTGGAATCATTGTTTTTATTTCAAAACAGTAATTTTTTTAAGAGTGGCAGTAAATTTGAAATAGTGAGTAGTGTGTGTATTTGTATAAATGCTGTAAATTGCACATATGCTTGTATGTATAGGCGGCGGCAGCAGCTGCAGCAGCTGACTCAAGAGATTATAGTGGAGTAGGTGGAATAGGTGGATTCTCCGAAAGTTCTTCTGAGGCATCAAAACTGAGCTCAAAGAGTGCTAAAGAGAGAAGGAATAGAAGAAAGAAAAAAAAGCAAAAAGAACAATCTGAAGGCGAGGAGAAGGATGGGGAAGAATTTCACAAGTCTGAATCAGAGGACAGCATCAAAAAGAAAGGTTTCCGATTTTCCATTGAGGGGAATAGACTGACATACGAAAAGAGATTCTCTTCCCCACACCAGGTACCATGGTATTATTACCTCTTAAACACCTTTTTTGTCTACTCATCATAGAAACAAAGCCCTGTTAGGTTCATTCTTGCAAGATACCACAGATTCATTAATACCCTAAATCAAAGGCTAACCACATAAAAGAATTTGAGAGATTTTGGTTTTATTCTAAATTCATGTGTGAAAAATCAAAAATTACATGTATTAATTCAGCTGTATTTCAAGCTTCTTAATGAAAATGGGCGTATCTCCCTATCAAGTTGGATGTATTCAGTATGATGAGTGGCTTCAAAACATGATGCATATATATAAAATGTAATGTTTCAAATCAGAAAAGTATTAAAGTTTGGGATATAAAAAGCTCAGTAGAAATAACATTAATGCTCATGTGAAATTTGAAGAATATATTGATGTGAGACCATTAATTGTGTTATCTTAAAGAAGGTGGAAATATGTGTGGCAATGTGTCTTTGCATGTGTTCTCTTACATTGAAACACCAGTGACTCAGAATGCCATCTGCATCTCCCATCCAGACATTTATTTCATTCGATAATTTTGTAATGTTATCTCTTCTACAGTTTTCAAAGCTCATCTTCATTTGCCCACCTCTCACACTCCCCTTAGCACTGCAAGTCCAGATCTCGCATACATTCTCTCCTTTTTCAGCCCCTTTTTGTGCCTCAGTATGCTTCTTCCTTTTATCCCCACCTTCTCAATTCTCCCTGGTCTTTATGACTTGCTTTTCCCCTCTTTTAGTCATTATTACTAAACTCATTCCTGCCTTTTTAATCCTCTTCTATTTCTATCTCTGGAAAGCCTGCTTCATCCCTTAATAGATCATGACTGTTCATGCTCTCTTCATGTATGGTTTTCTCCAGCTCCCATTCTAAAAGAAGCTCAGACCTCTTCATCAAATATTTCCTTACTAAGGACTGTCCTCCTTAGATCAGACTGTGGTAGGAATATAATATTTCTGACTTACTATTTCTGCCACTCCTTCCACTCACTTCCTAATGTATTTCCTTTTTCCATAGTAATGCATCTTTCCCCCTGCCCCACCTCCTTGGTCTGCCAGCGTTTTGTGTTGTTAACTAACTAATCTCTGTGAGACTTCATTGCTGAATTTAGTTCATGATTCATTCTGTTCCTTATACAAATTTTCACACATATCAATTGACTTCAACTTCATGTTGAAGATCCGTCTGATCCCTTAGGTGCATATTCTTGCCTGTCTCTTCATTCAAACTGCAGCTTTATTCAACTGCAGCTCAATTCATCCATCTTGTGAGAAATGAAGCATTCCTCATACAACCTGTTCTAAAGTTTTCATCTCCAAGTTCATTTACAGTTGTTTGACTATGATAGTCTAGAAATCACCTCCCCTCTGGTTTTCCAACCCTAGTTCCTTTTCACTCTGGATTCTAACCACTAAACAGAACTTCCACTCACCAGTTTCTAATAACTTTTTCCTAGCTAAAATGCAAGCTTATATATCATCTTTGACTTTTTCCTTGGCATTTCATTTTATTTCAATGTAAATGACCATTTTATTCCTCTTGAAATCTTATTCTTCCTAACATTCATAACTTTGTCTCCTCTCAATTCTCCTGGTTTAGTTGTGGTTTAGAAGATCCTTTTACCCCTTTGACAGTTTTCTAAGGGATTTCCACAAGGTCTTTTGCTAGATACCTTCTCTCTCTTTTTCTCTCTTTTTTTTTTTAACTCTATTCTGGACCCACAACTGTGAAGCATTTTTAACTTGGATCTCTTTTCTGCTGTATTCATCAAGGATGTTGTCACAAAGAACACTAACCTATCCCATTGCTTTTCTCTAATCTGCTAGTAAATATATTTACCTAAAGAATTTTTTTGAATACCGTAAAACATACTGTACCTAAAGTTCCTCCCAACCCACCTTGTGTACTTACAGTAAACAAGTCCCAGCTTTGACTGACCCATACCAGCATTCATAACCTCCTGTTAAATTTTCAAGCTAGTTTCTTTGAGCTCTTTCTGGTATGCTGCCCTTCATGCTTGGAAGAAGCTCCCATGAGTTTTCACAAAACGCTTCATTGCTTTCCTCAAATCCCTCTTTAAAACTCTCTTTTACCATGCTGCCTACAGAAAGCTTGACAGTGAAGTGACTTCAGGTGAGCTAAGATGACTGTTTATCATACTCATCAATTTTGCCTCTGTGTATTCCCTCTCTTTTTGTATCCATCTGTTGTGTTACATTTAAATGATAAGTTCTTTGCAGAGTGCCTTTTTGTTCTGCATTTTGCAGTCCCTAGAACAATGGAGCTCAGGTCCACAAAGATAAGTTGCAGAAGAGAAACAAAGACACTGCTTCGTTATGTATCATCTCTGCTATTCATAGAGGTCTTGGGTGAAATCAGGTGCTAACACTTAGCAATCAAGTCAAGGCAATTACTGATATGAATTAAAATTAAGAAAGTGCAATTATTTGTAAGATTAGAACATTATTTTGACTCTAATACTGAAGAGATGCTCCCATAGCAGAACAGTTACTCATATAAGTAAACTGATAAAGATTAGCAAACCTGTTAATACAAAATTACAGGCAAATTGTTGCATATTCAGGATAGCTAAGACATTAAAAAAGAAATAAGAAACTTATTATGGCCCACTTGACTAGTATCTGAAAAATATGTATGTTTTTGAAAATAGGCAGTATTTGGGAGATACTTCTGTGTGCAGACTGAGTCACAGAAAATTTGCCTAAAATTTTATTTACTCAGCCTGTCATACTAATGCCAGCCTGGGGTAAATAGTGTCTAGATATTCTTACTCGGTTTATGAACAGTTGGTAATAATATAGGCAGAATAGCAGAGGAAACAATTCTGTCAAGCAGTTTCTTTTACTCTGATTGATTTCATATATCCAAAGCAGTAAAATAACTAGTCTTTGTCTGTCAATTATGTGCTCTTTGTTTACTACTCAAAAGGGAGTGTATTAGGGGGGACTGTATGAGTTCATTTCTTTGTAGATGACCTTACCCTTTAAGACATTGTGGATTTTTCCTCTGTATGAAAATGTTACATTTTAAAGGATTTTCATCTTATAATAATTGTTTTTATTTACCTGCAGTCTTTGCTGAGCATTCGGGGCTCCCTGTTTTCCCCAAGGCGCAACAGCAGAACAAGTCTTTTCAGCTTCAGAGGTCGAGCAAAGGATGTAGGATCAGAAAATGACTTTGCTGATGATGAGCACAGCACGTTTGAGGATAATTTGAGCAGAAGAGGCTCTCTCTTTGTGCCGTGCAGACACGGTGAACGGCGCAGTAGTAACATTAGTCAGGCCAGTAGGTCCTCGAGAACAGTACCTGCACTTCCAGCAAATGGGAAGATGCACAGCACTGTGGATTGCAACGGAGTAGTTTCTTTAGTTGGTGGGCCACCAGCTCTGACATCACCTACAGGACAGCTTCTGCCAGAGGTGATGATTGATAAAGCAGCCTCTGCTAGCAATGTAAGGAAGTCTGCAATAGCTCAGGCATGATGTTCTTTCCCTGTCTGATCAGTCACTGTTTCCACAAAATTTAGTCACATGGCAATGATGACCTTTCTGGCTAAGCTGTGAATGCTCCTTTCATATATTCTGGCTATAAGCTAAAGGAGAAACTGAAATTTTCCAGTTCTCATTAACTAAATATATGAAAATGCATGCTAATTGACTGGGAATTAACAGAATAGCACAGTAAGCCATTGAATAAATTTAGTTTGTGTAGTCTTACACCCATTGATTCATTATACTTAGACTTAACTAGATGGTTCTGTACTTGTATATCAGAATGGATATCAAAATGGAAAAAAAATTTACATTTACTTAATGGAATCTATTAAATGGGTATTTAGCTTCCTGCTGTCCATACATGAAACTTTTGATGTTACTCTATTAGTACAATCTACAAGGGTTGTGATAGTGTTCTTATAATATGGCTGATTTTTCTATGGGTTTTTTTACATCAACATTTCTAAATATTTTTTCTTTTGTTTGAAAAATGTGCTAGGAAATTCATAGTTTATTCTAAATTAAGAGTTATCTTAAGAAAATGCACTTACTCTTAGTTCCTTTACTGCTAGCTATGTGGGCTGTGCATTTTCATGTTTAGAAAAAGATATTTACAGCAGAGATAATTGACAAGCATTGTCAAACATTTTTTAGTCTGAAATCTGCTTTAATATCTCAGCCCTGTTTCAGCAAAATACTTAAAAACATATTCTTCAGGCACAAGAGCAACCCTACTGCAGTGTTTGAATATTTGTTCTATACAGAGTTAGGCATAACTTAGTCCATTGCAAAGCCTCAACAGAACTGGAGTATGGTGTGGGACAGCAGTGTTGCAAACCAGTAGAGTTCTACAGTAACTTACAGAGTTACTAAATGTACAATCAATCAGCTATTTCATTGGTGTTCTATTTTCAGGGCACTACTACAGAAACTGACTTAAGAAAGAGACATTCTAGTTCTTACCATGTTCCTATGGACTACCTAACAGACCCTAGTGCAAGGCAAAGAGCAATGAGTATAGCCAGCATGCTTACAAACACAATGGAAGGTATGTAACACAGATTTTTTTCGTATGACAGTGCCTTAAAGTGCTATTAAATGTGTGAGGCTTTACGTAGTAGTGATATTTTAAGGCAGCTATTTCAGCTTAGAGGGTACAGACAAGAAGAGACTTCTATATGGAGTTAGGGGTGGGGGTTGTCAGTGGTTTGATTTTTTTTTTTTAATATGGGACTGATAAATTTGGAAAAAGAGTCAAGCTTACAATACACTGATAGGTTTCAGGTGGAAGTAGCAAACTTCCAATTCAAATGCAAGCAAAACCAATTATTCAACATAGCCCTTCTCTCGTGAAGTTATGTTTTGGGATAAGCTCTTTTTAGGTTACTGAAATGGCAATGCTTCTTGCAGTAGAAAAATCCCCGTCTATTGATTCAATAGGCTTGATGTTTCACAAAGGAGGGATCATGTTCTTCTTTCTGTAAGGCTAAATACAATTAATTTGAATCATGGAATTAAGCAACTATTTGTTAGAAAGGCTGAAAGATTATATTGAGGCTTAAATGACTATGCCCAAAATAGCAAATTGGAAGGTAATAATTAGAAGTTGTGCACATGTGGACCATAATACTGTCTAAATACTTGTCTGACTTCAGGCTTCTAAATGGTTATCTTTCATGAGGATGCTTCAAAATGTTTTTTTAGAAGGGACCTTAAAGATCATGTAGCTCTAAGCCCCCTGCCATGGACAGAACACCTTTCTCTGGAGCAGATTGCTCAAAGTCCCATCCAACCTGGCCTTGAGCATGTCCAAGGACGGCATCTACAGCTTCTCTGAGCAGCCTGTGCCAGTGCCTCACCACTCTCACAGTAAAGAATTTTCACCTACTAACTAATCTAAATCTATCCTCTTTCTGTTTAAAATTGTAAACCCTCACCTATCACTCCACTCCCTGATAAAGACTCCCTTTCCATCTTTTCTGCAGGCCCCTTATAAATACTGGAAGGCTTCTATAAGGTCTCCTTGGAGCCTTCTCCAAGAAGAAGGATAAACACCCCACAGCTTTCTCAGCCTGTCCTAATAGGATGTGTTCTGGCCCCAATCATGTTTGTGGCCTCCTCTGAACCTGGTCTTATGTTGGGAACCCTAGAGCTGAATACAGCACTCCAGCTGGAGTAGAGGGAGAACCCCCTCCCGCAGCCTGCTGGCCATGCCGCTTCTGATGCAGCCTGGGAGGATATTGGCTCTCTGGGCTGTGACTGACATTGTCAGCTCACGCTCAATTTGTCAGCCACCAATAACCCCATGTCTTTGTCTTCTGGGCTGCTTTCAACCCCCTCATCACCTAGCCTTATGACAGATCGTTCTAAGACAGATTTCTCTTTTGCATTCTATGTAGCATTAGCTTGTGAATGGTTCTTTTATCTACTGAATATTTAGTATAGGGCTTTTTTTAATACATTATTTTAACTTGTAATTCCTTTTTACTGACAGCAGTCTTAGTTTCAAAGTATCAACACAGTTTATCAACAATACCTTGGAAGACAACATTTAGGCTTCAAGGAAATACAGGTGAAGCTGGAATAGAGAAATATGTTTAAAATGTTATTTTCATTTTTCTCTTTAGAATTGGAAGAATCCAGACAGAAATGTCCACCATGCTGGTATAAATTTGCTAACACTTGCTTGATTTGGGACTGCTGTACTCCCTGGCTGAAAGTCAAACATATTGTAAATTTGATTGTGATGGACCCATTTGTTGATCTGGCCATTACCATCTGCATCGTCCTAAACACCCTGTTCATGGCCATGGAGCACTATCCAATGACAGAACAGTTTAGTGGTGTGCTTTCAGTAGGAAACCTTGTAAGTCTTTCACGATGTGCCATGTATGTGAAATGCATTTTTCTTCAATTCTTCCGTGACTTATGCACATTCATGTAAAAGAAAAGGTTGACTGTTTATAGGTTTGGGATTGTTGAACTTAAATTTAAGCTGCTGACATTTGCGATTTTTACCACTCTTGCTTTACAGAGCAAAGATCTACTCAGTCAATATGCATTTTGATTTTTAAAACCTTCATCTTCTGTCATTGAAGCTTGTTAAAGGAACTTTTTTTCTTGGATGGATAGTTACAAATCATTAGAACTTTCAGTTTCATTCCCACACCCGTTCTGCTCCTCACTAGCACCTCCTATGGATCTGGGTGTTCAGGGAATTTTAGAGAGGAAAGACCCAGTAAGCATGGCAGATGTAAGGAAATGATGAAGTAGAATGACAGTGTCTTCCACATGACATCCTAAAGAAGAATAGTCCTACTCAACTTTCTGTATAATTTCTTTTCTTAATAAAGTTTATGATAGGAACAACTATCTTTATCCCTAGAAGTAAAAAAATGGTCTAAGGGCAAAGATGATCTCTAAGGAGTTAAAAACAAGCATTAAAATCAGATTATATTCTGTCTATTGGCATACATCCATATTTGCAGGCTAGATAAAAACCACATTTTCCCTTTTACCTCTTTTTCTTTGGAACCCAAACATTGTGATGGATGTGTAAGCTTCAAATATTAATTTAATTCCTAACCCAAGTGTATGGAAATATAGAGAAGCTATTCAGATTTAACATTAATTTCTTGCTGAAAATATAACTTAGCAAATGTTGATACCATTAGTTTTACTTTTTAAATATTTTCTTCCTAAACTGAAGTAAAAAACTGTATTTTCCTTGCAGGTGTTTACTGGAATTTTCACAGCAGAAATGTTTCTCAAGATAATTGCAATGGATCCTTACTATTATTTCCAGGAAGGCTGGAATATTTTTGATGGTTTTATTGTGAGTCTTAGTTTAATGGAACTTGGCCTTGCAAATGTAGAAGGATTATCTGTTCTTCGATCATTCCGACTGGTAAATATACTATTTAAATTAAGTTTCTATATTACATTTTTGTATTTGTACATATATATTTTGTGCATTTTTCATTTGCAAATTATATATTTGGATAAGGCAGAAGATATTTTCAGAACTTAGAAAATGCTAAATTGCATACTCACTAGATGGCATGTATCTATTACGTCAAGTTTGTTTTGCATATTATCTTAGTAATGTCGATTTCTCCTTCAAGATATTGTCAACATCAATATTATTCTTGCTGATAGTGTGCTTAAAGGATTAACTTTTATAATAGAAATATCTCTTAGAGTCTTCTCCCTAGATGAGGGAGTAAAAAAAAGAAAGAGCCACAGGGCCCTCACTACCTGTGACTGAAGATTAGTGAATTGCTTGGTAAATAATGGGTTAGTTAATAAAAGTTTATTGAAAATTTTAGCTTATAGACTTCCTTTACCAATTGATTTTCATGTTTAGTTTTAAAAGAGATTGGTAAGATTTTTCATTGTCCAGGGGCTTTTCATCCCTACCAGCCTTCTCTGTACCATCCTCTGTAAGGGTCTCTCTGCTGTCTAACAGCTTTTCTGTTCAGAAGGCACTACAGTGTCTTTGTGTGTTATTAGATATCTCTGTCATGAACAGGAACTTGAAAAACCTTGGTCTTGCTGCAGACTAGGCTAGCATGCAAGTCAATGTTCAAATACTCTTCTGAAAAGACTTACACAGTGAGAAACATGAAGCTAGAGTTCCTAGTCATCAAGCTCAACTTTTGCTTTAAATAAAAAAAAAGAAAAAATAACTTTCATTTAAAGTTAAATAAATGCCCTTTAAAAAATAAAGGTTTTGAAATAAGTCTGTTTTCTGGTTCTCTGCATAGCATTATACTGTACTTTGCCTAAAGTCGAAAATCTGGATTGACTTCTCTCTCAGTAGTAGATTCTAGTTTTAACTTGGCATTTATATGTTTTATTTATAAAACATAAAATTATCACAATAAATAATACTTAGTTTTATATTCATTTTAGTATTCTTCTCTTTCAATTGTCTGAACACTTTCTGGTATCTTTCCAATAATTTCATTTTTGTCTGTTTCAAGTTGTATTTACTGATATAATACTTTCCTTTGTTTTTCTCAATGTTGTATGATACACTTTGTAAGACATATTACATTTATTTTAAATGACAGAAAAGATATTGTTAAAGATACTTGCAAATCACTTTTATGTCTGTCATTAACAACTCTAGATTGTTTCTCTTTTTAGGGAAACCATTTCCTCCAGGTCACTGCCAGTTAAGATGAAAGATCTGGAAGTGACTGTACACTTATGGTCCTGTTAAACTGATCACATTTCATATATTCTTATTTATTTTTAGTAATATTTTCTTAGAATTAACTACAGGAGAAAGACTGTTTAGTCCAACTTGTTTAACAAGTACAACTTCTTTATAAATACCTGAAGTCACCAAAAGAGTGAAAGTCTGAATTGGAGTCTTTGTGATAATTGCAATGTAATTGGAGTGAGCACAGAGACAGTATTTTTGATTTCTTATCACTTGAATCAGGACTTAACACTGCTGATGTGTAGTATTGTACAAAGAACTGGAAACAGAAATTTTGTAACTAAAACTTCTAAAGGTTACAAGAGACATGATTTAGACACAGGGTAACTGAGATATGACATATATAGTGGTGCTTTCAGTAGAATTAGCTTAATGAAGAACTGTATACCATTCTTCTGTTTTGCAGCTTCGAGTTTTCAAGCTGGCAAAATCTTGGCCAACTCTAAACATGCTAATTAAGATTATTGGCAACTCAGTGGGGGCTCTGGGGAATCTGACCCTGGTGCTGGCCATCATTGTGTTCATCTTTGCTGTGGTTGGGATGCAGCTGTTTGGGAAAAGCTACAAAGAATGTGTCTGCAAGATCTCCAGTGACTGTGAACTTCCTCGCTGGCACATGCATGACTTTTTCCACTCTTTCCTGATTGTATTCCGAGTGCTGTGTGGAGAATGGATAGAAACGATGTGGGACTGCATGGAGGTTGCAGGACAAACCATGTGCCTTACAGTCTTCATGATGGTCATGGTGATTGGAAACCTAGTGGTATGTAATCTGTGGGGATTTTTTAATATACTTAGGACATCTTTCCTATTTTTCATGATTTAGAAATCCAAGATGAAGACTGGAGAAGAGCTTCAGGAAATCATGTAGTTAGCTTGCCCTTTCTGTAAACCAGGTACAAATACACCTTGATCATTTATGAGAAATGTTTGTCTACTTTTTCTTTTAAATCTCAATAAGTCTATACCCTCTTTACTGAGATCAGTGCTGAATTATGCTTACAGTTAAGCGTACCTTTTAAAAAATATCTAATTGAAATCACCTTTTACAGCTAAGTAAACTAAAGCGTCTCAATATTGATGGAAAACGGTTGGTCTTTGTGACAACATTTATAATACTTAAAAGCTTACTGTTTCCACTTTCAGTCATTTCTTTGGGACACAAAACAAGCCTAGCTCTTCAGTTTTTTCTCTTAGGTGGTGGTTTGTAAAAAGCTTATCCCTTTTGCTATTGGCCTCTGAATTCCTCCCAAGCAACATTTTGAATAAAACACAAGTACTGAATAATGTGGAATGACAATACTTTAATTTCTTACACTCAGCATTCCTTGTAGTACACCCCCAAATGACACATGAAATTTCTGTACCAGCATTCCTGATGCAGCCTTTATGCCCTTTTCTGCAGTGCTTCCACGTTGCCAGTTTTCACACCTTCTGTAAATATCCTTTTCATTTTTCTTAATAATCCTTTCCACAATAGTACTTCAGAATTAAATACCTTACTGATTTTGAATCATTTCACCAATTTGCCATAAACCCTAGTTATGTTTATGTAACTACCATTAGCCATCACAGGAAGGTGCACTGAAATCAAGTGTTACCTGTGAAGTAAAAATTATCTCATATTGAAAAACTCATAATGACACTGCTTTTATGACTTCAAAATAAGAGTAATTTTTTCCTTACTGCCTTTTAGGTACTCAACCTCTTTTTGGCCTTGCTGCTGAGCTCATTTAGTTCAGACAATCTTGCTGCTACAGATGATGATAATGAAATGAACAATCTCCAGATTGCTGTGGCAAGGATTCAGAAAGGCATAGATTATGTGAAGAGAAAAGTGCGTGAATTCATCCAAAAAGCCTTTGTTAGAAAACAGAAAGTTTTAGATGAAATCAAACCTCTTGAAGACCTAAATAATAAAAAAGACAGCTGTATTTCCAACCATACAATAGTAGACATAGGTAAAAACCTTGCCTATCTCAAAGACGGGAATGGAACTACCAGTGGCATAGGCAGCAGTGTGGAAAAATATGTTGTTGATGAAAGTGATTACATGTCATTCATAAACAACCCAAGTCTCACCGTGACAGTGCCCATTGCTGTTGGAGAATCAGATTTTGAAAATTTAAACACAGAGGAGTTCAGCAGTGAATCAGACCTGGAAGAAAGCAAAGAGGTAAGCCTATTTCTATTTTTAAAATACTCTGATGCTTTCCTTTTTTTTGCTGAAGTTGCAAGTGTTGAATTCAAATCTTTCTTTAATTCCTTTACAACTGCATGTACAAACTCATAATGTTATTTAAGGTAAATTGATGTAAGGTTGTGAATTTTGAAAGATGGTGAAACACTATTGCATTTACACTAATAATCAAGATGCGTAAGAAAATTTTTTAGAAATTTTTTTTTTTCTATTTTGTTTAGTTAAATCCTTAACAAGCCAAGGAACCAGTTTAATAGCCCAGGATACCAGAAGTCATACAAAGTGTGTATGCCTGGTGCAAATTTCTCCATGCTTATTTCATTAATGCAGTTTATTCTGTTATCTGCTTTTTGGTAACAGTTTATTCTGATGTTTTTAACCTTTTTTTATATCGTGAAAATGCATCTATAGACATCATAGATAGATATATTTGAATACTGGACTAGCATCACTAAACAATTTCATGTACATCAATAATAATCCATCTGATAGCAGCAGAACCACTGAAGAAGTGAAGTAATGGCCTTATGGTAAGAAAGTTAAAATGCTTAATATCCCAGTATAAGATCCTTTTGTTTGACTACTCATTGTTGTTTTCAAAGCTTTAAGATATTTGAATCAGTTACCTACTGTGACTAATAAAATGTACCTCTTTCTGGCACAATGTGGTGCTAAGTGGATAAATCCAAGCTAGCGCTGGGAGTTATAGTGCATGCCAAAGCATTATTATTGTGTGTGTATTATTAACCCACTGCTTTGTCCTGCACAAATGAAAGCAGTGGAGGCACATCAACTCAAGTGGAGTAAGTCTGTGAAATGTTTAGTACTAATGCTAGTTCATTCAGCATTAGCATGGGTATTTTTGAACAGTATTGCAAGGTGTGGGGGTAGACATAAACTAACATCAAGGCTTTCATTAGTGATTTTCTCATACTTGAATCCGAGGGTATAAATTTGGGTAAGAGTCTAGTAATTTTCAGCCTAAGATCTTTTTTTGTATAAACAGCATCACACATTTAGTCATATTTTCCTGTTTCTTATCACAAATGTCTTTATTATTCTTATAAAAATATTCCGTTATTCATATTGATTGTATTAATATTTATCTTACTCTTCAAAATCAGTACTTGGGTGTAGAACAAATCAGTTTTTGTAGTTTAACCTTCAGTTCTGTTCTTCACTGCACAAGAGCACTATGTCAGTAGAAGAGGTGGAGGATGAGCTTTATACAAACCTCTGTGCTGGTGGTTAGCAGGGCTGACAATGGTGCATCTCTGTCTTCACTGAATAATGGGATGGTGTGACTGCTGACTGTTTTCATTAACCAAATCATTCTTTTCTTCTCATGGAAGGACCCTAATTGGGTTATTCTACAAGGTGACAAAAATACTGACTTCCTTTAGGAAAAATTTTAAAGTGGATTATCCCACATTTGAGACTCCAGTCATTAAGCTTGCACCATGAAAGAACGGCTTTCTACTCTAGATATCATATCTAAAAGCAAACAGTGTCTTCATTGCATTTTTGGAGGCACTTAATGCTGTTGTGCTTCAGGAACTGAAAACTGATCAGGCGATAAGATAAAGAAATGCATATTAAGTCAAGGATAAGCTAGTGCCAAGTACTTTTTACTGGTCAAGTCTGAAACTCTGCTGAGCATATTCAGGGCCAAAATTTCTTACTCGTGCAGCAGCTGAAGGTGAAAAAGTGAAGGGAATGTTTATCAGTTTCAGGGATTTTCAAGAGAGACACAGTAGTAAGCAAAGATTGTGAGCATATTTCTTATTAAAATGCCTAAATTTCAAGTAGATTTTAGTCACTTGAAAAGTGTGACGCAAAGGCATTAAAATCCTAATCCTAGTTCTTACTCTTCACTAGATACTCTTAACCACCCTGGGTTTTGATATAGAGGAGTGTTGGCTTATTCGCCAGATGATCAACACTCCTGTAATGAAAACGATCCATCGGAAAAGGAGGCATTTTTTAAATTTAAAAATTGTCTACAAATGGCTTTTTGTACAAGGCTTCCTCTTTTTTGCCATGCTGTAATGTGCCTTGCATTTCTGGCCTCTCGTGTTTTCCTATTTATATGACACTGCTGTTGCTGAGTTGATCTGCCAGTCGCTTCATTGCTTATACCACAAATGAAAAGAACTGAAGTTGGAAACTGCTGTCAAACTGTGTTCAATTAGCAGATTTGCAGATGAAAGGCAGGTGAGGCATCCAGGTGCTCTGAGGACACTGCACGAGATAGTCAGATGCTAATGAGTGTGTGTCTGTGTGCTTCTGCTTGCTTCTGTGTCTACACCCGAGTACATGTATTCACTGTTGTATAGAGCAATAAGCTGAATTTCCACATAATAATTATTATTATCAAGTTTTAGTTAAGCATATTAATGTTTGGTGAAGTCTTTATTATAACACACGCATCTTCCAGTAGTTTGACGGAAATGTTAACTAGATTATGCCTTTGTAGAAACAATACATATAATGTTGTACATGCTTAGTATGTGTGAATTAACAAGGAATTTTCTAGAAAATTGCCTGAAACCTAAAATAAATTTAATTATAAAAACATTGCGTTCATACGAATGGCAGTGGGTGAATACAGTATAATAAGTGAATTAGAGAACAAATACTACATAAAACTTTACCATGGAAGTAGGCCATTAATAATTGTGGGACCACTGTGCTGAGTCCATTGTCCTATAAATAAAGGTCTGGATCTAAATAGCATTACTGCTATTTAGTGTAGAAACAATAAAGATATTTTTTTTCCATTTTAGATTCCTAAGTACTACGGGGATGGTTTATATGGAAAATTTTGTAGTACATGTATGACTGTATAATAATTAGCTAAAATAATCATAATAGCTGGTAATAATTAATTTATGCTAAATGCAACGTATAGGCCAGTAATAACACCAAGATATACCAATGACAAGATATTTTTCAATGCTTTGAAAAAAAATGGGCTCTCCTAATGCTGCAGACACATTAATAATGTATATTTTACTTTAAGCAATATTCAGCGCAAAAAACCAGAGGTGCTGTGTCCTGAACTTCATTTCCTACCGTTCTTACTTCTCACAGGAGTAGAACCAAGCTGGATCAGTCAAGCGGGCAGCTCTGGTGCCTTTTAGCGAGGCAGAGCATCGTGTCACCAGTTTTACACAGGTTACCTAAGCAAGTTATACATCTCTATGTATATCCTATTTAATCACCTTTTAGCAGATATTGACTGGCCTGCATGCTCTTCAGCTATGATCCTGTCCCATTCATTGCAATAAGTACCAACATGCACAGCTGCTCCCTGCTGAGCCACGGGACTCGCATCACAGCATGGTCAGGCAAGAGCGGCAGCCCCAATATTTCTGTGGTTCCAATACTTTCCATGATATTGTAATAGTATTTTGCAGTGCATGCTATATACCGTTCCCAATCTTGATGATATCGTTTTCAGAATTCTATTTTTGAAGGGTTTTCTTTTGTTTTGAGGGAAGACAGAATATGTAACACGTATGCCATGTTTCTCATCAGAATTTTAAATATATATATATATATATGTATATATAAGTCCATCTGTAAATTGTGTTGATAATGAAAAGCTGCTAGATGTTTTGGACAACTTTCATACTATTGTATTTTAACTTATAATGGAGGTAACCTGCAAACTCATCATAGTCATGTTTTTATTTTTCACATTCTTGTTTCTTAGAAGTGCTTTCCTTTAGTACTTGTATAAGCATTTAGTTATTTTAGAGATTAATATGCAGTACTTGAAGCACCCTTAAGCATGAAATTAATTTAATTTCTGCAGTCAAAGCATGTGACCATGATTTGGTTAAAAGAATTCATACAAAACTGTTATTTGGCTGGTCGAACATTCAGAGATCAGTTCTGCTCTTACTTACGCTCACACTTACAGGTGTAGAGGTGCAAAGAGAAAATCGATAGCAAGATGTGGTCCAATTCAGTCTTATTATAGCTCTTTAATTTATGCTCAAAAATTGATTACTTCCCCAAACATCTAAAATTGTCTGCCTTGAGAAACTTATTCTCATCTCATCAGTAATAAATAAAGTTCAGCATTCTAGTAAATAAGCTGCTGAGTTTGAACGCAAAGGTCCGGAAGTTCCCCGGTTTCAGTGTGATTACATCTCACCTAATAAACATTGCCATAATATTTATAACACCACAGTTGCTGCTTTCAGTTTGGTAAGTCAGTGGAATTAAAATATACTTGCTCCAGAGCTTTTCCTCTTATATTTTGTAAAGAATAATTTATCTGATAAGATGTATTTTGATTTTAAATTATTTAAAATCCTTTGATACTCTGAAGAATTTAGGCTTTGTATTGTGAATTGGTCACATTGTATTGGCATATTGTGATTTATTGTGGATGATATAAAGTTGTTAATGTTAGAGTAACTGAAGTTTGCTTCATTAATATTTGCAAACAGCAGTCCTTTATTCTGTTTCAGAAATATCCTTTTGTTATTGCTTGTATGAATTAAAGAGCCTTTTAAAGTAGTGTCTGGTGGGAGAGCTTTTTCCCACTGGAGCATATTTCCACTGCTACTTACAATGCTTTTGCTTTCATACAACTTTTTTGCAAATATTTTCATTTATTAAATTCTCATGAATAAGTAGATCAAAGTAATTATGAATATCAATAACGAGTGGACTATAATTTAGGGATACTGGGTTTTTGCAGTATTTGCAACTAATAATGATCACAAAATGGTTTTGCTTTGAATTACAGTGTTTTGGGTTTTTTGTACTGATAAAGTTATTATGCCTAATTGGATAAGCATTAGAAAGAGTGACATCCAGATTCCACTTAATTACACCAGTGGAATTACAATGATATCTACCACTTCGAAGATTTTACAGGTGATATAGCTGTACTGAAAAGGACTGGCTAGTTTGCATATAATATTGCCATTTATATCACAGAGCATTTCATTTTCATGCTGACATCCACACAGCACTGAGAAAATAAAAACAATATAGTTTCCATTATTTAGCATTTTCACAGGTATTTGAGAGGAAAGGAAATTGAAAGCAAAATCAAAATGGTGGTTTCTCTTGGCATCATCTTCCTGCTTCTGTCTGTTCTGCTCTTTGCTCCTTCAGTCCCTTAAATTATGATTTCAACAGCTATTAGTGGCGTCCTGGCCGATCATGAAATTTCAGGCTTTGTTAAAAATGTTAAGCCAAGAGCTGTCCAGCTACTCTCAGAAAAATATCTTTGGAAAAAACAAAGAAAGAAATGTTAGAAGTTAAAAGTGGCCTGGCTGTAAGTGAAGCAGAATTGTATGAATCTATGAGATGTTGTCGAGGTTCAGAAAGTAATTATGCCAAAAACTTCCTGACCTAATCTTGGCTGCTGCTTTTTGCAATGCTTCTCTGATAGGCAAGCTGCTTTCCTATCTTGAAAGCTAAACTAAAATCTATATCTCATATTGTAATGTATTGCTGACTAAAGCATGACTGGCAAGGCTGTTGGTACATGTGATGTAAAAGATATTTAAATCTCTATGATAATCAGTATACTGCTGCTTTAGAAACATGTAAGTACTCTTGTCCTCTTACTGTTTTATGTGAAAAGGAGGTGGAATATACACATTCTAAGGTTTTGAAAAACATTTCTCTGACAATTATTTGCTTAGCATACTATTAAAAAAATTTTTATCTTCATAACTCTCAAAGAGTGTCTAATGCTTGATCCTGATAAATCTCTTATAATCTGCATGACTAAATACTTTTGAAATCTAGAATCATGGTATAACAAAAATCTTAAAATGGACTTACTAGTAGATCAAAGCTAATGCTTGGGTTTGATGATTATCTTGTTTCTCTATGTTCGTGTTTTTTTAAAGCTATATACATGTTAAGTAAATAGCCATTGCCTAAATCAAGTTTTTGTAATGCTGGTAAGCAGAGAGCAATTTACCAGGTACAAAGGTAACTTTCAGATATGTTTAAGTAAAGAACTGGGATATATGCTACATACCCAACATATCAGGGTCTGCAGTTAGGGGTAATCTAGCTATCCAACTGGATTCGATATGTGTGAACACTGGCAAGTCACAGTAAGTGCTAGAAAAAGTCTTCCTATATATTAAGGCATGGACAAAACATAATAGCAATAACGGTCCGTTCCTAGGTGATGTTGTGTTGAATACATAGAAATCAGTACAACATCCCTGGGTCAGTTGCTTTATACCAGAGCATAAGTTTGCTGTGGAAATATGTGAATGTCACTGAAAAATTTTCCTAGCATACTGAACTTAATTGATTCAATAAATCTTAAGATGCTGTATCATAAAACTTTCCTAGCTGTTTCTAATGCATAGTAAATTTTATAAATATTGTACATAATGCCATTCAATAAATTGCACGTTAAAAATAACAAAGAAAAATTTTAAAAGAAATTATACTGTTGAAAATTCCTATTTTTTTTTCTTCCCCAAATGATGCTGAATTATTACAGACTGAATTTATTGAATAAATTTTATAATATTCTTCTTTATCTACTGATCAGGTTGCGGCTAGATTCTGGTATAATAGAGCAGCATGCTAAGGAAATACTCTGTTACATCAACAGAAGAGTAACTGAGTTCTCAGGGGGATAAGGCATTTAATTGTTGCATTTCAAATATTAGCTGCTGTTGATTCAATTTAGGATTTTTCTGTTCAGTTTAACTCCTGTCATTATTGTTACAGCTCTGTAAATGAAGCATGCCAGATTTTTAGTGAGAAGAGACTTGAAAGATACGTCTCACCATACATAGTACCCCACATAAATAAAGTTGTCTTTTTTATGTTCCCAATAATTGACAGTTCTACTGATAACTCTCTACCTTACTATCTGATCTTTTTGATCTCTCCTTATAATTGCTATATCTAATCTTTCACGTTGAGTTAACTGTTAGTCTTAAGCAATTTCAGTAATAGGAATTCATTACCCCTTGTGCTTATTAAACTAACTGCATAATATCTGAGTCACTGAACTCTTCCTTTTCCTGTAAAAGAATGGACAGTAGGTCTTTCAAACTCACGGTTCAGCCAGTTCATAATTTTTGTTTGCTCTGCTACTACTACAGCATTCTGCTAAAATGCTCTCCAGATTGGAATGATGCAAGCAACATTTTAAGAGAACACTATGTAATAAAAACAGTCACTTCTCAGTTTAAAAATAATTTACTGTGTTGTATTGATAAATGGTAATTTTTAACATCATATATAATACTTTTTTAGAATGTACCTTTCATTTATGGTATTTCTGGCCTTTCCTCAAACTGATGATTGACTTCCACTGATGTATAAATGCTGTGGTCCTTACTTGAGGACTACAGTATTTATCCCACACTTTGCAGTTTCTCCATTTTAGAGGCAGTATTCCACCAAAACTGCCATGCATTATCTATAATTCAAACATACTGCAACGGGAAATTTGTCAATAATAATTTGCAGAAAAGTGTGCATCCATCTCTGTACATTGGGCCTGACCTCAATAGATGTGAAACTCTTGCAGAAGTATGAGACATGCATGTCTAAGACGGGATTTTCAAAAAGAGAGAGATGAAATAGGTGTGCAGATATCACTGAAACTAGGTGCATAATACACCCTCCAATACATGTTTCCATTTGTTTGGCCTTCCTCTAAAATGTGCTCTATAGTGAATGGTGGTATACAAAAATCAAAGTTAAGCTTATGTCAAAATCACAACACAATATATTGTCAGTGTGACTCAATAGAATCAGAGTGGGGGGAAAAGGAATTAATCTACTTTTTGTTTGAATAACATACTGAATATTCATTGCTATGTAAAATTCCATTAAAGTCTCAAGTTACTTTCTGTATCCACAAACTAATACTGCTTACATTTCCTTTACAAAGAACTGTATAGAATTTGAAGCTACTCAGAAATATTTTAAAGGAATAATGCCTCTAACTTCAGATTTGTCAGCAAAAATACATATTTTTAATGTTACCATAGACCATCTCTGTCTA
This sequence comes from Dasyornis broadbenti, assembly GCA_013397935.1. NCBI lineage: Eukaryota > Metazoa > Chordata > Aves > Passeriformes > Dasyornithidae > Dasyornis > Dasyornis broadbenti. The sequence continues at coordinate 823,258 of VZRN01003024.1, forward strand.
ATATTAATTCCCTGTAGACTCTATTCTAAATCTGCTTACATCATTCCCCTTACAAGATTAGCTCCTTTTCAATGCAGCCATTTTACTGATGTTATACTCCATATAGTGATAACATTGGAAGAGTCATAGAATGCTGTGATCAAACTACTTTTACTTATTATAGTACTCATATTTGTCTGTTCCCAACATCATGTGATGGTGTGAAAGAATAGTTTTTAAGGTTTGGATTATATTATCGGTATGATTTATTGGTACAGTATTATTTTATTACAGTATTGTTTTAAAAGCGTTTGTTTTCACTTTAGTCTTTCAAATATTTCTTTGGCATTTTACAGTAATTGGACATCTATGTGTACTGTACCAAAGTAATAAGTAGTTTCAAAATGCACAATAAATTCAGAAAATGCATTGGCAAGTGAGTATGCAAAATATTAGCTACTGCTCCTAAAGTAATGTGCTGCTCTTTCAGAAATAAAGATAATTAAATTATACCATACATCCTATACATGTGTTTTCATGTCAATAACAATGAAAAAATTATATTCAAACTTTTTAGATTTTTACGGACTTGCTAGAATAATATTTACTTGAGACATGAAAATACATCTGTGCAGCTTGCTGTTGGTTTGGTCATGATGTTGGAAATTTATTTGTATTAACACATGGTATGTGAAGTGTAATCTAAAATGCAGCCACATGATTGGAATAATTAAACAGTACAAAATGTGGAAAACACACATTCTTAGCTTACTGAAATTTCACTTCAAAATTTTTATGTGTGGCTCAGAATAGTAGTCTAGTAATTTCAGCAATTCCTTGTATGAAAATATCAGAATATTTTCAATATGGAAAAGGCACATTATGTAGTTTCTAATCTTGTGACCTCACCTTTAGTAAAGCAATTTGGCATTAGAGATTGTAAATAAAAAATTATTTTAATATCAGAGTACTGAATACATTCAAAATATTTTGATATACACTTCCAACATTGCCTTCTATTCAAAATAATAAAACTGGAAAAAGATAATTATGTGGGGTATCATTCACAGAAATTGAATGCATCCAGTTCATCAGAAGGCAGCACAGTTGATATTGGACTACCTCCAGAGGGTGAACAACCAGAAGCAGAACCTGAAGAAGTTCTGGAGCCAGAAGCTTGTTTTACAGAAGGTAGGCAAAGCAAAATATTTGCAAGATAAATAGACCTAATTGTGTTGACTTTTCTATTTTCACTCAAAATCCAAAGAATTTTTGTGGTTATAGTTGCAATTTCTGTTTGTATTAGTAACTCCTTCAGAATTACTGCCATAGATTTACTGTTCTCGTGTGTTCTCTCTCTTTGGAAAGTATTGTGAAGGATTCAAAGCTTTAACTTCAAATACTAATACAAAAATGCTGAAAGAGGAGTTATAAAGACCTATTGCAGTAGCACTGAAATAAGTCAAATGACTACCATTCATTGTGATTCTTAATAAATATTTACTTTATTCTGACATCTCAAAATTTATTATCACATTTAGGGTGTGTACGGAGATTCAAATGCTGTCAAGTCAGTGTAGAAGAAGGAAAAGGGAAAATCTGGTGGAATCTTAGGAAAACCTGCTATAAGATTGTTGAACACAACTGGTTTGAGACCTTCATAGTCTTCATGATTCTTCTCAGCAGCGGTGCTCTGGTAAATTAAGTGTGGAACTATTGTGACTATTGTGATTTTAAGCAGTAAGCATTTAGAATTACAGTTAATCACATGGCTACAGGTAACAAATTAGAATTTTATATCCAATTCATAAATACTCTAATATAAACATATATCAGCAAGTATTTGGAGTGTATTGTAGGATATGTAAGAGTTTGCTTGCAGGCTGTGAAACAAATTGTTTGGCAAGTTCAAAATGTAGTGTTAACAGAAATAAGAAGTTAGTTTTGTCAGACTGGTGTTCACATGTCTTCATAATGATGATAATAGCTTTTTTTTTTAATACATATTTGAATAAAAACATAGCTGAGCTAGGAACTTAGCAGCAGCAACTTGAATTGTCAAACTGAGATGTAAGGTGCCAACACAATTCCATCAGATATTTTACAGATTGGTGTTAAATCATGTACACTGAGTAGGTATTGAAGTAATTAGTTCCTCATAGCACAGCAAAATATAATTTTCTCGCTACACTTTGCTCAATGCACAGTGATTCACTGTCAATGTATGCATTTTCCTTTGACAAGACAGTTCTCTCTATTTAGGATTGCTTTTCGGATTGTGTGCATAGTTTGGTTTCAATTACTCCTAAAACGTACTGTATCAAAGAGTCATTTTTAAATCCCTCAAATAATTTTAATATAAATTTGTAAGCCCCACAAAGGAAATTCTTACATCAATGAGCCCTTGTTGTCTGCAGTGAGTTGACCCTGGCTAGATGCCAGGTACCCACCAGAGCTGCTTTGTAACTCCACTCCACATGTGGACAGGGGAGAGAAAATACAACGAAGGGTTCATGGGTTGAGATAAGGCCTGGGAGAGATCACCCAGCAAATACTGTGACTAGCAAAACAGACTCATTCTAGGGGTAGCAGTTCTCCACTAACTGTTGCGATGTTGGTCATTCTTCCATGGGGTGCAGTCCTTCAAGAACAGACTGATCCAGTATGGACCCCACCATGGGTGTCCTACTGGTCCTACAAGTCCTACTGAGACACCAGCTCCAGCATGGGCTCCTGTCTCCATGGGTCTGCAGGTCCCTGTGAGGAGCCTGCTCCAGCATGGCTTTTCCCACAGGTTCACAGCCCTTTCTTGGGCCTCCACCTGCTTCAGCATGGGTCTCCTCCAGGGGCTGCAGGTGGATCTCTGCCTCCCCGTGGACCTCCATGGGCTGCAGAGACACAACTACTTCACCATGGTCTTCAGCACAGGCCGCAGGGGAATCTCAACTCCAGTGCTGGGAGCACTTCCTCCTTCTCCACTGACCTTGGTGTCTGTAGAGTTGTTCCTCTCACATAGTCTCACTCCACTCTTCTCTGCCTGCAATTCCATCTGTGCAATAACTTTTTTTTTTCCCCTTTCTTAAATATGTTGTCACAGAGGCATTACTGTCGTTCTTGATTGGCTTGGCCTTGGCCAGCAGTGGGTCTGTTCTAGAGCCAGCTGGCAGTGGCTCTGCTGGACATGGAGAAAGCTTCTAGAAGCTTCCCAAAGAAGCCACCCCTCTAGCTCACCCTATTACTAAAACCTGGCCACACAAACACTATCCATGGAAATAAAATGAAGTTTGAAGAATGGTCTTACAGTAAGTTTTATGTATTGCTGTTCAGCTCAGCTGAAAGCTGAATATTGTTTGGACTCAGCTTTGTGAAAATCATTAAGTGAAAGCCAAAGTTGTACTTGAGGGAAAGATACATGCCTTATCACCATGTATATTTTTTCAATTCAAATGTTTTCCTGGCCATTCTATACCACACTGCAGATTGTGAAGACATTTAATTATATCTTCAAAAATCTTTTTCACAGGCATTTGAAGATATCTACATAGAGCAACGTAAAACTATCAAGACCATGCTGGAATATGCTGACAAAGTTTTCACCTATATCTTCATTCTGGAAATGCTTTTAAAATGGGTGGCTTATGGCTTTCAAACCTATTTCACTAATGCGTGGTGCTGGCTGGACTTCCTGATTGTTGATGTATGTATTCTTTTTCATGTCCTGTATGACAGGCTCTAAAAGTCAGAATAGTATATTTTCAGGATAAGATTTCTTTTCTATTCAACAAAAACTCTGTTTTAACTGTTGTTGTAGTATGGTTTATAATTCTTTTCAGAAAGGAAAAAACATTTGGTTATACTTAATCCTCTAGAGATGTTTTGTTAAAGTTCTCTAGTTTTATGAAGTTGTAATGCTTTCTTGAAAACATGCTTTTTACTTATCTTTTTTTTGGTGGTATAAAAAGGATGCTGTTCATCCTCTTTAGTTTTTGTTGTATATGGAAGCAATTTCTTAAACTCTTTCTAATATTCTCAAACTCTTTCTAATATTCTAATCAATTACTGTAAGTGTCCTCTCACTTACTCTGCGCAATATGAAAGGAAAATACTGCTAGGAATTGTCAGTTCCATTGTACTATACAGTACCCTTGTGCTTTTCCTTGTATCATGGGGGTGACTTCAAAGAGACACTTCAGAGAACCATAGATGAGCCGCCTTGGAATGGGTTCCCACATGATTTTCCAAAGGCTGCACTACCAAGGAGCAGATACACATTGTCTGAAGGAGACTTAGTGAGAAGTGCATTGTAATTTCAAGTCTACCTGTTCTACAATGTATATACAGTACTGAGCAGCATAAATGGAAGACTACAGATCTTTAACCATATAGCAGATATTCATTTCCCTTCCATCCCCAATAGCCTGACTTACCTCTGTCTGTGCTAAAAGGCATTTCTCAGTTCCACAGATATAATTCCCATGGAATGCAAGCTAAGGGTACGTCTTGAACCACCTATTCACGCATTATGAAAAGCAGCAGAAATCTGTAGGAATTGCTAAATATCTCCCTAAAACTACAGTGATAGATCATGAGGTCTTTACTACACAGATCTTGGAAAACACTATAACTTGTAAATCTAGACCAGTATTGCAATTCCTATGATAAGACATGACTATATGCACATGTAGTCTTTTATGATTGAGTCTGAACCTTTGTAAAACATCAATTGGCTCAATCATCAGAGGTGTAAATTGGAATGACCAGTAGAGCTCGTATTTATCAACAAATATTTAATTCTTATTTGATAATCTGTGGTTTAGTTACTTCTGTGACCCTTAAAAGAGCTTTATTAGTTTTCCATGTCAACCTTACCCTGGTGCAATTTTTTAAACAAAAAAATTAATATCTGAAGCGTTCTTTTAAATCTGTAGTTATGGGATTGAGATAAAAAACCTAAAAGAACAATATGGAGATGAAGGAATTGAGAGAACAGGAAGGATGGAAGGGAAGGGCATTAACTGGAGGGAAATAGAAGTGATTTGAAATGGAAGTGATTTGAAATAGAAATTATTTATTTTTTCTTTATTAGGGCCACTCCTTCCCAATGGCTATTATTAATACATTTCCAAGGATTATTGATGAAAGATAATTGTATTATTTATTTTACAGCTATTCTAGTTTATTTACTCATCTGCCTGCAGACCAGACCAGCGTTATGCAAGCCAGAATTGATGAAGTGGTTAAAGGAGTCACAGGGAATGTAATGAAGTGTGGATATGCCTAACAATGAAGCTTCTACCATTGTCTAACAAACAGTTGGTTCTCAGTCTTGATTAGTCTGGTTAAATCTGAACAGCACTGGTAGCTATGGCTGTTGAATAAGATTTTCTGGACACTAGAAAGTTACATTTGACCAAAAGCAAGGTCTGGATGTGGTTTTTGAGAGCATTCACATTCTCATCAAGTTCTGAAGATATCATGGGAAGTCCTGACCTAAATTGGCCATTCCAATTCACCCAGCTTTTGGGTGTTTCTTTTTGCATGTGACTTCATTTTTCTCTAAATGCCACCAAATGTTGACTGGTTTATGTGAATTTAGAAGGCACTTTTATACCATTCTACCAACATGATTTCATCAACAGGTACCTAGAATATACTTTCATTCTACTTTGTCTGACATGAAAGATCTTTCTGAATTATAGAGGGTTTCCTGGAGAAAGAGGTCCAGCCTTGAATCTTCTTGAGAAGTTCAGGGCACACATCATTCCCACCATATGTATCGGAAGGATATAAAGATGAATGAGCAATATTGCCTTTCTGTTTTTGTGTAGGTCTCTTTGGTTAGCTTAACAGCAAATGCATTGGGTTACTCTGAACTTGGTGCCATTAAGTCCCTTAGGACACTAAGAGCTTTGAGACCTCTAAGAGCCTTGTCGCGATTTGAAGGGATGAGGGTAAGACAATGTGAAAGAATCTGAAATAATGCATGCATCCACGGAAACAATGCATGCAGAATAATCAACAAACAATCCATGCAAAAATGCTACACTACCATCCTTTATATTTCACATTTATCACTAACATATAAGCAAAAGGCTTCATCTGCTTATATGAATTCATGTGTTATTGCACATATTGTTACACTTAATGAGGCTCCTTGGCCTTTCACCATATTTCATATTTTCATGGAGGGCCCAAGGATTTATCAACTGCATGGATTTATGCAATATTACCGAATTTATCCTATACAAATACATCCTGCTATAGCCAGAACAGTTTAAAAAAACCCCAGTACTTCCTCCTAAAAGTGTGTGCACATACACCCATGTAGACATGCACATGTGTATTTTGGACCAGTTTAAACTGTCATACATAGTCTATATCTTTTAACACAATATTCTGTATATATTAATTAGGAACGCCTTTTAGAACGAAAAGTTTTGCCATGAATATGTATGTCAATAAGTAAATCGGCACTATTAAAATGCCTTCTCTTTTCATATTAGAACTATTGCATTCTATTTAAGGAAACTTTTCTAGCATATCAAAGATTGAGCTGGTTTTGACATTTCTGGTTGCTTCCTGCTTTCCATTTTGATTGTAAAATGTTGATTATAATCTACAGAGCACTAAGCAGCCTGAAAACATACTAGACTTTTGTTGGTATATTTGAAAAGTTACTGTCCCCAGCTGTTCGTTATCTCGGTATCAGTTACCACAGCTGAGACCCTCAGCTGCCCAATTGGACACGTTCAGTCTGTCTCAGTGCAAAGTCAGTGATTAGTTTAGATCACTTCTTTAGTGCACTGAAATGGATGAAGACCTGATATACTCTGCTATGTCTCAAGAGCTCTAGAAATGTTTCTCTTAGGGGTGGTAGTGAACAGCCAGAGATGGTAGATATTTCTAGCTTGAGCCACAGAAGATGCTTGGCTTATACCTTCAGGGTCCATCTGTCTCTCTTGGACATACTGCCATAGTGGGCATCAGCAGATGCACCTGAACTGGAACCCTACTGCTGTAATTAAAAGGGATCCTTGTATGAGCTCCCTCCTGCAATCATTATTCTTTGGCACCCCAGGTGATAAGCTGATTAGCTAATTTGTAAGTCAGCTACAAATTGGGGAGCTTCTGAAGAAAATGTCATGTTCTCTGTGTGTGGAAAGTAAGAGAAGAGAGTTCAACCAAAAATTAAATGGCTTTGATGAAATGTTATAAATTCAAACAGGAAATAGCATTTCCTTGCCTCCAACAAATTTCTGGACTAAAGCAAATTTGAAAATTTGGTAGGTTTATATCAGAGGTAAGGCCTGTTTAAAGCCTCAGTATTATCTCACTAAAAACCACATTAACTGTTGGTTTGGGGTTTTTTATGACAACAATTAGCAAAACAAAAACCCCCAAATAAAAGTATTACTAATGTTATATGCACAGTAAATCTCTTAAGTGGCAATTTATTGTTGCAAGGAAAAAACCAATAACCTTGTCATGAAGGTTTATGGGTAATTGCCAATCCCGTGACTGCCATGTTGCTGTAAACTTTATGTAAGGATTTGATCCTGATCTGCCAACTGTATCTCTTTGTACAACACTCAGATGAGGAGGATATTCATGAGTTTAGCAAAAAATACAGTGAAAAGTAGTGGATGAAGTTAGATTACCTTAGAGTAGAAATGTGACCTATAATTTCATTAATTAGGCAATAAACTATTGAAATTTTCCTATTGATATAATGAATTTGGCCTTATTTAAAGTAATTAATTCCTAGTTTAGAGTCTTTAAAGATACAGTAGCTCAAGCTGATGAAGGGATTAGTGTGAGAATATTTTAAGATCTGATACATGGAAATTCAAGATGTCTGTTCAGAACATAATCATTCCATTGGTGTTTCTCGTGTATGAACTGAAAATATGACAATACATTTTGATGCATATATTTACATAGACACGTAAATTTACTTCCAATGAGCATTATACTTCCCAAATAAAAGCAGGAAATTCCATTCAATACGTTTCAAATTTTTAATTCATTGTACTGTTCTCCAGGATTAGGACTTGTGCCCACCCAAACTAGTCATTTGTAGAAAAAAATTGCTCCCATGAAAAACATGAGGATTTTTTCCCTGCATCTTCCCACCACTGCTATTGCTAAGAAAGATATCTTTTAATTTGCACTTGGTACTTCATTAAAATAGTCGGTGGGAATATTATTAATCTCTCTATGCTCTATCCCAAGCAGTATCACTCACTGCTGTATGGCACATAATACTTTTTTTTTTCAACCAGAAAAGAAGGTTTTTGATGTCTTTCTCATGCTACCACTACCTTCGCTTGCTGTCAGGCCTTGCCCCATTTTCTCACAGCCTTACTACCAGTGGAAGCTGGGAGGTGTCTGGATCAGTGTTTTCAGTGATGCTCAACCCTATGTTTTGAGTGTCTTCAAATGATTCATATCAGAAGCTGGCTCTCTATAGCTTCAGAACTCAGACTGATACCAGAGAAAGTAGGTCAGCTGTGGAAATCCAGCAATTAAAGAAAGAAGAACATGACTGGACCTTGCAGCTGCAGCAGAAAGAGAAACAGAATTCTTGGGTGTACTGAGACTGAAACCTCGAGGACAAGTATTTTCACTTCATTAACTATCCCTTTATATCTCAGTAATCATTCCTGATGGATGATATTATTACCTTTAAGAAATCTACTTGTATTTTTTAAGTAGAAGAATTGAGATAACTTTCAATAAAAAGTAATAACTAATACATTTGGAAAATATTCCCAAATTGGGAAAAAATTACCTTGCCATTTATTATTTTTATTATAAACTTGCCATTAAAATAAGTGAGTTCATGAATTTCCAATTTAAACTAATTCAGCATTGTTATTAGACTGTTCGTTTGCTTAGGTCAAACAACACCCTATGGCCTTCCATAGTCGTGTAGCTCACAATGCTGAGTACAAGCTTGTCAGCATAAGACAGCAGTGTTGAAATAGTCAGATGAGATTTATCTTTATCCATCAGTCAGGGAATCCCCTCTACCCCAGCTGCCGACTTATAAAATTCTGTATTACTTTTGCTTATTAATTTATAATAGGTATTGCAAAGGAGATTTTTAGTATGATTAAGAAACTATTCTGATTTTTAAAAAATTTTTCCCACTTGAAATAATCACTAGTTAAAACATTTGATTTAAAATATATGGAAAAAATGTACAAACAAACAAACAAAAAAGCATGGAAGATTTGGACTTCATGCCCCATTCTGAGCTTTTATAGAGTCATGGAGTAGTTTACATTTAAAGGAATCTCATTCGGTCCAGCTCCTAAATTTGATATAACAACAATTTCGTTCAAGTCCTGTAGGCTCTCAAATGTTGTCCAAAGTATGTACCACCCAAAAGAGATAGTGTTTTGGCAGGAATGGAGCTCTGAAAGTGAAACAGGAATTTTTCCTTTCCTTCAGCCCAGTTCTACTTTATAGTACACATGGCGGGTGTTCATCGGACATTCAAAGGGTTTATTTCCTGTTCTGTGAAAGGGCAAGGAATGAAAGTCAATGGGTGACTAATTTTACAATTAATTGATTCTATAGATGCTGTTGGTTGCAGATATAACTGTAATGCCAAAATATTTAATAGACTTAAACTACGTATTTGTATTTCAAACAGAACCAATTACTTTATTACACTAGAAATCTGTCCTAGTACCTACATCCTATAAACTAAATGAATTGTAAAGAAGTCCATCAAAGTAATAGCTAGTGTTCTGCATTTAAAAAAAAAAATTAAGACAAACTTCATTAGGTTTTAAGGATCTGATTCAGTTGTTTTGGCAAAGTTGACACTATACTTAACAATTTTATATTCTTAGAGTTATTTACAGAGAGATTTAAAATAGGAATTAACTAATTTAGCATCATTGACTCCATCATTAAATTAGTAATTCTCATTCATAATGGACCTACTTTCTCCCAAATTTTATTTTCCTTAGTGTTTTATTTTAATTCTGGCATGTTTTTAATCGTTGCTCATCATCACACATGAACTCATTTTCACTTTTTTCTTTCCTGAAGCCTGATTTTCCCCAAAATTCAGTTGGGAATTAAATCAAGTCTCTTTTTCAAGTTTTATCAGCCACTTGCCTGAACACTAACAGCTTCGGTGTGTTCAGATACTCAGCAGCTTTCCTGGTTTAAACATTCCTACTTTTCTGATTCTATATGTAAACATCCAAATGAACATGCATACATCCCTGAGTTTTATTTTTAGAAAGATTCAGTTACTTCCCATTAAAAATTTGCTCAATAATAGATTTGAACTTGGCTTTGTTCATCCAGTAAACATGTAATACAAAAAATTTGTTTCATTTGATCCAACTGGTGATTATAGTTATGGTTTTGCAGACATACATTATGTAAATATTCTGCAAAGCACTGATAAATATATTTTTTCTGGTTTTTTGTTTTGTTTTGGTTTGGTTTTTTTTTTGTTGTTGTTGTTTTAGTTTGTTTACTGGTTTGTTCTTATTTTTCCCATTATTTAAAGCTACCATTTGCTACTGTTTGTATTTTTCCCTTTTACTTATGTTGTTTTTTCTCTATACTGCTTTTCTGACTTGTTACTCTGAACAATTAAATTGTAATACAGATATTGGAATTATAATAGAGTGTTACATTTAAGAGAGGCTGATGAAGCATTTGTAAGATACTGATTCCTGTGTTCTTACAGTGTCCCTCTTTGGTTTCATTTGTACTCCAGGTGGTGGTGAATGCGCTGTTAGGAGCAATTCCATCGATTATGAATGTGCTTCTTGTTTGCCTTATATTCTGGCTGATCTTTAGTATCATGGGAGTAAATCTCTTTGCTGGAAAGTTTTACTACTGTGTTAACACTACAACTGATGAGAGATTTGATATCAGCCAAATCAACAACTTCAGTCAATGTGAGGAGCTCATACAAAACAATGAAACTGCCCGGTGGAAGAACGTGAAGGTTAACTTTGACAACGTAGGCCTTGGTTACCTTTCTCTGCTCCAAGTAGTAAGTCACCAGTCCTTAATTTCTATTTCTCTTACTATATATCTCTATTGTTTACTTGTAACAGTAAAAAGGTTGTTTGTTTGTTTGTTTAATTTAGAATTTTTGTCTCTCACTTCTTGGTTTGAACTACGAAGTACGGGATAAATTCATGACTCTACAGAAGTAACACAAAGCCTAGAGGCTATACTGTGAGAAAAATTATATAATTCAAACCTAATACACCTCAGCTGTATTGAATCTGTATCAATTACATCTATAATGCTCATGCACAAAAAAAAAAATAGCTTTTACATCAGATAATATTTATAATAGACAGAAGTTCTTAATAGATACTGTGTCCTCTATAGTCAGATATTAGAATTGGCTTGCAATTCTTCTACATGAATAATACATACAATAGAGGGCTAGAGTCAGCTATTAGCATTGCACTGTGCTGGTTTTTATGATAAAGACTAAAGACTCTTAGTCTTCAGCTCCTAAACAATGCTTCTGACAAGCCATTTTCGAGAAAAAGTGTAACCTAAACACCTGTGAAGTGTCTTCAGCTCCTAAACAATGCTTCTGACAAGCCATTTTCGAGAAAAAGTGTAACCTAAACACCTGTGTTCTTTTTACAGGCTACATTTAAAGGGTGGATGGATATCATGTACGCAGCTGTGGATTCTCGTAATGTAAGTATAGTCCCTTGACTCCATTTGTTTTGATTGTATGAGCTCCAAGATTTGAGAATGTGATTTTAACATCTTTCAGAAATAACAGTAAAAGTGAAAGAACAAAGAGTTACTATAATTTTGTAGTTAAAGAAAATGGGAATCATAGGAAAAATACAAGAAATGAGGAAAGCAGAGGAGCAGTCCTAAAGGATTCCGTGTTCTCTATAGTACAGTTGAACCAAAATTCCTCAATCCTGCAACAGACTTAACTATTGCCATGAAATACCTTTTCCTCCTCTCATTATGCATTGAGACGTTATTTATATTTGGAAACAGACACCAATAGAGAGCGGATTTTTTTTGGTAATACTGATCTTATTTGTAGTTAAGACTTTCATTGGACTCTGCAAGCTGCCTGACTCCTTTCTTAAGGGTACAGTGCTTACTTTTAATTTGACCTGTGCATTTTCTTACCCTTTGGCCTTGTTCCCTTGATGCAAGTTTTCCTCTAGTTCTAAGTAGACAACTGAGTAAACAATACTGGTAATTTTTTTTTTTTTTTTTGTAAGCTGCATTCACAGCAGGAGGCCTATTGGAGTATAGTAAAAGTGCGTAGCTGTATCAAGAAAATATTCTTGGTCTAAACATGGCTTCTTTCATAATCCTGTCCAGTTTCCTAAGTGACCATAGTAGTGAAAGCTCCACAAGCCCCCAACAGGGGCCTCCCACAAACTTTACAGAAAATTCTGCAGATGTAAAACTTGGTATTTCTGGTTGTCTGTATGCTCAGACAGGTGGAGCTTTGCTAGTTTAAACCAATTGTGTCTTTAGTATTTATTCTACATTCAAACAGGCCAGTTACATTTTTAAAAATGAATTACCAGGTTTGATAGCAAAGTTCTTTTTCAAGAATGTAACTTCAAAGATTGAGGATCAGTGCAATAGCTATGTCAAAACTTGACCATAAGAAGCAAAGATCACAGTGATAGAGCCCTAAATTCTATCCAGCAGATATTTTATGTTCACTGTTAAACTAATGCATAGTTTCTATGCCTTTTTTGCAGGTTTTGGATCAGCCTAAGTATGAAGATAATCTGTACATGTATCTTTACTTTGTCATCTTTATCATCTTTGGATCATTTTTTACCTTGAACCTTTTTATTGGTGTCATCATAGACAATTTCAACCAGCAGAAAAAGAAGATAAGTACTTCACTATTATTCTAAAAGTAAAGCAAAAAAAATATTCTTATTTGTGTCCACTGATGACAACTTTATTAATAAAATATTTTTAATGATGAATTAGTTAAGAGCTCTGCATAGTAAATACATTAAATTATTAAAGCTTACAGTGCTTAATGAGGGTTTGATGGACAAGTGACAATATATGTCTCTCCATGGTTAGTGAAATATTCAGTGTCATCTTTGTAAAGATCTCAATTTGAGACTGCAGCCTTAATTGACTCATAAAAAGGGTAACCATTGAAATAGCAAAATGTAGCTATAAAAACTCTTTGCTATACTTCCTTCATGTCACAGAGCTCAGCAGTGTAGATTTCTGAACTTTGATAATAAACGTTGTATTATCTTTATTCATACCCTCCTTAGTCTTTCTGTTTTGTCAACACTGCCTCAAAAGGTATCAGTGTTCCAGCAGTCAAACTTAACACTTTATGTAGCTTAATACTTAATATAAAAATTATAAAAGAGGATTTTTATGTCTGTCCTAAATTTTCCCACAGATGACAATGTGAACAAGAGTGATTATTAGTATTACTTATAAGTAATCAATAAAGATACATGATTGTAACCAGTTTTTGTCTCTTCGGTTTACTTTGGAGGTCAAGATATTTTTATGACAGAAGAACAGAAGAAATATTACAATGCAATGAAAAAATTGGGTTCGAAGAAACCACAGAAACCTATTCCTCGACCAGCAGTAAGAATAAAAATATTTTCTGGTTTTTTCAGCTGTTTAAAATTGGATGTTTTAAATTATGCCTTAGGCTGAAATAAGTTGTAAGCTAAAAAATACTTGATATAAGAAAAGCCTTATTAATCTGAAATACCTTTTTTTTTCCTCTTTCTTCTGCCACAACAGAACAAATTCCAAGGCATGGTCTTTGATTTTGTAACAAAACAAGCATTTGATATCAGTATCATGATACTTATCTGCCTTAACATGGTCACAATGATGGTAGAAACAGATGATCAGAGTAAAGAAATGGAAACCATTTTATCACGGATTAACCTGGTGTTCATTGTCCTTTTCACTGGAGAATTTGTCCTGAAATTAATCTCACTTCGCCATTACTACTTCACTATAGGCTGGAATATTTTTGATTTTGTGGTTGTGATTCTCTCCATAGTAGGTAAGAGCAACTCATTTTCATGAAATGTGTAATTCTGTGAAAACTGAAATACTTTTGGCATGTAAAATCTATTTATATTGTGGTTCAACTTTGTCACTAGAAAGTCTTATCCATAAGATAAGTAACAAATCTTTTAGCAAGAGGTTCCACACACTCCTACTTTTTTATTAGTTAAAATTAGATCTTTATTCTGAATTCAGTAGAGATTCCTACCCATACATGAAAGGCAATTTTGATATAAACTTACAGTGACAGTTGCAGGTGAAGGAGTCCAGCAATTCAAAATCCAAGAGCAAAATCTGTGTGGGACTACTATGAGGGTGGCATGCATGCACCTCAGACAGCAGAGTAAAACACTTCGCTTACTTCAGTTTAGTTTGATTCTGAGACACTTTGTGCCTGAACTAGAGTGAGCACTGCAGAAGCAGAGCTGAAGCAGATGTGGTAACAAATAATGACTCCACTAATCTTTGCTTTATCTAGAGCAGCAAACTTGAAAGAACTTGAGTAAAAATTGTGTTATTTTAACTTTTAAGTACTCCAGTTTTGCTATTTTTGTATTGAGAAAGTTATTTTTCTGCTTTTAGGCACATAATATAATGCTCAGTTCTTCTACTCTTCTGTGAATTATAACAAACCTTTTTATCAGTTTGGAATTTCTGTGTCATTAATAATAAACCTGTGTTCATGTTATTTTATGTATGATTAAGAAGTTGCAGTTCTCTTCGAACACGCACATTTTCTTTGAACACCCTAACTTTATTACATGGCATTTTAATACTGCTGTACATAAAATCTTTCTTCAGATTAACTGAGATTATTTTTGTTACAAGTAAACAAAAAGGTATTCCTCTGATCTCAGCATTTGCTGATATACATACACTAGTTATCAGTTTGTCCTAAAAAACTATACCAAATACAAAGGTTCTTTATAAACAACTGAATGGCTAATTTCTAAAAATCTGTTTAAATATCCTACTCTAGAGTTCTACAGTGCTTGTAGAATAATTATTTAGCAGTGGTTTTCAAATGCAATAATATTCTTTACTGATTTAACTTTTTTTTCTCTAGGTATGTTCTTAGCCGAGATGATTGAGAAGTACTTTGTATCCCCCACGCTATTCAGAGTCATCCGACTTGCCCGAATCGGTCGAATCCTGCGCCTCATCAAAGGCGCTAAGGGAATCCGCACTCTGCTTTTTGCTTTGATGATGTCTCTTCCTGCTTTGTTCAACATTGGGCTGCTGCTCTTCCTGGTCATGTTCATCTACGCCATATTTGGCATGTCCAACTTTGCCTATGTCAAGAGGGAAGTTGGGATTGACGACATGTTCAACTTTGAAACGTTTGGCAACAGCATGATCTGCCTGTTTCAGATCACCACGTCCGCTGGCTGGGATGGTTTGCTCGCCCCGATTCTTAACAGTGGGGAGCCAGACTGTGACCCCCATAAAGATCATCCGGGGAGCTCAGTGAAAGGTGACTGTGGCAACCCTTCTGTGGGAATTTTCTTCTTTGTCAGCTACATTATCATATCCTTTCTGGTAGTGGTGAACATGTACATTGCTGTGATTTTGGAGAACTTCAGTGTTGCTACTGAAGAAAGCGCTGAACCTTTGAGTGAGGATGACTTTGAGATGTTCTATGAAGTCTGGGAGAAGTTTGATCCTGATGCAACACAATTCATAGAATTTAGTAAATTATCAGATTTTGCAGCTTCATTAGATCCACCTCTTCTCATAGCAAAACCAAACAAAGTCCAGCTTATTGCAATGGATCTGCCCATGGTGAGCGGTGACAGAATTCACTGCCTTGACATCTTGTTTGCTTTCACAAAGCGTGTTTTGGGGGAAAGTGGGGAGATGGATGCCCTCAGAATACAGATGGAAGATCGGTTTATGGCAGCCAATCCTTCTAAGGTCTCCTATGAACCAATTACAACCACATTGAAAAGAAAACAGGAGGAGGTGTCTGCTGTCATCATTCAGCGTGCTTACAGACGCCACCTTTTAAGGGTAAAAATTAAACAGGTGTCTAGTATATATAATAGAAATAAAAACCAAGAAGGAGATGGACACGTTATAAAAGAGATAATTATTGATAAACTAAAAGGGAACTCCACTCCAGAAAAAACGGATGAGAGTTCTTCTACAANGCGTGCTTACAGACGCCACCTTTTAAGGCAAAAAGTCAAAAAAGTATCATGTATATTTAGTCAGGATAAAGGTAAAGAGGAAGATGATCTGCCCATGAAAGAAGATATGATTATGGATAAACTAAATGAGAACTCCACTCCAGAAAAAACAGATATGACCCCATCCACAACCTCCCCACCTTCTTATGACAGTGTAACAAAGCCAGACAAGGATAAATATGAAAAAGACAAATCAGAAAAAGAAGATAAAGGTAAAGACAGCAGGGAAAGTAAAAAGTAACATAGAACGCTGTTTGTGATAAACTGTTTACAGCCTGAAAGAGTATGTATTTGTGTCAACAGGACTCCTGTAGGAGGTACATGCCAAACTGTCTGTTTTTACATATATAGATATATATATATAATTATATATATATTTAAGGTCAGTGCCTATAGCAAGACAGTGACCCCTCGTCATCAAACTGCAACTCTGTAAAACAGGGTAACATCTTGACAGGAGGTTGTTGTTTTTAGTACCAGCTGACACTGCTGAAGAGATGATCAAATGGCCAACCAGACTGTAGGGACCAGTTATAAAATAAAGGTGCAAACCTATGAATCTCTGTGTTTAACATGAAACACACAGTACAAAAATTGTATCCACTGTTAGCATTTCAACAGTCACATTTGCCATATTTTTACAAAAATCAGTGTTGGTGAACTTATCATTTTTTAATTCACAGGTTGTTTACTATTATATGTGACTATTTTTGTAAATGGGTTTTATGTTGGGGAAGGGGGTATGAGGACCAGGTGTTCTACTCTCAGATTCTCTATAATGTACAGACAGAAGTGATTTGCATGAAGGCATGCTGCACTTGTAGTTCATGCATGGGAAAACATGACGTCGCACAAAGCAGCAGTCTGACTACTTCCATGTTTCAGGGTGGCTCTGTATGTTGAGGTGCTTAATAATAGTATCCATCTAGTATCTCATCCAGACAAATCTTAATGTGCCTGTAAAGTCCCATAGAGTCTACAATAATAGAACAGATGTTTTATTTTTTCATAAGTCATTTAACAATAGTTGAACAAACTGCATAAAAATTCTATCAAGGGACATAGAGTCCACTTTTAAGTATTCTTCTGCGGAAAACAGTTTACCTGACCTTGGGAAATCGAGTTTACCAAAAACCTGCAAAACATAAGGATTATGAAGTTGTTCTGCTTCACCCTGCAGTATCATTTAGCCATCTTCTGCTCTCAGCAAGGTTGACATTGTATGTGTTGATTAAAAAAGTACCCTCTATGTAAATAGTTATTTTATCCCGTGGTGCATGTTTGAGCAAACAAATAATGACATGTGCACAATATTTATTGCATCAAATATGTACCACAGTAAGTGTAATTTGCAAGCTCTCAACAGCTAATATGAAGTATTCTGTACCATTATAGATAGTTTGGAAGCTATCACTGATGCATGTTTATCTTGCCTTTGCTGCTGTAATTTTACTCCTTCCACTGTTAAGAGTCGAATATGGGAAGCCATATTTCAGTGGTTAAGTGAAATAAATTGTTCAATTGGTCATCATTCTTTCACGACATCAAGCAATAGTTTGCAGCTATTTAAGAGCTTCTTGCTTTGCATTCTAAAATTTTAAGTGACTACTGTACGGTGCATAGTCAGACTGTACAGGATATGTTGCAAACTGCTTAATCTGTTGAAAACTACATGGATAGAATTTTCTAAGAAAATATAAATACTGTAAAAAATACCATTTTATTTTATTTTTCAGCGGTTTGTACATAAAATAAGAAATGAGAATTATCTTCATGTTGATGTTACTGTCACTTTTGTTACTTTCTATCCATAGCACTTTTTAATTCAAGAACTTCACAAAATAAGAAACAAAGGAAAGAATGGGGTAGCTTTAGGTTTCTGCTTTTTTATTAGTACTGTATTTTTGCACACATTTTAATGTGAAATAAGTTTCAAACTGAGTCCAAAATGCACTTGCTTCCAAATAGATATAACTTGTAATTGAAATGTGGTGGGGAGGATTTGTTTAAAATTCTAGCACTGCCTGCATCAGAAGTTTCAAGGTAGTCTTTTTATTCATGAAATCTTTACCGGTGTTTGTTTACATAGACTATTCTTATTCTTGTTGATTCATGCTGCACTAGAACTGTTCTAAATATAATATGGGATCCACAATGTTTTTTTTCCACAGAAATTAAATAGCAAACTTGTATAATTGATCACATCAGGACATTTTGTGTTTCTTACACAAGCAAAAATTCGATGTTGACTCCTCCTTTTACAAAAATATTGACTTGTGTGTCGGTGAACTGCATGCAGGAAAATGCTATTACCATAAAGACCAGTAAACCACATTACAGTTGAGCCAAAAGAATAAAGACTTCATTTTTTATTGTATTTAATGATTTTGTCTTTGTTTTTTCTCCACTAAAAACTATTGGATATCAAGAGGCGCTATGAAAATAAAATATGAATATATAAAGTGTTAGAAATAGATGTGTGAAAAGTAAAAAAAAAAAAAAAAAGCCATATGCTTTCCAAAAGATCTTAAATATGATTTGTACTTACACTGTTCAGGTTATTAATCCTATTCAGGATTCTAGTAGTATAACGTCCAAGAGCTCATGATGCTTCATAGTGCAATTTTCATATCAGGTATTCTGAGACAACAAGAAAAAGATGTTAAAGAAAGTCTCTAGCTACCAAGGCTGCAAATCAGTATGAATAATTTCAATTATATTTTAGATCTGAAGTGACAAATTGTCATTGTCTTACAAAAAAAAATTATTTATCTCATAATTTTCAAAGTATAATTTATTATTTTGTGCTAAGACACAAGAGCCAAATCTTTAGGTAGAAACCATATTTGAGTGCTATTTCTAAAAAGAACTTTCCCGTTGTAAATTTAAAGTAATGCCATGAAGACAAGGTACACGGAACCGATTAAAAGCACAAACTCTAATAATCATCATAGATGTGGAGATGTGCACTCTACATCAGATCCTCTGTAGAGGAACCAGGAAAACCAGCTGTACCCAGCGATCTGTGTGGTGTGGAACTCCGAGCTTTGGGTGTGCACCACAGGAGAAACACTTGCAGAGGGAACAGTAGGATGGTGCATGCCCTTCGTCCCTTCCCTCCCCAGTTTGCAGCCACTGATGGTCTGCTGAGATTGTTTACTTAAAAATGAGTGTCGCTCACTCGTGTAGTGAGCTCTTAGGCTGCAGTGTTTCAGTTGGATTTTTCACCTCAGCTGTGAAAAAACAATTGTTAGGGCAGGGTGTAAGATAGGGAGAGATGAGAGAATCCGAAATCGTGTAATTAAAGAAGTTTCATGTTGGTTTGTTGATTTTGTGGAGGGAAAGGTCTTGAAAAAAATGCAAGTACATAAAAAATTTATCTGTCTTACATTGAAAATAATCGGCATGCGTCTGAGAGGGGTTTGCGCTTAACAGAAGACTAGCACAAAATAAAAAATTAAATGCCTCAAACTACAACCAGCTGAGGTTTTGCTTGGGTACCCCTTCCTTTATTGTTTGTTTTCTAAACAAATCGGCAGCCGTACTGGAAGCACTGTGACACACGGGACAGCAGCGATGCCCAGGTTTGTCGCCACAGCATCGCCCTCCCCGCGGGCTGTGCGTGCGGCCGTGGGCCGGCTCGGGCCGCTCGGTGTCGCCCCGGCTCGGCAGCCCGCGCGGAGCCGCGCGAGGACCGCCCGCTGCCTCACGGCGGCCACCGGAACCCGCCCGCACCGCAGGTGAGGGGGCCCGGAGAGGGCGGCCGGGCGCAGCCGCTTCCCGGGGCACCGCGAGCTGCGGACGGGAGGTGGGGGCCGAGCAGCTCCCCGGGGTGGCCCGGTGAGGGCGGGGCGGCCCTCGGGAGCCGCTCGGGGTCACTCCGCACCGGAGCTGGGAAAGCACCGCTCGCCGCTCTCTCTGGCGGCGATGGAGGGCGGGGGCCCGGCGTCTCTGTTGGCTGTGGCTGCCGGCGCGGGGGCGG
>VZRN01003024.1:843526-900316 GCA_013397935.1 Dasyornis broadbenti
GCGAACCGGGGAGGCGACGGGAAGCGCTGGAATACCGGTGGTTCAGGTGAGGACCCGCAAGCGCAGTGGGTGTTCGTAAGCGCAGAGGCGGCGGCAGAGACCGGCGCACCGGCTGCCAGCCCAGGAGCTGGAAGATCTGGGTGAGGAGAAGAAAAAACCCCTCAGGCGCCTGGGTTTGTGAGTCACCCAGAGAGAGCGGCTGTCCCCGAATCGGAGACTTACTGGATCCTCGCCTATAGAACCGCCTGTCTCTCCTGGCGTTTGTGACACTTCAGACGTAAAGGGATGCGAGGTGAGGTGGCCTGCGGCACTCATTTAGGGCTCCCTGGGTTTTCGCCGTCCCTCAGTGCTGCAGCTGGCCCAACACTTTCAGTGCCAGCTGCACCCATCGGCTCAGAGTCCCGCGGTGTGGGGGGTGTCTGCCCGGCTGCGCCTCCCCGGGCCGGGGGTGCCAGCACACACAGCGCCCGGCCCTGGCCGCCTCGCTGCACGGAGGGGTAGCCCGACCTGTCCCTGGCATAGCCGAATAAATGGGAAATGCCTCAGGGGATTTCTCTGTATCGGCATAAATCCTGTGGTGCTGCAAGACTGTGCTAGTCCTGTGTGAGAAACTATGCTCTATATCCACTCGGCACAGCAAACTCAGGAGCGGCAAAATACCAGCAGTTCATTCTTTGTCTAAAACATCTTCTGGTCAAAGGAGGCAGGAAAGACAAACAGTTGTGAGAGGCAGTGCTAACCTAGTCTAGTAGAGCTAAATAATGAACAGATTACTTCAGGCTGAAAAACATGCTCAGTTTCCCATGTTCTTTCACACTTAATGCTTAATTATATATTGCAGTTTTCTGAATGAGGATGTGTTTTACTGGGGAAAGATCTGTTAACAAAAGTCTATCACAAAAGATGTCACATCCACATTTGTCACCCTTACTTTATCAGTGTACAAATTAGAGAATGGATTTTTGTGTAGTGTGTGTGGAAAAAATAAAGCTCTAAGAGGTTTGCAAATTTCAGTATATTTACCCTGAGAAGTAGCAAAGTAAATAAAGACCCAAGGGCAAAGATACTGGAGTGGCATACCCTGGGGTGATTCCAGAACAACTTGTGTGGTGTTTAGTCTTGTCAAAGGAAAGTAGGCTAAAGTAATCTCTAAAATACAGCTTTTAAAATTGACTGTAAAGAAAGGTCTGCCCTTTTTGTATCCTTGTTCTTATCTGTGGCTATTGTTTCAATGTTATTTTCGTGTTTATTGTTTGAACAATAGTTCAGGTTAGCTCAGTAATATACCTCACTAGTCACTAAAAATCTCATCATACTTTGTTTTAGAGAATGCAGTTAAGTGCAGCTAAATGAGAAAATGTGGAGGGATAGTTTGTGACTAAGCATGCTTTATTTTAAAGTGTTCTTAGATATCGTAAAGCTTTTTAGATCTATTTAGCTTTTACTATGAAATAAATATAACTTTCTGCAATATGCAGTATAAGATTGGTTGAACCTTGGGAAATCTATTTGTATTTTGAGTTAGATAGTATATATGGAGTACAAAGCATTTGAATGTAGACTGGCTTCTTTACTCTGTGGGGACTATTACTTGTGTAATAGTCTGAGAAATGCTTCCAGCATGCAGTGCTACCTTGCTGTGAATTTATCTTTCTGATAGGTCTTGTGTCTCACTGTTTAGATTTTTGATTCTGTCAGGTTGTTCTAATGACAATTTAAAATTATTTCCTGCCCTTGTGATTGCATAGCAACGGCTGTGGAGGGAATAAGCAATAAGCAACTGCAGGAGGTTGTAATGTGTGTTACAACACACATTCACTATTGTAAATTGTTGTATTTTGGAAACAAATGGCCTTGTCGAGATGCTTCAGATCTGCATACAGCCTAGTTTGGCACTTGTCACACTGATAGCACAGCTTGCTTTAACCACAGACAGATGTTACTGCATGGATGTACTACATCAGTCAGTTTAAAATAAAGAGGGGGTGAACGGGGCTGAACTGTCATTTGGTTTACTTTCTATAGAGGAGTCTTCTACAGGTGGTTGATGGTGACTGAATGTTGTTAACCCCAGATGGCAACTAAATGCTGCACAGCTGCTCACTCACTCCCCCAGCAGCAGGATGGGGGAGGCAATCAGAAGAGCAGAAGTGAGAAAACTTGGTTGAGGTAAAAGCACTTCATTAGGTAAAGGAAAAGCTGTGCACACAAGCAAAGCCAAACAAGGCGTTCACCCACCGCTTCCCATGGGCAGGCAGGTGTTCAGCCATATCCGGGACAGCCGGGACTCCATCACACATAATGGTGACTTGGGAAAACAAATGCCATCACTTGAAACATCCCCCTTTTCCCCCTTCTTCCGCCAGGTTTAGATGCTGAGCATGACACCGTATGGTGTGGGATTCCCCTGTGGTCAGTTGAGGGCATCTGTCCTGGCTGTGTTCCCTCCCAACTCCTTGGGCACCCCCATTCTCCTTGCTGGTGGGACCAGCTGAAGAGCAGAAAAGCCTTTGACTGTGTGTGAGCTCTGCTCAGCAATAACAAAAACATCCTGGAATTACCAACGCTATTTCCAACACATGTCCAAAACACAGCACCATACCAGCTGCTGTGAAGAAAATTAACTCTGTCCTAGCCAAACTCAGCACGCAAATTTAGAGAAACAGTGAGCCAGAGGATAAGAAGGTTTGGATGCTCTAAAGGTCCCAAACAACTTGCTCGATGAGACACTTAAAAGGGCTTATGGTTGTCCATGTGCTCTTAAGTTAGACATACAGAAGAAATACTGACAAGGTGTTCTCAAGAGGTCAAAACAGCAAAAAAACCCTTTATTGGCAACTTTAGACAATCAAAGAAACTTTGACAAAGGGTTTAATGCAGCATTCAATCACCATAAAACACTTCTCAAAGCATTAACTTGGCCCATTCAACTTAGCAAACTCTAAGCTAGTTCACTTTTAAGTTACTCAAAAATTCCAAGAAGAGGGAATCAGAAGAAAGAAAGATAGAAAAGATACAGAAAAGGACACATATAGGTACTGCCTCCTGGATTCCAGTGGTATTCAGATAAAAATTCAAAGAGGAGGTAGCGTCAAGACATCTGATTGCCTTGTGTTTGGCCTTAAATACCCTTGGCCTTCATGAGCCCTTCACCCAGGTGGGGCCTCTGGTCATTTGGCCTCTTAGGAGCTGGGCTATGGGCTCCAACGGTGAGGTGTGGAGCGTTTCCTCCCCTGTGCCAGGGACAGGCAGCCACTGCAGGGCTGAGACGCTGGCTCTAGGGGTGGGGGTTGCAGAGCAGGGCACTGCTTCACCAGGGCAAGGCCTGACCTGACCCCGCCCCCACATGCACCCAAAAATGTCTCTAGACATCAGTCTTTTCAGTCTCTCACAGATGTCTCTGGAAGTGAAGACATCTTCCTAATGTGTGTATGAATCTGAGAAAAGTAGAGCATTTTTTGTTACTGGATAAAGGATTCATCAAACAGATGCAGTGTTAAGTGAAGGACTGATAACACACACATAAAATGATATAGAAGATTAAATATTTTCCTTTGTTTTTGCTGTTTCTAGTATGCATCATTGTACTACATTAGTTACTTTCTTACCCCACAACCCATTTGAGGAAGCTTATATTTTTGCTAATTCTAAAAACCTGTCAAATTAATAATGCCACACTATTCTGAAAGTAAAATTTTACCTTTAAAAGTTTTTCACACTTAACTGTTCCACTTTGTTGTAAATTGCTTGACTTCTTGAGGCGAATTTAAATACTTTTGCAAACCTTAATAAAGATGCAGGTATTGCTGCTCCCGCTCCCCATCATCCCGTTTGCTGTATGGCTTTGACAGGTAAAAAAGAAAAGCCTATTGCATTTCCCATTTCCCAGCTGTGTGCCCTATCTGTTGGGAATGCCTTTCATTACTCTGAAAATCCTCAGTTACTTGATGATTTGTCCGGGTAATTTTGCAAGACCTGTGCAGTTCTGTGCCAGAGTGTGCAGGCTAGGTCAAAAAGGACAGTGGGCATGGCCAAACTGGAGGTAGCTGCTCTTATCTGCACTCCAGGGACGGGGATGAAATGAAGGTAATCCAAACTAATTGGTTTCAGTGGTAATACATTCTGTATAATGTGCTGTCTGATAAGCAAGTGTTGTTAGAACAGATAAAAAAGAATGTATTTCCTAATTAATGGTTCCACAAAGCAATCTGGAACCATGAGCCAGTCTGCAGACTTGTACCTTGCTTCTTAGGATTCTATTTAAATTAGTTTTCTGTAATCCGATACTTGAGTAGTTACAATGTTAAAAGGTATGTTAAACATATGTGACACTGCTTGGATATAAAAGCAGTTTTTGCAGGTAAAAGTTTTGCAAAACTGTTTTCTTCAGGGTTCTCCCCAACTTCATTGTTATGTCACAATTCAGCATATGTGACCTAGAGGTCACATCATTTCAGTGCAGTACTTGTCTTGAGGTGTTCTCGAGACATTTTATATCATACACATATTTGACAGGAAAATAAATCTAGTGTTTTGATAAGATTATAATGGGGTGCTGAAAGGGTTATGTTTGAAAGTATGAATTCCATGTTATTACATGGATCCTTTGATCAGCCTGTTGGGTTTTTTTATTCACACTTCTGCGAACTGTTTGCGTTAAAGTGGGAATTGCATGACTCTGGTTTTGACACTGCTTTTTCACTTTGCTTTGAAGTGCCAACAGCCTTCTCAATAGGCATGATGTTCTGTTTTAGTAATCAAGCACTATTTTTTGTTACCTGGTCAGAACACAGATATGAAAGGCAACTTGCATGTATAACCTTGAAACAATTGCATTAGAAGTCTTGCTTAGTTTCTTATGCAATATTTTTGTGTGTGTATATGCTTTAGTCTTTTGTCTCTTGTTTTTTTGAGCTCTGTTTGCTCAGTCCCTCTACACAAAGTACGGTAATGTAAATCACTAATGTACACTTTGTACCAAATATACCTGGAAGAGACAAATACAGAAGTTGGTATTTTTGCGCTGAACGTAGTAGATCTGAAATGCTAATTTCCCTCATTTTGTATAAACAATATCTATATATATGATCAGGTTTTAGTGAAAATTTGCAAAATATTTGTGGAAGAAGGATTTGGAAGTAAGATTTGAGGTAGCATTTTGTTTTCAGGTTGAAAATACTCAAGCATTTTAAATACAAAAGCCTGGAAGTGTTGGTCATTTCACAGCAGACTTGTTTCTGTTATAGCCTTGCTGTGTCACAACTGGCTTCTTTTGTGGTTCCCATGGCAACAAGGATTTTTGAACTGCAAAGCAGGATACTAGTTTGAGGGGGTATAAATATTCTTTATTACAGAAGAAATTTTGATCCTTGAAAGCTGATCAGGCATTCTACTGTTACCCCTCATGTCCCTCCCGTTAATCATCTGTGTTTTGCCCATATGTTTACACCTAAATGTGAATTTCTATTTAACAAGAATACAGTTACCTGTTCAATTTTTAACAGATTATGAGAGACGATGGAAAAATTGTCAAGCTTTACTCTAGTGATAGCATAGAAAAACATGTTATCGTCCAGATACATCTCAACAAACAGGACACCACTGTATATATGTAGAAATGTGTATGTTATTTGTGAATGTTGTATATGCTTATAAAAAATAATGAGAGTTAAAGTTGCTCAGGATTTGCATTGGCTTCTGCTAATGTTTACTTTGGCTTGAACTTGTTTCCAAGATGCATTCATAAAACATTTACTTCTTAAACAGACTTACCTTAGACTTTTTAAGTGAAGGATCTCAAAATACTGCACCTGATTCACAAGCTAAAATTTATTAACAGTGGCAATAATTTTGCGTGGTTTTCGGTGTCTATCCTTCACCATCTCAGATGAGCACAAGTGGCATGGGATGTTTGGGATGTATCCTGAACCAAATTGTTACATGATAAGCCTTGATAGAGTAACTCTGCTTGGGTCCTTTTTTCTAAGTTAGATAGTTCTTCTGTGTTGTTGTTTTTCCTTCTGAGCACTCATTGCAAAATAAGCCAGTTACTCAGATTTGTCAAGTTTCCTCCATAACCCCACAGTTTAGTTTGGTTATTTTGTTTGGTAAAAAAGAAAATAGGAATTACACAGTTTTTGAAAAAAGCAGCACAGGTAAACTAGATAATTTTATGTTGTAAAAGCCTCTGAATAGTACATCTAGGAAATTTATCCTCATGACGTGTGAAAGGTAATTTAGAGATGCATTGAAAAGAAATTTGGAAAGTAAAGGCAATTACTAGTGGCTTGCTGGTCTTTATGGTTTGGGCTGGGAGACCTCTGTTTCCCCCTGTCACTGTTACCACACACAGATGTGGGATTATTGTAGAATCATGAAAAGGAAAAAATACCCCTTTGATTTCTACAAGTGAAGCTACTCATCCAAAGACAAGCAATTCTGCTGGAAAGGATCATACAGAAGTAGAGCAAGCTAATATTTAGGTAGTAACTTCATCCAAATACCCATTTGTAAAGTACTTTTTGCTGCTGTCACCTGTGTATGTTATAGCTATAACAAAATAACTTGCATGTACACCAGAGAGCAATTGAGCTTAGCACCCAGAGCCAAGCATGAATGCCCTGGATGCACGTCATTTTTTTTCAAGTGAAGCTAGAAGTTCTGGATTGACTAATTTTAACTTTTTCTTCCAACTTCCACCAAGTCAGCTCTGGGCTAATATTGGAAAAATGCTTACAGGCTGCAGTAGTTTATAATTCATAATGCTGTATGTGATTCTGGAACATTCTGTTTGGAAATTCAAGAAAATCAAGCTATGAAAACTGGAATTTTGAACATGGGTCTGAAAAGATTTACAGTGATGGTTGGCATCTGGCAGTGTATTGCATTACCCCTCCTCCCCTGCCTCCCAACACAACCTCAACCCACTTGTAAGAGCTTGAAAGCTTATTTTGGCATTTGTTTTCTGGCTTTGCTTGTAATACTCGGCAGTGCAGTTTTTCACTGAATAATTTGTCCAGTGCTCCCAGAGCATTCAAAAGAACAGATAGTTGCTACCTTGGGTTTTAGGCTGATGAAATACAAAAAGTTTAGGAAAAGGGATCCCTTAAATGCAATTAAAGCATAAGAGGAGCTGAGTAACAATGTCAGGTACTTTCTGTTGTTTCTGGTGAGAATGTAAGGCTTGTGATTCTGCATGAAGCTCGATGAATGGGTCAAACAGTTAGCTTCTGCATCTCTGTTGAGACGCATTAGGAGTGACAATGTGATGACATAATCACTGACCCCAGATTGTTCTCGGCTATAAATCCACTGGTTGCAGTCTCCGCTGTTTCTCTGCATGTGCCTTTCACATTTAAGGGCTTTTCAGATCATCTCCAGCACCATCTGCTGCATAATGGAAAGAAAACAATTGTGCTGTTTATGGAGCCAGCTGACTCCCGAAGTGGAGTTGGGGGTTTGCAAAATCCATCTCGTCTCGAAGAACTTGTCTGTCTGCTTGTTCTCACTGCCATACTGTGCACCAGTCACTAGGCTGCTATTATGCATGAAAAATAAAATAAAGTAGTGACTCATTTACAGGAAAATGCACATTTTTGAGCGGGTCAGATACTGTATACATGTCTTCTCATGCTCGTGTACAAGAAATATCACATACTCTAACGTCTCCCTAACTGGAAGAAGGGAAACACTGTATTTGAAGCATCTTGTCAGTCTGAGTGTACTGGTAACACATGTCGTGTACAGGCGATGAGGAGATAATCAACAGGATTTCTTAACTGCAAGTATTCACTAGGTGTCAGTGCGTGATTGCACCGAACCCATGTTCTTGCTGAGTTCTTTGATTGTGGTACCTCCCTTATGAATAGGGGTTTTAAAGAAAATTCCCACTTTTGTTTCCAGAATGCAGTGTGGATTAAATTTAAGAATAATTAATGATTAAAAGTAATTATTTCAGTCCTTTTTAGGAGCAGTCTGATAAAAATGCTGATATAAAAAGAATTTTACTAACATGTTTTGTACTTAATGAAGATAATTTAAAGACTTAGAATAGCTTCTGAATTGATCACTATCGGGCTTTCCTGTCAGTATCTGAAATATTACTGATGAAACAGTACCCACACTGCTGCTGATCCTGGGTGTGACTAAAATTCCTATTAAGATGTGGAAAATATTGTAGTTTTTATAGTGATACATTATCTATAAAATGAATGCATTCACTTAATTATTTGCAAAACTATTGTTTTCCTTAGGGATGTTAAAGATCAAGTCTGTAAATGTCAGTCAAAGAGAAGGAACGCCCCATGAATATAGCTAAAATTGCCTGTTTTTCTGTTCTCTTACCATATTGTGTCCCTAGAATGAAATATGTTTATTAGAATATCTTGAATTGCTTGCATTTCACTATTGGATTTTAAAAAATATTTTAAAAACAAATTTAAATTCATATTTTGTCTAGTTTTAGTAATAAATGATTAGGCAACTCATCTTTTCAATCTGTATAGAGAGATCAGCATTCATCTAGAAATTTAAATTATTCCAAAACAGATATTTTTTGTGTTGCTTGTGAAAGTGTTTGGTGAGAACTGTACATTAATAGGTAAAAATAGCAAAAAGAGTCATTCGTGTGATAAATTAAAATATTTGAAATGGCTTTCCTGTATCTTCCAGTTGATATTGAACTTTTCCTATTGTATTCTAAAACATAACATTTAGTGAATGATACCCTTTACCCTTTTATACTTAATCTGTTTACAAGTGAAGCCTTTTTAGAACTGTTCCCTGTTACCCTAAGGGAAGTGCTAATGTGATAATAGATAGATCTTTATAACCAAGTTAGCTTGGTTATAAAGACGGGTGCTGTACACTGTATTTCTACATATTCAATATGTAGCAGAAATACTGACGGGGTCGTCTGATGGCCAACCTCTTTTCCCTATTTGTTGTAGCTGTATAAGGGTGCCATCTTTGGTGCCATCTTTGTTTCATCATACCACCTACCTGTCAGACAGGAACCATCTGATCATCAGACAAAGGCAGATTTCTTCCACCCCAGTGTCCTTCCAGTTACATTTAAGCACTGCATCTCTCATCATGGGACACAGCTGCCTGACTGGACAGATTTTTTCAGACAATTTTTGACTGAGTTTGTATAAGAAGATCTGTAAGGGATACAATAGGGACTGTGGAGACCATTGTCTGCACCTCTCCCTTACAGACATTCTGAATATAAACACTTGTTCTAAATAAAGGAGAGCCTGAATGACTTCTCATTGCATATGACTTTCTGATTTTGTGTGTCTGAACACTGAAGGAAAGCCTGTTCTCCAGCTTCTATTGCTCATTAACTTTACCAAAAATTATTATCTATTCACAATGATGCAAAATAAAGCAGACTGTCACTGCTTTGAAAATAATTCCTAGCCTAAGGCTTAACAGTTTGTGTAAGAAGTGAGGATTTTTGGTTTTAATGACAACTTTGGGATTCTTCCAGAACCTCTCTTCAGAAGCTGATCTGTCTGAAAAGAGATCTCTCTGCCCAGTGACAATTTTTTTTTGTCTTTCCTTGTTTGACATCTCTTGAGAAAGCTGTTTAAATTAATTCCTAGTTTTTGCTTTGACTATCCCGCTTTTCATTGCCAACCCTGACGTTCTGTTGGTATGGCTCCTTCAAAGTTCATGATTCTGCTAAGCATTTTCTTGCAGGCCTGCTGCTGCACTGAAGGTGATTAAAAAGGCATTTGCAAGTCAGGAAATCCATTTGATGTTTCTCTGCAGCTACAACTTTTAAAGTAATGCTTGCCGTGTTTTTAACATAGCCAGTAGAGCTTGTGTCTGCAAAACATGCAAAGAGAAATTCAGTTATCCTGAATTTCGCTGGGGTTTCCACCTTGCTGAAATGTACACTGTAGGATGTCTGAATTTCTGAGCTTTAGAGTACAACTAGCTCTGTGCACTGGGAATCCAAAGCACTGTTTTCTTTTCTATGGGTGAACTCTTAATGTAATAGGATTTTCTCTTCTAGCAGTGATAGACATATATTTGTTTATTGTAGTTGAAAGCAGTTCCTAAGAAAATGAGAGACTTGGTTACTGTTTTTTTATTGGTCTTAAATTGTTGAAATTGATACTTGTATCTTTCAGAAATACAACATAATAGACCAGCTATAAAATAATGTTAAGATAGTGCTAAGCAAGGCTCTGCCTTTTCTCTTGGTTGATATTGGACAAAATGGGGCATAACACTGATATTGGGCCACTCACTTGTGTGAAGGGATAGCTGGGCTTTCTTGTTCACAAGATCAATTTGGAAATAGGGACTAGACTCCTGTTCCCTCCCAAGTGAGTGTTCTCTTCTAGAATGCTATTGCGAATCTGTATGTGAAAACACAGGTTGATTATTGCAGAACACTGCTTTCTTTGGTGCAGCTGAAGTTCATGTCACTGGGGGAATGAGGACATTTTAATTTATCAGCAAAACTATGTGCATTTTGAATTCCACCTTAGCTATGATGGACCAAAAGGTAAATAATGACCTTTCATGTTACAAGGAGCAACAAGACAAATTAGGCACTCTGAATTCCTGAAAAAGCAACTGGTATTTCATAATTTTTTTTCCTTCATTTTTTAACAGCTGTGCCACTTACAAGCTTTATATTTGCTTACTATCCATTCAATAGCTTAACTTACTGCTGCATTCATAATCTTTTGTGATTAAAGATCTTTAATCTTTACATGATGCGTAACTTCTTATGTTTGTTTCACGTACAATGGTGATTTTTCTTTAAAGAGCCAATTATGTAATTAAAACAAACCAAACACACTAGGAAAAAACCATGCATGAAACAGGTATGAGAATGGCCCCAAGGAAGTGGTTGTAATGAAAGGCTGGTTGTACAGATTAGTCACATGTCCATATGAACTGGACATGATTTCCTTGGGTGCTCTTTCCTTGTCTGTTTTGGTGAGCTGTGCATCAGCAGCACTGGGGAAAACCAGTGAGTACTATCAGTAGCAACAGTGCATGACCATTCTTAAAAGTAGGCATGGGGTAAAGGAGAAACTCCTTCAGTGACTTCTGGAATTACATTCTGAGCAAGAACGTAGTACTTTTATCGGTAGAAATGTAAAACAATGTTAATTTTTTTCACCAGAAATTATTATGAAAAGAAAAAGTTGTATGTCTGTATAATGTACTTGAGGACCTGATTCACTATTCGATAACTCTCTTTGATCACTGGTTGGCATATGGGTACATGCAGCATATGGAACAAAATCCAAAATCTAATACAGAAGAAGGGTGACTTTTAGATATTAGTGTAACCTTGTGACCTCTCTGGTAATCTGTGTGAACTAATTGTGGGCAGTCCCCCAATAAAACTAAAAGGCTAAAGGCTACTTTTAGTGACCAGTATGAATGAATATGAATATGACCAACAGGTGAGGCTGAAGACAGGGTAGCTGTAGAGTCATGAATGAAGCTGGGCTGAGTAGAAATAGCAGAAACTTGTCAGAAAAAGCAAATTAGGAGGTTTAGGACACTATGCATATGGTTGAAACTGGGATGATAACACTCGGCAAAATTTACCTTAATCTAGTTGATTTTTAATTTTACTCTTCAAAAAATGAGAGATGCCCACAGTTGGGATAAGCATCAAATGTCTGGAGGAGAAGTATTTAGATATTATCCCTGTTCTTCATGTTTTTCCACCTTTCCTGTTTGAATTAGATGTTTGTAACTAACGGTGGTATAGCTGCTTAAGTTCATAATATTTGGCTTCATGCATTTATGGTTTTGTACATTTTATTAAGCTTAAAGGCTTCATCAGTTCAGTGTATTAGTAGAGGAAGATGAATATAAATAAAAGAAGAAACTCCTGCAGAAAAAGAGTCCTTATTAATCTTTCAGGTACTCAGATGTGGTGACTAAGTAAAATCTCATAGGTTGCCTGTGTCATAGGAGTGAAAAGTGGTGTTCCTCCCTGACCTAGCTGTCAATCTGCGTCTGTCCCTTTCAAAATGGGTAGCACCTCTTCTCTTACTGTGCTGTGCCACCATCACTGAAGCAGATATGGCTGAAAACCAAGAATTTTTATTTATAGCTAATAAAAACTGGGTTAGTAAACTTTTTCAGGTTTGCTTAATTTTGCCTTTCAGTCATGAAGCATAGATTACGGTTCAAGAGAAGCTTGTTTTTGAAGTTTGATGTTTTAGGCTTTTGTACTGTTATATGTAGTTATGAGAAGACGATTTTGCGAAGAGCTTACCTGACTTAGTTGGTATGCAAATAAGCAAAATTGGAAATAATTTCCGTGGTAGAAAGCTGCGTTTTAAGATAGTCACAGATGAGTAAATGGAAATCCATGTATACTCTTGTACAAAAGTTCTTTGCTTACCTTTTTTCTTTTTTTGTGTCGTTTATTATATGACTTTGGCTTTGACTGAAGGCAGATGACTGTACTTTTGAGTTGATTGAAGGAATATAAATTGGATGTTAGTAAGTGGGTGGGAGTCTGAGAAACTTGAAATTTATGTAACTTGCATTTCTAAGAGGTTAAAATTAGTCTGCCTTGAATATGTTTTTCAATTTTGCCCTGAGATTTGTTCCCACCTGGCACTATTTTCATGGAGGTTTCTGTGGTGGCGGGTTTTGATTTTTTTGTTTGGTTTTGGTTTTACTTGATTTTACACAAGCGACATCTATTGCATATTTTTTAAGAGGGAAGGAACGTTTGGTTTGGTTTTCCTTGGTTTTGTTTATCAAGGAGTAAAGAAAAACTTATTTACGATGGGTGCTTCTGTACTGTTTGTCTTAAAACTAAAGCTGTTTTCAGTCTTTAGCAGTGCAGTAAACAGTGTAAGTGTAGTCCTTCCCCACTCACCTTGTTGATGAAACTTCCCAGCCTGCCCATTCCCGGAGGCTCTGGCAGTCGCAATCCCAAGGCCACACTTCCACAGCTGGGACCAGAGCCCCTTTCCGGTGGGCAGCTCCAGTGACCCGGCGTGTCCTGCTGGACCCCCAACACAGCACCTCACACAGCCAGACCAGCTTTCCTCGCCAGTTCCGCCCCAGGTTTCCTGCAGCAGAGCCTCTCTTGCCCATAAAACCTTTTATTCCCCACGCAGTAACACATGAACAGCTCGAGCTGGTGCCTTTGAGGAGGGACCCCTAGCAAAGGAATCCCTGGACTTTGTATGTTCACAGTCCTAGCACGTCAAAGTCTCGCTTCTCCTGCTGAGTCTTCGGTTCCTACCGCCCTCTCCCTGTCCATCCACCTCGCTGGTGTCACCCGCCTTCATCTCCTTTGTTACTAGTAAGTTCCTGCTGTGTCTCTCAGTGTCCATTCACCTGGCCGACATCACCCAGTCTTCGTGCCCTTTTTTATCCCAAAGCTGGCAGGCAGTTCACATCCTCTTGTCTCTCTGGCCTCCCACCCAGAGCTCAATCTGCATGTCAGTCTGCAAACTGAGCATTGCAGTGTAGTGTTTACAGCTCCTTGATAGCTGATTCCTCCTAGGAGGAATGTATTCAAGTACCAGATCCACTGACCAGTATGATATGCCTTATTAAAAAGGGCTTGGTTTGCTGCTGTTCTGGACTGGAATAAACACTGTTCAGCTACTTCAGATGCAGTAGAGTCTTCTAGGTTCTATTAAAGAGTAAAAATGTATGAACGCTGTTGTTAATTAATCCTATTCTTTCCTGAAGCAGTTTTGATTTTCAAAATATAGGGTGATGTGTTTTCACCGTGCATTGCCCATAATTATCCACCACTTCCTCCAACCTGAACTGTCATCCCTTCAGGCTTCATTGAATGCTGTCAGTAGGGTGCTGAAGCCGATACAGCTTCTTGTATAGCTTCTGCACTTTTACTTTGCTGTTTGACTGTGGAGTTGTTTTTGCCAAAGACTCATGGAAACTGTACCAAACACATCCTGTTTGATAGCTTCAAACTACTTAAACCTCAGAACAATGGCATTCTGTAGGCATTTCTTAAGACTAGCGGATGATGGCATTTGTCTACCATTTGTGAGAAGGAAACATCCATTTTCCATTTGTGTTCAGTGATAAATAATAAATAATTTCCTGGCAATGCCAGCAGCTTCAAATTAAGGAAA
This sequence comes from Dasyornis broadbenti, assembly GCA_013397935.1. NCBI lineage: Eukaryota > Metazoa > Chordata > Aves > Passeriformes > Dasyornithidae > Dasyornis > Dasyornis broadbenti. The sequence goes on from VZRN01003024.1 coordinate 857,644, forward strand.
CCATGGCCTGGGTTTCATAATCAAACATCAGTGGGTTCCAGTTATTTTGACCATGCAGGATTTTTCTAGGTAGCTGAGTACACACCAATAAGTCATACATATTCATCACTTTCTTTTTTTTCTTTCTTCTGTTGGTGTTTACCCTGCTTGGGGACCATGGTGGCACATTTTGTAACAACACTGGATATACTGAGTTCTCACATGGAATTGGCATTGACCATGAAATTCAAATAGTCTTGTTTCTGCCTTACAAGCAAGGTTCCTTCACCTTCAAGTATCTTTGCGCAGACACGTAGGGTGCTGAGAAACACGACGTTACAATATCTGTCTCCATTCTGGAGATCTAGTAGATCTAATGTGTGGAACATGACATGCTTCCTGGGATCCTGCTGGTAGAACTGTGAATAAGCTTCTTATTTCTAGACCTGTGTGAGAAATTTGTTTCAATGTCCAAGAAACAATTTTTCAGAAGAGTGATTTTTCTGTGGGAGACCTGACCTCTTACAACATGAACAGGTCAGGTGATAGCTCTTCTGCTCCTGAGCTGGCCAGTAGCCACTGCTTGTCTTAGGCAAATGCCTGAGCCTGCAGTCAGTAGCCTGGTGAACAGACTGGTGCCTGTCTCAAAAGTCTGCCTGTAGCTTCTCTAAACATCAAGCTCCACCCGTATCTTTATGAAGTATGTTAGAGCTGATCTCACATTTGATAGATCTACAGTAACTGGTTTTTAGTGAAGGACTGTGTGATAGGCTATCACAAAGTTACATAACCTGAGGATAGCTCCTGGGGTCCGAGGGCTGTGTGAGTGCCTGTTCAGTGTAACAAGTGGAGATCAAGAGATACTAGTTAACAGTAATCAGAGTTCTTTGAGATATGTACATCTACAAGACCATTTTGCCCCCAGCCATTGTTTACCTTCTCTCCTACTTGGAAAGATTTGCATTTCAGGAGAAACTAAGATGGTGCAGAAGGTGCTATCCAGTACCCTAACCTGAAGGTTTATTCAGGAAGGAGGTGATCCTGTTGAACTATTTCTATACAGGGATTACCAAAAGAAACTTCATTCTTTGTAGAGTCAGAGAGAACAGAAGTAAATATTTTGGTAGCAACAGACATACTCAGGGAAAGGAAAAGTGAAGGAAGGTGTTGCGGGAATCTGCTTTCTGGTGAAGTTTTCCTTTTTTCCAATGTAATAGCTCTAGAGAAAAAAGATAAGTGTGTGTTGTATGGAGTATCAAGTACAGGTAAGTTAAAAAAAAAAAAAAAAAGGAGAAATAGCCAAACAAATACAAGTACAAAGAGTAATTCCTTGAGTCACAGCAGGGACTAAGTACAAACCTGGAGTCAGTTTCTCTTTCTCCATCTCTGTGTATGTGTGGTTAATTAGTCCAATAATGGCACTTTGGAGCTGGAAAGCATTGCTAAGATTTAGCAGGTTCTGGCTCTGGAATGGGACAGTCAGGTCCAGGTGCTCTGCTGGGGAGCAGTCAGTGCAGCAGGTGGCTTGGAAAGAGCAGGTAAGACAGAAGCTGAGGGCAGCTCAGCAGTACGGAGCAGGTCGGGCTTGGGGCTGGCTGCCAGGCTGGATTGGGAGCCTGTTGGAGAGGCCGGTCTGGGATCCCTGGGAGGCAGGCGGCCGGGTGGGTTGTCAGCACTCCGGGTCCAGGTCAGACGGGTGCCTGGCTGGGTCCCAGCAGGGCTGCAGCAGTGGGAGCACAGCTCCAGCAGGGGCCAAGGGCAAGTGGATAAACTTGATGGAAGGGTCCTGGGAAAGGGTGGGCAGAGACTGCTGCTGCCTTCCTCTCTCAAGGCCGTGAACTGCACTGTCTGTAGGCTGGCCTCATGCCCAGGCAGCCAGACCTCCCCACCTGCATAGAATGTCCTCAGCACCCTGTGGTACTAGCAGAAGTGAATTTCATATATTTAAAATGCATTTATCATGTAAACGACTATTCAATTCTTGATGTGCAAATGGGGCAAGTTTCGCAAGGAGTGTCTGATGTTACACAAAAATCTGAGGAAACTGACAAAGTTAGGTTCTGGAGATTGCACAGACCCCACTGCTGGGGAGGCTTGTGTGTGCAGCTCTTGTGGCGTGTGGGAGAAGCACCAGCCTACTTAATGATAATCAGTTTTTGTAGCAATGCTATTTGTGTTTTACTTTAGAAACACTGTCTGTCTGCATTAGAGTTGCTTCATTCTGTGACTGTTGTAGACCTGTTGGGGTTTTCATTAGCAATAATCTCCTATTTTCATAGCGGATTTTGCAAGGCATCCTGAGTTACTTGTTTATATTGCCCTTTTCTCTGACTAGCTATTCTGATGGTGTTTTGGGGATGGAACAGTGCTGCACCTTGCATCTGTATTTAAAAGATGTTTACTAAGTCTAGTTGTGACACTACAGTTCTGTATGTCTGTTCATTTCTCTCAGGCTGGTTGAAAGGTAAAGTTGGTGCTCAACTACGAATTTCTTTCTGCAGATCAAAAAGAAAATAAATTTGAAGTTTTCTAGCCAATTTCTTATCAGGGCAAGATGTCTGTTTAGGTTTTCCTCAGTATTCCCTCCAGTTCTTTCCCACTAAAGAAAATTGTATTGATTTTTTGGATTTGAAACCTAATAGTTTTTTTAATGCTTGCAGGAAGGGATTTCCATTTTTCTAGGCATCTAGGAAGAGGTTTTATATTAAACTGAGGTAATTTGGTTAAAAAGACACCTACTTTACTTGTAAAGGCAGAATCTGAATGTTATGCACAGGATCTGTTGGCAGTTCATTGTGATAAGACTGACAGCTAATTTTTTCAGAAGCTAAATCAGCTATTACTTTGTAGTGAAAGTATGCTAATTGGTATAGTCTTGCTGTGGTTAAAGATCAATAATTCATTGAAGAGAACAGATGCTCTTATTTAGAGGAATTCACAGTTAATTTTATTGGAAAGCTATAGCTGAAGACTAAAATTTGTAAACACAAAGGTATTTGTCAGCTTCTGCTGTTTAATATTTTTCTTTAAAGGGGATATCCTGGAGTACAAATGCTTTGATATGGTAGTAAATGATATCTTAGCTAAGAAGACTCATGTTTGATTTTGATTTTAAATGTAATTAAACTGTCATAAATGAAATGTGGTGCTGTTGTTTTCAGCTGAGCGGATACCTGTTTTATATAGATATGTAGAAAATAAAAATTCTCTGATCCTGGAAAAATTTTTTTTCAACTAGATTTAAGATGCTACAAAGAGACTAGGAGTATATTTGAGGCACATGAATTGAAAATCGTTCACCTAGTCTTTCTCTGCATTTGAATTATTATTTAGGTAGAAAGTTTTGTGTGAAGTTCAAGCAGCACACGAAACACTGGCTACTATATTATAAATATAGTAAAATAAGTGCATGTACACCAGTTATACAGGTAGAGCTTTATATAGCTAGTATTCAAGAAAAAGTATCTACTAACTATTCTTTTCGAAATATTTTATATATACTGCCTCAAACAGAAAGAAAGTGTATTTCATAGGAAATTCCTGGCTTCTATCTCTGAGTTACTCTAATTTGCATTGAGATTTCAGATCCTTGTTTGTATAAAAGCACCACTGTTATTTTGATAATCACAAGCTTTCCTAAATACACAGCAGCACTCTTCACTGAAGATCTGGATAGCTGAGTCAGTGTCAAAGAATGTATACAGGCAGCAACTGTATTCCTACAGCTGTTTGCTTGTTTTTTCCTTACAAAAAGGAGCTGAAAGGGAGAATTACTATTCAGTAGTGGAGCTGAAGGTTTATTAATAGACTTTTTTCTCCTTGTCTTTAAATTTTGTCATTACCTTTTAGTACAGAGTGTCCTCACGGACTACTAAGTAGCTTATTAAAGCTGGTTTCTAGATGTGCTTTTTTGTTCTGTTTTCTTCTTGCTGTTTTCCCCTTTTGCTAGCATGCAGATGGGGGTGGGGAGTGGGAAATGAGGGAGAGAGCATGTTCCAGAGGATGCCAGGATGACTTCAGTTATTGGATGGCTGCTGTCTGATGGATGGAAAAAGGAGGAGTAAACCTTTCATTCTGCACTGACAGAGCTGAAACACAGAAACCCGATTTACAGGTAAGGGTGAAAAAAATTTGTGTTATGAATAGCTGTTCTTGATCTTTGCCACAACATTTCTTGGGTATAAAAATGCATGTGCAAGCATCTTGCTATTCCTCACAAATTAATCTGAAGCAGCTTTTCATGTTATTATTTCTCCTGCCTAGGAGGTTTCAACGGATGTGAGATCCATAAACAGTGAAATCATAGGCATGCCTGATGCTGGCAGCTTTCTCATGTGACAGGATACGCATTGCATCTCATTGATGCTGAAGTTGCTCAGTAAGCTGTAGGGAGAGAGGTCATTTTGTGTGATGGAAATACTCACTGTTGAAAATACAGTGTATGCTACCAACAGGAAAAGAGTGCTGGAAAATCTAAAAATGCTTTCTTTGAGTTTGAATAGGAAAATGAACTGCTTCTAAAACTGTCTTTAGTGTTGAGCAAACAGTAAGAATGGTTCCTCAAAACAACTGGAAGGGATTTAGTAGATTTTTTGCATTATTTTTAAGTTTGGAATGAATGTGGTTGATAACTCAGTTATAAAATCATTTTTGTCATAAGGGAAAAAATATGCATATAATTATGTGTATGAGACAGATAGATCTTGTAGTACCTACAGCATTTATGTCCGAGTTTTACTAAATTGTTGAAATAGCTTGCTTCTGCAGAATTTGTGTTAGCAGCAGCTATTAGTTCACACAGTCTGGAGATGGAAAGCAGCAAATAAATTGCTTGGTACCGAAAGCAGATTTGTTTATCTAGTCACATTAGATGAGGATATAGGACTACAGGCAGAAGTCCTGGCCCCACTGGAACAATAGAATATTTTGATACTGGCCTCACTGGGGCAAGGATTTCAATGAGTCAGCTCTCTAATCACTTACCTCTACATTTTACATGTAGGAAATAATTGTTATACAGGACCCTGTTTTGCTGGTTTGAAGCAAAAATATTAATTGACATATATAAATTGTGACTATAATTGATTTGAGTGTATACATATTAATACAATATATTTATAAAGCTAAAATGGTGGAATTTAGTTTTAATAAATTTCAAAAATTAAAATCAGTAAATGCATGCATCCATTTTTGTTGTATTCACTGAGTGAATTCCCCTAGAGCAGACATAAAATTATTTAAAAGTTAAGTCATTTAAGAAAAACTGGAACAAGTCAATAGAACTCTTATGAGTGCTAAAAAGGACTGGAAGAAGCTTTGTCCTCTGTCCACCTATTTATGTACCTTACCATCTGGAGTGGTGTCCTTTCCTTGTAGCTGTTTCTTCAGAAAATGGAGTCTGGTATGTTTGCTTAAAAGAAAAAAAAAAATCAGTACTTTACAGCAAATGTCAGTGATTCACAAAATTATTCTGGAAGACTGATGAATTGTAACTCTTTTTTGTTCCTTTTTTGTTATACTAGAATGTAAACACTGGTAAATAACACTGACTGAAAAATAGTTGAGTTGCATCCTAACATTTGTTATTTGTAGGTAATGGATATGGATCTGAAAGCATAAGCTCAACTGTTAAATTACAGTCTCAGATCTATGTATTCAAATCACTTTCCCCCCATCAAATGAGAAATCTGACTCAGAAGTGCTTCAGTAACAGAGAGGAGTCGATGAAAACAGAGATGTAGTTCCACATGTGTTTAAATTATTCTGTCTCCTTGGAAACGCTTCTGCTGCAGATGGGTTTGGCTTTTGGTGGCTAAAAATATCTACCGCCTAATAATGACAGCATGAAAGATACTGAATAAAACTACTGTGCTGTCACTAGTTTTAAAGTTCACTAATGATTCAGGTATTCTGCATGAACTACAGATTTGCATTTTCTGTCCAGCATTCACTGTCAGCTGCTGCTTCACCAGCTTGGTGGAAAAGAGATAATCTCATTAGCCTTGGTTGGAGACCCTGCAGAGAAGGGAGCATGTGGGTGGGAGGTAGACTAGATAAAGCAGGTAGAAAGTTGGTTAAAAAAATTCATGGTGGTGATGCAGGTATGTATTGTATAATATTTGAAGATACATAGACATTCCAGGGAAGTCTATGATAGCAAGAGTGTGTTTAAGCCCTGCCTTTGTAAGTTAGCAATCTGTAAAGAAAAGAATTTTTTTTCTTTTATTTATTGCATTAGTGAATGCTTCCTTATCAGTTGTATTTGCAGGTGACTGACATATCGTACAAACCATTTTAAGTAAAATATTAAATTACTTTAAACAAAAGCCAAAATCTATATTACTAAAAAGCTTGTTATAAGCAAGAAATAGCATTCAATTACTTAACATTGCTAATAAATTCCATCCTTTAAAGAATTAATTATATTCAGTTAAGAATGTGTAACTACTATTTGCAGCAGCTGGACTTAGTGGTCCTTGTGGGTCCCTTCCAACCTGGGATATTCTATCATACTACTTTTTTTTTAATCCAGTTCTTTATTAATTATTCTTTACACATACAATAACTTGTTTTGTTGTTAGCTGGTATTCAATATAAATGAATAATATAAATGAAATAATAATAATAATAAAATAATAATAGCAATATAAATGAAAAATACCACTGCTGTGTTTATTCTGTTTCACCTTCTTTCCCATTAGATGGCTTCCTGCTTTGTGCCTAGAAAACACAACAAATGACAAGCATTTTCTTAGTGGGCTGAATATATCACTCTTACTCTTTAATTTTTTTGGTATATATATGATTTGTGGTAACATGTTAATCGACATGCTGGTTCATTTTTCATCATTGAACAGGGCATTTTTCCTGTTATGAAGTGTCTTAAAGATAGCATTAAAATAATACAAAGTATTGTTATACGTGCAAATAATTAATCCTCTGCAAATTAATACTAAAATCCATTTTTAACTGACAATACAAGTACCAAAGGTCAATTAAAGTAAAAGTTGAATTCTTGTTTTTGATTACTTGAAATCACAGAATCAATTAGGTTGGAAAAGACCTCAGAGATCATTGAATCCAACCTATGACCAAACACCACCATGTTAACTAGACCACGGCACTAAGTGTCGAGTCCAGTCTTTCCTTAAGCACCTCCCTGAGCAGTCCTTTCCAATATCTAATCCTCTTTTCTGTGAAGAAGTTCTTCCTTATGTCCAGCTTAAATCTCCTGTGGCACAGGTTAAGACTGTGACCTGGTTCTGTCACTGGTTACCTGGGAGAAGAGACCAACCCTCACCTGGCTACACCCTCCTTCCAGGGAGTTGTAGAGAGCAATAAGGTGCCCCTGAGCCTCCTCTTCACCAGGTTGAACACCCCCAGCTCCCTCAGCCACTGTCAACCAGCACTGCCAGGTCCTTTCCCACTGGGCCACTTTCCAGCCACTCTGCCCCCAGCCTGTGGCACTGCCTGGGGTTGTTGTATCCCAGCTGTAGGACCTGGCACCTGGTTGTGTTGAACCTCATGCCATTGGTCTGGCCCATTGATCCAGCCTGTCCAGGTTCCTCTGCAGGGTGTTCCTACCCTCCAGCAGATCAACAATCTGACCCAACTTTGCAAATTTGCTAATGGTAGACTCCATCCCCTCATGTAGATCACCAGTAAAGATATTAAACAGGACTGGGCCCACCACTGCTCCCTGGAGGAACCACTCATGACTCAACACCAACTGGATGCAGCACCATTCACCATCACTCTCTGGGCCCATCCATCCAAACAGTTCTTAACACAGCAAAATGAGTGAGAGGAAAGGATCTGGTATCTTTCATTCTATATGAGACTACTAACATATTAAGAAAGCAGATAATTAAATGGATTATAGAAGCTTTTCTATGAGTCTTCTTGAGAATAATTTGTTTTTAACTGAGGTGAACAAACCTGAGCTGCTTTAATTTTAAACCTCCTTTTCCTATGTATGTAATTTAAGATTCTGTGGAGATAATAAATTAATCTAAACATTATTTAAGGAAGTGAAGGTGTGATACATTGCTGGAAGCACATCTTTACGTTTTATAGTGGTAGCCAAGTTGACACTATTTGGCACGAGTCCTTTGGTTTTTGAATATAGAAGCAGAAGTTCTTATCTGGTGAAAAGAGTAATGAGAAAGTTTGTTGCAGATTGCCTGTGATGTCTAATGGTTGTGAAAGACAGGGATGATAACATAAAGTACTGTGGCTCTGTGGCTTTTTTTTTTTTCCTGGTTTGATTTGGCTTTTTTTATAGCAAGTTGCAAACAGATGAGCTGACGTTTCTGCCAGGCTAGATTTTTCCAGCAATTTTCAGCATTGTTTGTTCATGTGTGAAGAGAATTCTGTGCTGTACAGTTCATATCAGACCATGTAGGTGAAGACAATCTTACCATGCTTGCCACTCTCCAAGAAACCTCAAAACTATCCAATCATCTTGTTTCTAAACTCTAATCTCCAAAAATTAGACCTTTTTTTTTATCTTGTCACACTGAAGTAGTACTATTATTGTTAATAATTGTGGCCAGAACAAGATATGAAATATTTGGTCATTTTTTACCTAAAATTTCCCTCTACACTTCTCTGTCACTGCTAGGATATGTGCACGCATCCCTCAATGGAAGAGTCTTCCTGTCTTTTTAGAAGGAAAAAAAAAAAAGAGGGAAACCTAGTTCAGAGTGAGTTTTGCAAATATACTCCAGTATGGTTTTGTGTTACAAGTTCATAATGCTGCTCTTGGAATTGAGATGTTCTGAGTTTGGGCATGTTGGGTGTTTTTGTGAGTTTGTTTGGTTTTTCGAAAATCTATTAAACACTGCATATTTCAGAGTAGAGAATAGCTACCTGCTGTGTCAAGATGCAGAGAATATGTGGCAGAAGAGGAGAGCGGTTGAATTCATACTGTCTCTCTAGGGGCTTTGATGGCAATGGTGAAGGAGCAGCCAGGCTGTGTGTTAAGACAGCGTGTAACAGGGAGCTGAGTGGCATGTACTAGGGTTAGAGAGGTGGGACCAGTCATGGCCATGCTGTATTTTGGCAGGAGATCAACACAAGATATCCTGTTATGTTGTGCAGTTCCTTTGCAGGCAGGGCACAAGATCAATGTTCCTGAAAGAACAGTGTGGAAAATCAGCACTAAAATAGTATGAAGAGGTGTTGCAATGTGCCAATTAGTATTACTACATGGGCTAATCTGGGCAAAATTTATATTAAAGGCCACTTATTTCCAGCACTCAGGAAGTTGATAGCATTCCAATCTTCACTACAGAGCTGGACCCTACTGCCATTCTTGCAGCTGGAAGTGGCATAATGCAAAGCTGCTGTGCCAAATACACTGCTGTGAGTCTCAGAGCCTCATTCCAGTTTCTGGGAAGGTGCTAAGCAAGCCAAATGTTGTATGTCCTTGTCTTGGTTTGGGAGATAAGCATCTGGTAAGGAGGAGGAAACCTGCCTTAGAATAGAGGATATGACCCCTCTTCCTTACCAGTTGTTATAACTTCGAAATCAAAGGCTCTCAGGCAGAGATATGGGAAAAGGAATAACAGTTCTTTACTCGTATCTATAACGAGGAAAACAAGCAACAATAACAGCAGCAATAACAAATCAACAAAACAGAAACCCGGTGGCAGCTTTCTCTGAGCTGCCAGACACCGCCCCTCCCCTTTGGTGCAGTTACGGTCACGGCCGGCAGGGGGCGCTGCGGCTCGGCTCCTCAGTGATGGCGGACGGAGCGGGGAGTAAGGCGGCTGCACGGCGAGCGGAGCTGCAGCAGGGAATCTCAGGGCAGCAAACTGGGCGGCAGAGCATGTCCACTTGAGCCGGCGAACAAAAGGGTAGCAGAGACTCCAGCAAGGAAGAAAAACCCGGCAGTGCTGAGCTCCCACGGCAGCAGTGAAGGGAAAGAAGAAATAGCAGCTGTCTCCTCCAAGGAATCGCAGCGACGAGTGTGTGCTTGCCCACGGCCAGCTGCCTTTTTCTTCCCTTGCCACACCCGGCTGTCTTTAGTCTCTTAAGTGCGTCTTTTGTCCCTTAGGTACCCAGTCGTTATCTCTTAAGTACCCAGTCGTTAAGGCTCGTTAAGGTATCTCTAGCCACAGGATGGAAAAATTCCCAACCTCCAACAGTCCTTTTGCATAGAGGTGCAATAAAGATGTGTTTTTAGTATGCTGTCTTCCAGATAACAGACCAGTTCTTCCCATCACCTGCATGCTCACTGTGCTCTAAACGTCTGCATAGATATAGAAGTCAATAGAACTGACTACTGCCAGTAGCAGTGTTTCTCTGTTTTTTCATTTCAATTTGAGAAAGAGTTGTGACATCTCCTGACCAGACCTTTGCTGCAAGCAGTCCAGCAGCACAGTCTAGTAGGGAGCCTTTTCTGGGAGCATACATACAAACTTCAAAATTTCTTCTAGGATACAGATAGTAATTTATTTTTTCTTTAAAAAGGGGAAAAGAAAACATTATGCAGAGATTTTGGGTGAAGGGATTTTAATTGATGAGATTTCATCATGAAAATTCAAAACCTAGAAGAGACTTGCCCATTGCCAGGTCTTCAATAGTTATACCTGAAGACTTTGGAGAGGACTTTGAGAGGTGCTGCTAAAAATGTCCTAGATGACTTATATGGCGGTTAGGCATTATGAACATGGGTTTGTGACCCAGACTCAGGATATTTTTCTCCTGAATCTCCTGTTTCCCTCTAGGACGTGCTTTAGCAAGCTTAGAAAATTGTTATAAATGAAACACAAGCTCAAACTAAACAGCTTTTGTGGACAAATCTTGACAGGAAGGCCCTCTTGCTGAATGCCTCTGAATCCCTTTCTAACAGGTTGCACCTTCATTGCTGGAGACCTGAATGCTAAGGTCCTGGGTTCCTGGTTGGATGAATACTGTCTCTTACTCATCTTCGTTCTCTGGGGAGCATGCTGAGATAAAACTTAAGAAAACTAGCATAGAATTTTCTTCTGTTGGCTGAATTGTACAAATGTTTTATTTAACTGTTGACATCAGTTGATGTAGCTAAGAATTAGAAGGCCATTTCACTGCTGCTATATGCAGGAGTCATACACTGGGTGATGGAGAGGGGGGATATTTGCATGCTTGGTTCATGTAGGACTGTGTGAGATGCTTTTGGAAGACTAAAGGAGTCAGGTCTATCAGCATCTGTACTGCTTGTAGGTGAGAAAGGTGAGCATATGTCTGCATTTCTGCATTTTAAATTCATTGCCAGTGGAGCTAGGCGGCATGTGTTAGAGTGTACAACAATGTGTAGGCAGTCTAGAAGATTAGTGGATTAGTACTCAAGTGTGAAATCAGGAGTACTGTAAAGTGATGGTATAGAAACCCTGCAAAGAGCAGACTTGGCAGGATTTGGCTTGCAATGCCAGAACAGATTCCCCAGGTTGAATTGTGTAGTCTTATCCTGCAGGTTTTACTTGGTGCTGTGGATTTAGCTAGACTGAGGCAGACAAGGAGAGAAAGATTTTTCCTATTTTACGTTTGTGTAAGTTGACCACTACTGTAAGCAAAAATATATGAGTAAGATTACACTAATGATATTCCCTGTGCCTGTACAGTGTAGTCTCTTAAGTGGAATTAGCTTGCTACGTGCTTTTAAATTTTACGGATTGTAGTACTGAAACTACCAGAGCCTACCTATGGCAACTGGTGCTCATGATGAGAGCTGCCAAATACAGCAAAACATGTATTGCAAACGTTAATTTGAATTCTGAACAGCTGTTTGATTCATGTTCATGTACCTCTGTTGTGCACTGTTTGAAAGCATTCATGCAAATGGTTTTTTTTTCTGCATTAATGCAGTTTTTTACGTGAATAGTCATTTTCACAAGCAACTAATATTCTTTGTGAGTGTGATGATGTCACTGTGGGTGCTTTTGGGTTTGACTACCCCTCCCCTCCCAAATTTAAAACTGTCAGTTCCACAAAGAGCAGGATAATTCAGTACATTATATGGAGCCAAGCAAGCACCTTAATTAGTTCACAACCATCTCTGCTGCTGACGTTTATTTAGCAGGTAAGAATAATGCCTTTTAAAAAATGAAGCTTTGTTTGCAAGCTAAGAAAAAAAACTTAAATTCAAAAGGAGCATTAATCACAACAAATAACCCAAACATCTCTGCTTGTGAGCATCAATATTCATGATTTGACTGTGAAATTATTTGCCAAGTCTCCCTAGCATGTTATAGTACATGCTGACTGGCCAGTGGGTGGGAGTTGTTTGTGATAAGTACTTTGCAGTAATGTTTTATGTGTAACATCTGTTTTCTGCATCCTCCAGTTCAGTTTGCAGTCATTTGCATAGAAATATTTTATGTTCAAAAGTGACTCTGTATTGCTGCTATAGACTTTAAATTTTTCTGTATTTTCAGTTGATACATTTGAGACAAGGAAAATGCACTGTGACACACAGGACAGTTACTTATTTAATGCATGCCTTTAATGTTTATTTTTGGTTTTATTTTCATATAAGAATTTTTATTCAGATAGATTTTATCATGAAATGTGATCAGGTCTCAAAAAGAAATTAGTACAAAATAAGGTTTCATAAATGAACTAAAGAAATAAGTAGTTGGATTTCTTTCATCCTGTCCTCTACTCCCTCCACTCCAAATGCCAGTGGATTCTTGAGCTTTTTTTCCTCTTGATTTTTCCTGAGCTTTAGTCAATAACTGATTTCTATAGTGAGGCTTTTCTCTAAGTCATGAGGATATATAATTTGAATAGGATTCTATTTTATTATTTCATATAATTTTATTATGTTTACTGCATATGGTGCATGCATGATGTTTATGTCTTCACAGGTATTCTCCATACTTGTTCAGTTTCCGAGATTATGTTGTAGGAGCTGTATACTATAGCGCTGAATTTTACAGAACATTTATTTGAAGATTCTGGGTAGGATGAAAATATTATTGGATTTGTCTTTGTGACTTGTCCTGGTTTTGTCTGGGACAGAGTTTATTTTCTTCTTACTAGCTGGGTCAGTGCTGTGTTTTTCAGATTCAGTATGAAAATGATACTGACAACACTCTGATGATTTGGTTGTTGCTAAGTGGTGCTTATTCTAAGTCAAGGACTTTTCAGTGTCTTATCCTCTGCCAGTGAGGAGCTGCACAAAGAGCTGTGGGGAGCATGGCCAGGGCAGCTGACCCGGACTGGCCGAAGGGATATTCCATAGCATGGAACGTCATGCCCAGTGCATAAACTGTCCAGGGGTGTCAGTGAGACACTAAAGATATAGCAACTTGAATTACGCTTTGTAGAACAAGTTTAGCAGTGTGTGTTATCATAGTATCATAAGAATAATTTTCTCCTGGGAGCACAGGTAATGAATGCACTGCCACCCGTCCACTCACTCAGTAAGTCTAATGTCATTCTTTCTAGGCCTTTCAATGGGATTTGAAGATACCTGCTATCTAAAGGTCTGCTGCAGTGAGGTTGTTGCCAAGATTTTCTAAAATTTTCAGCCTTTTTAGGTACCAGAGAAAGTCAAACCAGCCAGGCTTTTACATTATTTTACTTTGTAGGTTCCAGATAGTACTGTGACTGTTTGAAATATATCTCCCACATTTACATGGGATTTTTGTCTTCCAGTAATAACATATTGCCTCTGAAATTTTTAAATATCTGGTGCCTGCCAGTTATCTGGCATTGTAGGAAGGCAAAGCCTGTTGCCATGGAGCTTTGAGGCCTTGCTTCACCAGTCAGCATACCTGCCACTAGAGAACTGGCTAAATAATCTCATTGTAGGAGTAGTTTCATCAGGGTGGAGGAAAACTAGGAAATGAAGGAGGAAAAAATGTATGGCAAGTGAAAGATATATCCTTCTCACAGCCCATATCCATCATATGCCTCTGCTGTGTCAAGTTATTTTTTTGAAGAATCCTTAACTGTGTCAGGCAATTGGTGTTTGACCTAGAGCTCATAACAATGTGTTAGTTTATTTTCCTTGTTCCCTCTGTTGCCTCTGTTTTGACTTTGTTTTGCCTTGCTGTGAACTAATGCCACACAAGCATGGTAAGAAGGATGGTAAAGGATGATGTATCACGTTGCTGTGCAAGGATTTTTTTTGTTGTGAAGGATATATCTACGAACAGGAAAGATTCCAGTGTCTGCTTGTTACTCAGTTGTGTGAATTGGAAGGATGCTGCTCCAAATCAATTGTAGCTACTAGACAGTTATTTAGTAATGATCTGGAAAAGTCTGTTTCCAATTGAACCTTTCAAGCCAACTTTTGCCCTTTTCAATCAAATAGGTAAGTTTGATATAGCAGATATCTTTACCTGTAGATGGTGGTTGTTTTTCAGCCTCTGAAGGCTGAACCTCACTGGTGTCTTAGTGGAAGTCCAAGGATATGGATTGACCATCCTGCATTTGTTTTTCTTAGTCATGTGCTGTTGTTTGGTTCCTATAGTCAGGCATGGACTTCTGTGTACTGTATTCTATACCTATATACATTTGCTCAATTTTTTTCAGAATTTACATATTGCTGAAGTACTTCTGTGTATTTAAGGGTATTCCTGTCCTATATAATGGTACTGTCTCACATACCCTAAGTGACTTGTGTTAGCAAAATGGTATCGCTGTGTAGTCACACTGCCCTTATGATTCCTCCTGTTAGATACCGAGTTTATTTATAGTTTTGCTTTCCATTCATGTATTGAAAATTTGACTTGTGTGAGTCTTTGATGCCTTGTCCCATCAGACCTACCTCTAGGGTATTCTGATCCAACAAGGTTGAATTTGGATTTCTTGATGACTGCAGTTGCTGCAGTTTGATTCCCCAAAATCTGAAATTACCTATTCAGTTGTAGTTATGGTGCAGGACGAAGTAAAATTTAGTTGAGTTCCCTGTCCTGGTTCCCTGATTGTGCGTTTAGAGAAACTTTAGTGGTATCAATAACTTTGTGGCCTCACTGCTGTTAGACGTTTGACTGTTGATTATTCCTGTTGGTCCCTGGCATATATCTGTGTCTTCCACTGGGATATATCACACAATGAGGAAAGAGCAAAATAAAGCTTTCATAAACGGTATTGGGTTGTGCGTCTCATGCATATTATGTCCTACTTCCTGGAGATGCAGATCTCGCTCAGGTACTGCAGGATACCTGTGTAAACAAGGCTATCAGATAGAACATGCCTTGTGCACTACTGTGCAGATGTGCCTCTTTCTGAAGAATATTGGCTTATGGAGTAGCATCTGTTTATACAGATGCTATTCTAAAGGGATCTCCTGCTGGTACATAGTGTGTACAAACAGCTTTAGATATTCTTTAATCTATCTCTGTGATAGCCAAGCTCTTGAGTAATGGAAGTGTCTAGATTTCCCCCATATAACATATTCCTAGGGAGACTTTCAACAGATCTCAGGAAACTGGCAACACCTAAATTTGATCACAACTACTTTGTCAAATGGCCTTCTCAATCATCTTCCTGGAAGAGATCCAGAACAAAAATCAGGCCACAGTCACACTAAATATATGTAATGGATAGCTATGCTTTCTTTGTGTTGTGGTGATACTCAGGTTCTGAAGTATCCCTGTACCTCCTGGCTTCTCTTGATCAGCTGGGTATAGAGCTAACCTATGTAATTTCCAAGGATCCTGAGACCCATTTGTTATGGTTCATTATACAAATCATCTTAATTAGATGGCTTTGCTGCTGCCAGGTTGT
The DNA here is from genome assembly GCA_013397935.1 of Dasyornis broadbenti. NCBI lineage: Eukaryota > Metazoa > Chordata > Aves > Passeriformes > Dasyornithidae > Dasyornis > Dasyornis broadbenti. Next base: position 873,346 of record VZRN01003024.1, read on the forward strand.
GGCGCTTGTTGCAAATGTAGGCTGTGCTAAAACGAAGCAAATTTAAAACCCTTTGGTGTAAAAAATACTTGTTTCTGATACTTGTTGTGAACAGTTCTGGCTGTTGACACTCTCACTATGTGCAGCAACCTTACGGGTGTGCAAGACACCATTTAGTCATCCAGTTGCTGTGTGCTTTTACTGGTGGGAGACAATGTCTGACAAAGGGGCTTTTGTCTGAAGTCATCTCAGGGTATGAAATGAGTTCTTGCTCTGACTGGCTGCGCACTAATGACGATCACAGGTATTAGGTTTGCCTTGCAGTGCAATTATGACTTATGTTCTTTGGACCTGAAACTTTACGACTCCTGTTGCCACAATTTCAATGGGCACACACATGCATTTGACTTAGGTCTCACTTGTACAATAAACTCTTTGTCAGCTCATTTCTCACTCTCTTCACTGAGATGTTTGAGTGTAAGCATTTTCTTTCTCGCACTCCAGCTGCTTCTTTACCCTCTTCTACAGTCAAGCTATAATCCTGTGGATTTGATATTGCAGGCTGTTGCCATGGAAATAATGGTGATTTCACAATTTCAGTGCTGTAAGCTCTGCAGGAGACAATGGCAAAGGTGGTTGGCAAGAGATATAGTGAGAATATGGGGGACAATTCAGAGGAATTGTTTCTGAACCTGTACTTGGGGAGTGGTTCTTTATAACTGTGGGGTTTCTCTGTATGTGTGTGTGTGTTTAAGTCTTTTATCTCTTTCTCTCTTTTTAATTTTTTTTGGTAAATATGTTTTTATTAGAGGTTGGTTCATAAAAATGTGTTCTTAAATTTTTGCAAAAGTTATTACAAAGTGATGCTAAATTCTCCTTTCCATGTCCTCAGAATTAAAATACAGTGCTTTCTTTGTAGTTTATAGTAATTCATTTTTGGATAAAAGGGCAAAGGTTGAAATCTAAGCAAGTTCTGTTTGAGTCATAAATTTAGCCTGAAGAAATCCCTTTCAGGAAAGCATTTTTTTCATAAATAGTAAAACAAGCTGAGAACATCATGGTGAGCATATGTATTTAAAGCTGTCTTTGTGACTGACATTATTAAACCCTAATATATTTGTTATTTAATTTTGAGTGTGCTCTCTGCATGCAAACAAGTTTGGTGCTGAAGATTGTCTTATGCAGCATCTGTTCTTAGCATTATGTCAGGATTCCACATCTATACTGAAATCTTTTCTCTAAATTAGGCACATCCATAAAGGTAGAGTGAAGCTTTCAGGAAGAAATAACTATGTTATAAAATGAATTGAATTGGCAGCTTAACAAGCTGAAGGCAAGTGGCATCAGATGAGAATATTTGATACTATGAGCTTAAAAGCATCAAACAGCAACCTTTTTTCCCCAGCTATTTACAGCACCATTTCAATGATTAGCATAGTCAGAGAGTAGATATTATCTGTAACTTTTAACTTAAGATCTTAGAATTAATTTTCAGTCTTCAGTGGGATATAATCAGTAATGAGGGTGATAATAAACTATTTTTTAATTAAAGATAGAGAAAAATTGTTTCAACCTATCAGATGTATTAAAATTATCTAAAAATTGCTTTAAAAATATTTTGATCTTTTTCTGTTTGGTATTCCAAAAATGGAGATATGAAGATCAGCTGTTATATATGAAAGAGAAACAATAAGGAATGTTCAACATGACTCTGGCTTTGTTGGGCAGTGTTATTAGGAAGTCAAGTTCTTAAGGATAGATCCAGTCCTTTGATGCTTGTGTGAATGGAAATCATCTACTTGTGTGCCAGGACTCATATCTGAATTTCAAAAATGCTAGGCAAGAAACTTCTGAGTAAATTAAAATGACAAAATGAGCCAGAACTGTGTATGCAGGTCCTGGGCCTGAAAAGATGCAAAGTGTCTCATACAGCTGTCAAATCTAATTGTGATTGTGGACCTTTGTTAGTACTGACAATTACATAAATCAGACCTTTAAAATATATCAAAAGAGAGAATGAGGTTTTTCCTGAACTACATTTATTACAGACCAGTTTTTGTCATGTAATGTTTCTTGGTGCTAAGTAACATTCTAATTTTTGATGAATTACATTAGAGTATTATGCTTGGCCTAAAATTGCTGCATAACTGAATATATACACACTATATATATTATAAATACATATATTTATGTATGAGATTGGTTACAGAATTTTATTTGCACTGGTAGAATACAGGTAGCATTTACCTTCTGTCTTAAAGTCCGTGAGATTGTAAATATACTGATGATAGGTTGCGGGGTTTTTTGATTTCTTCGTGGAAAAGTTGTTTAAAACACTTTAAGGAGCCATTTAGCTGCAGGTAGTAGTATCTGATTGATATGTGAACTGTTTCTATGATAAATGAATTGGGAGACCTGCACAGTAGGCAGGTGTTTCAGTGCCTCATCCCCTGTGTTCCTGTTACAGGTGCATGTTGACAGCCTTGCAGCAATGAGTGGAATTTTAAAGAGGAAGTTTGAAGAAGCTGGTGGAACCTCACCTTGTTCATGTGTGTGGGAATCAGATGATGACATTTCTAGCAGTGAAAGTGCTGACAGTGGAAGTAATGTCCATCCATCTGCTTCTAATCATTTTACTCGTAAGTACTTTAGGGGTGTCTAAGCCATGATACTGCTTTTTATACACGCTAAGAAAAGTTCATTTTACTTGTTAGAAATACAGTGAAAACTATCTGCTTTGATTTTGAAGTATTTTGTCTGTTTTATTACATTTAAATGCTGGCACTGTGAGGAAGTACTTCTTTTTGAAAAGAACTATTTCCTCTGGTAGTTGTTTCTGTGAAAATTTTTATGTCAGAGTGAGCGTCAGAGGAAATTCCACATTTATGCTCTGTCATTCACATCTAGTTAGTATGACATGTTTTAATTATATAGGAGAATGTCTTCCATTTTGGGTGATGATTTGGGGGAAGTAACTAATTTGAAGGCCAGTGTCTCTGCTTGGTAGTGTGTGTTCAGAGTAGAGAGAGTAGTGTACACAATCTCTGACAGAATCTGATCAGTCATCTTGCCACATGAGCCAATGCAGCCATACAGCTTTCAGACATTTTCTTTCACTCATTACAGTAGTAAACAGAGGAAAAAAAATCGTAATCCTTCCCATAATCATACCATACCATAATCCTTCGTGTTTATGGTATAGTTACAGTATAGTTTTATATAGGAAGAATGGGTTTATTGGAGTGATTGCTGCAACAGATTGCTGCTTACTTAAGATTTTTCAGAGGCCTTGGAATTGCTCATTTTGCATTAGAACACATTTCTTTACAACCAAATTCTGATAGTAGTGTTTTTCAGATTCCTGTCCTGTGTTGTGATTATTTTCTATTAGTCATCAGCTTCTGTAAAACCCAAATGTCAAATTTATTAACAGTCAAAAATCTGTAGATGTAAAACGGAAACCAGTAAGAATATTTGCAAATAAAGATTTATTTTGTAAGAAGATTGCAGGATTGGGTTGCATAATGTTTGATTATGGAGCAAAACAAGAAAACGTGCCTTGCTGTTGCAGACAACTCTATCCTCACTTGTATATATGCTATACACAAAACAGCAGGCTTTTAGAATATGTAAGATGTTTTCTCTAGCCTCATCTGAGTTCAGTGTAAAATTCTTAACCCCTCAGCCCACTTTATGAGCAGTGTGTTTATCCTATACATGTATTCCTTGAAGTGCAGCCTCATACCGTGTGCCCAAAGCCATTCTGCTGTTTAGAAAAGTACAAAAACATTCATATAAATTCTTCCCACTCTTATTTATCAATACATGTGCAGATTCATTTATTCTCCAAGGGACTCCTGAGACACACAACAGCAATCTAAAAAATCCTCATTATGTCATGAGCTCCAGTAAACCGTGTCAGTGCACAGTAATTCTTTGTGATAGTAGACTGTTATAACAGTATTTTATAAGCTGCATGTAGAGTAAGGTTGTTTTTAATAATTGATATTCAATATTATACATTAATATTCGTATTTGTTTTCCTATGGTAACCTGTCCTATACAAAAATAAATGTTGTGCATACCCAAATCAGTTAAATGATTACAGTAGCCTTATCTTGATTTTCTTTTCCTCAGTGGCATCTATGGAAATGAATGTGCCTTTTTCAGAATTAAAGACATAAATCTGCATGCGTGTATACATGTGTGTGCATGTGTGAGAAAAGCATAACTATATATGTATATATGCTTTTTCAGATGACATATATGTACGTGTTTGTGTGCTTATGTATGGACATGTGCAGTAAATGGAGCAATGGCATACAGAAGCCTTGAGTGATATTTTAAATGTAAAGTCTGTGACAGAACGCCATAAAACTGAAGAGTCAGAAGCTACAGGGTTTTATATATATTTTTGTCTAGGGTCCCAACCATGGTAACTGAAGAAATATATTTGTCTCTCTCCCCCTGAGGTTTAGGGATTTGTATGAATCAGGCACTCTTCTAGTAAGAATACTGCATATAATACAGTAAACAAATCATGCTGTTCTTTTTAAGGAGATTTGATTTGTGGGGTTTTTTTTTCCTTTGTTCCTTGAAATAAGTTTATTATTTCACTTATGGGTTGTCTGCTGGTTATTTTACTGAAATCAGGATTTCACTTCAGTTTTAAATCAAAACTTTTTGCATAAACTCATGGTTAGAAAGTTAATGAGCAAATTTTGCTGTCTCAGACTTTATCTTAGGTGCAGCTGCAAAGTTTCTCTGTGTATGTCAGTTAAACTTCTGTAGGCTGCTGAAGCATTTACACCCAACTATATTCACACTACTATTAAATGTAATCCTTAAGCAGGGCAGAAATGGAGGCGTGGTGTGAGCATCTCAATATGTTTAGCAGGTCTGGAAAGTGCTAGATGCAATCATGATAAAACAGAATTTATTTAAGACAATTCTAGGAAAGCATAGGGAATGCAAGTACCTGTTTGCTCTCTACCCAAAATATTTGTACCTAGTTATTTTGAAACAATAAATTAAAGGTACAAAAGAAAAAATGTCAGAGGAAACCAGCTGAAAACAAAAAGAAGTCCCTTAAATTTCTCCATAAAACCCAATTCAAGGCTTCTGAGATAGTTAAGATCTGAGTACTTCCACATTGACATTGCTGCTTTTCATGTTACTTGTAGTTAAGCTAATCAGTTTGCTCACCTGCAGTGAAGCCAGTCCAGTAATATTCTTGTATATTATGGCTATTTTCTTTTCAGCAGGATAATCTCCATATAAAGGGCAAGTTAGGCAGCCCTGTCAGTTAGTAATTACAAAGTGTCAAGTGGTTCCAGTAAAAGGCAGGAAGAACTCTGGTGTTGCAGTTGGTCTATGATTTAGCTCTAGGAGATGGAGAGGGAAAGACTCTTGAAAACTTTGTTAGCCAGGAGTAGAGTTATCTTTTACGGAGTTTCATGTCATAGGGAAAAAGCCTGAGATAATGTTTGGAATGAAGCTGATCTATTTCGTGTGGGGCAGAGGCCTGCAGAGAGAAGTCTTTTTCTGAACAGCATTTGTAAGAGACAGAAACTAATGCCAATATAGATTTTTAAAGTGGTTTGTCTCAGTTTAAAAATGACAAAAATGGTATCCCAGGAATGCTGAGAAAACTGACCAAAAGTCTCTCCAGGCTATCTAAGAAGTGTGATCAGAGAAATTCAGTCCCCTTATAGCATAAGCTTGCACTGAATGTTTTGAGAAGAGTCTGTTTGCTGTTAATGTAGCCAGTGTGTAGAGCAGGAGTGATAAATGCTGTTACTTTCCAGACTCTGAACAGATTATTAAAAACAATAATAATACCTGTTGTTATAATATTCTTTGTTAGATTTGGGAAACTCATTGACTCCCTAGTTAAATTCATAGAAACATCTCCTGCACAAGAACCTGAGCCTGCAGACATTTTCCATTGCCCTGTTGTTATGTCATGACTGACTTCAGTTTTTACAGTTTCTATGACAACTGTGATTTTTTGATTGGTAAAGAATCAAGCGCTAAAGGATTTTTTTGAGCTGTAAAGTATTTTTCCATCAAAGGAGTAGAGTGAAAATATCAAGATGCTTTTTGCTAATCAGTATTGAAATTGAATTGCTGTCTAAATGTGGATACCTGTTTGTGGCACACTCCTCATACACTAATTTTTCAGAGAGAACAGATGAGAAAATAGCCCTATTACAGTTGCCAAATGACTTTCTGGAAAATTAATGATAATTTATGCTTACAATTTTAGACATTCTTATTTTTCAAATCATGTAGGTATTGACATTCCCAGGTTAACCCTTAAGGAAAAGTATTTACCAAGGCATGGTTGAAAGCAACACTACTGGATTGTTTTCTGAGACTCTTAGGCAATTTTTGCAAGTCATCAGCAAAATGGTACTTGGGAACTAATGATGAAATTACATTAGATGGGAGTTAAAAAAAAGAGAAAGAGGTGACCAGAATGCACAGGTGAACAATTTGTGGTTACTGGGGAAATACAGAGAGAAGCTAATAAAGAACTCATCAGGGTGGGAAGACAACTTGTTGACTATGTCACTTATGAAGGAAAAGAGAGAAGGAGGTTCCCTGAGATGAGGAGCTTGACAAGCAACAGGGTGTTTTTGAGTAAGAGCAGGAAAGCAGTGGTAACAGATTTTACTTGGTAAATATGTCAGCTTGCAGAAAGGGCTACAGACTGGCTGGCTCAAAACTGGGAAAAGGGGGGGGGGGGGCGCAAATNNAAACAGAATAAGAATGAGCCAGCTTATCAAGATCAAAGGAATTAATTGCTCCAGGAGTTTGCAAATTCTTAGTCATTGGAAGTGACTCATCCTCTTCCACTACATTGATGTATATGGAACATATTGCTAAAACAAATTAGAAAATTACTGGAAAATGTTGATTTTGATCTTACAGCACATCCGGATCTGTGCAGCATTTATTATTTAGAGAAAAGGTCCTTGCACTAAGAACATATGTATAAGGCCTGGTCTGTATTCAGGAGTGTGTGCTATCAGCAGCTCTGGAGCCAGCTTTTGCAGGCAATTCTGGCATCCTTAGTTCAGAATGATGGTAACATAATGTATGGGGTTCTGTTTGCTGATCAGTTGTTGTCTGTGAGATTTGATAAAAATTTAATGTGGTGGTTAGATATTGTCTTGGTTTGTTCTACAGAATTAAAATTATACCAGATCATCCCTTTGCCATTGGTTTTAGACTTTTTATAGCAGTTGCTGTCTCTAGATGCTATTACAATATGCAAAATATTTTTAATAACTTTACAGTCTAATTTGTAAAGTCAAAGAATATGAATTTCCTTTTTTCCTCTCATCAGTGATGCATGCAATTTTAGAAATGCAAAATCATTATGACCATGGCTTTTTTTGACAGAGAAGAATGAACGTATCAAAACTCACAGACTTCAAAATTCTTTCAGAAGTTTTTCTTTTTAGCTAACTTCTAGCTTGGATTTGAACTAGTCTCAAGTAATATCTTTTCTGGAGAAATTATGAAATTGGGAAGTAGATATGTTTTATTTTAGTGAAGACTTGCTCCATGGTCTTTGTCAAATAAGATCAGAATTTTAAAATGTGTTTCTAAGGATAAAAAAAACTTAAGATGTCTTGGGTACTAAAAGTAGCTGTCCCATTTTTCAGAGACAAAGAAGCATTATGACAACATTTGGGTACCAGGGAAAGCTGTGGGTGGCTTGATACCATTACACTAGCTTCTGAAGGGAAATAATTGGTGAATCAAATCACAAAGTAGGGAAAAAATGGATTTTTCTGTTACTAGTTCATAACTATGAAGAGATTCATTTTTGTCTGAAAAAAAGTTTCATGCTTGCTTTCTCCAGACTGCTGTATCCTAATGATCACTTTTATTTCTAGTGAGAGTCCCAGTGGACTTCAGCAGCTTTCTTTGAATTGCTTTATGTGCTCTTACAAAGCAAATGAGGCTTCAGAAAGATTATTGCAATATCCTCTCTCCTCGTCTAGTGCCATGATTAGTACATATTCTACATTTTATAGTAGTTTACAATTTTTCCTACCAGTGTGTGTAAACATGGCTTTAAAGATATTTTGAAATTTAAAGCCAAGTTAGATTCAGTGGTTTTAGCAAAGTATCTTGTCTTATTGACCAGGTTGGATGAGACCCTGAGCAACCTCATCGTCCTGGGTTGCATCCCTCCTAGGGGTGGGCACATGGAACTGGGTGATCTTTAAGGCCCCTTCCAAACCAAACCATTCTGTGGTTGTTCATTACAGTAAACTTTATAACTAATTTCAGTCTGTAGCACCCTCATACAGGGGCCCTTGTGCAGTGTTTTCTCCTTATTCTACGTTGCTCTGCTGTTTTTTGCTCTGATTTAGCAAGCACTGATTTAGCAATAAGAGTGACTGAGTGGAGTTAACTCCAGAAGGACAGCAACATAAAGGCACAGATTCTACTGGCAGTGGATCTTCTTTTAGAAGTCCCTACCAGGGGCTTGTCCCTGCTCAAAAGCTTTTTCTCTGTCAGTTGATACAGCTGTTGTTTGTGTGGTCATGCTGTAAGAAATCTTAAGCTTCTAGCAGTGAGCTGGGAACAGCCTTCTGTGGGGTTTGGCTTGGTTGTTTTTTCTGTGGTTTAACAGACTAGCAGTCCTGCTTGCAAAGCAGAATTAACAAGCAGATGAACTTAGTAATTTTATCTTGGTGCTTCATAATGAAACTGTTCTAATGCTTACAAGAAAGATGCGACTGTATTTTATCTCTGTTTTCAGTCTAATCAGCCTTCAGTGGTCAAGTTTTATATTGTGATTTTTCTTACGTCATTTGTATTGTAGTAGGACTGTTTGGCTCTACTGGGGACCTAGACCTGCTTAAGATGAAAGCTTATATCTGCATACAGAAAATACAGACTGACTTTCTCCAATAGTTTACAGTCTTATAAGACAGCAACCACACACAGTAAATGTAGGACTGCAGGCACGAACGTATCCATGGAAATTACTGACCCATGGGCAAAGAATTCAAGAATTTTGATGGAAACATAGGGGAAAAAGAAAAGTGTTTTGCTTGCTGGAAGCTGTATTGACTTCTTGCTTTCTTCTTCTACTGTAGCCCAGCATCCCCTCCTATGTGTATTGTAGTCTTGCTGAGATGTCCTGGTGCTTATGGCAGTCCCCTGGTGTGCACCGAGTGTGAAGGTGTATTGAAGATCCTGATCCTTACAGGAATATAAGGGAATTGAGTATCAATTCCCTCCCCAACACAAAATACTGTAGTGATGTTTTCAGCAGGTACAGTTAGGAGACTATAAACAAGCTGTCATTTCTTTGGAATTTGCCAATTTAGTGAATTAAAAACAGTCACATTCATTGTTTGATTCTAAAGCTGTCTCTGTTCCATGAGGGTTTGTCTGTTTGGCTCGCCAGCAGTCTTCCTGTGGTTTCTTGTGTTCATCTACCTGTTCATCTGTCTGTTTTGAACTTTCAAGAATTTAAAGCAAGTGAGATGTGATTCTTCATTGATATTCAACAATATTGATCATCATTCGTTTGTTCACTAAATATCCAGCATTTTTGGTGTTCTGACTGTGTATGTGAATACTGATGCTACCCTACAACAATGTATTTTTAATTTGAATAGCGTTAAGGCATGGGGGTAGCATCCAGACCTCAAAAAAACCAAAACAAAAAAACCCCCCAACCAATCAAAAAGAAAAAACAAAACAACAACAACAAACCCCACTCCCACAAAACAAACAAACAAAGGAAAAAAAAAAGAAAAAAAGGGAGAAAAATAAAGGAGAAGATAAGCAACTCATTTAGTTTGAACTTACATAATAGTGATATGACTGTTCTGAAGGAGAAAACCAGTTAGCAGTTATCAAGGACATTGGCTTGTCATCCTATTATTTCCCAGTTCACTATCAAAGCCAATTAAAACTCTTTTTGTAATGTGTAGTCTTTTGTATTTTAATGAATTCATCATCAACTATGTATGCCCCAGAGTAATAGTGGTGAGAAAGGGAGTTTCACCATCAAACTGATTGAAGACTCAATGACTTCATCCCGAGTGAGGCTTCAACTGTTATTATCTGTGGCTCCAGCCTTGTTACATGATTTGTTTACACTGGGTGCTTGTGTGCAAAATAATAATAATGTGCCAAGCCATTAGGCCCCACTTGCAGTGAAGGTACTTAATACAGTCACAGGACTTGCTGTGAGATTATCAGAGACAGCTTAACCTAATGGCAGGGCTTGTTGAATTTCTGATGTTTAGTTGAATTACTGATGTTTAGTGAATTGCTCCGTATAAATATTTTTTGTATTTGCAACTTCTTGTAAAGTTGTTTCTCTCCATTGTGGAAACTCCAGACTTGAGATACAGACAAAGAGCGGATTTTTTAGTACTGAAAATTAGGTTTTGTGTGTTTTCAGCGGGTTATCTGAATATTTTATTTAGACAAAGATATTAGGAGATACTTTTGAAAATATTTATGCAGGAGTTTTGTTTACAATTAAACTAATGTCATTTCTAACTTCTTTCTTATTTTAATAGAGGTATGATTGCTAGGAAAGAAAGCAGCCATAGGCAGTGGTCATCTGTAGAGCAATAGTTCAGCAGTGGTTACTATGGCAACTATAGGTGACCTACATTTTACCAAAAAGTGATCATGTGTCTTTTTTTTTTTTTAATGGAGCACACCCATTGATTTCTACTACTATTTTTCATCTTTTATGCATTATTTTACTTAAATTGTATTGTTCATTTTGAGTCATTAGTGTGGAATGGACATAAAAAGTGTTGGAGCGGAGATACCATTTCATTGTTACACTACTATTTAAAATTAGTAGCAATTTTTACCTTTGGTATCATGCTCATTTGTATGTTCTTAGGAAGAAGGTAACAAATTTAATAATTACAGTTGCATTATAATAAGGTATTTTTTGTATGGCTACCAGTGTGTGGTTTATAATGGCTTGCAGTGGAAAGACTTATTCTTGTGAATTTATCTATTTCACTAATTTTACAAGTCAGTAGGCTGTGGTATGAATAAAGCTACCCAAACTTTGGACTTTGAATAAGCATCAAAAATGCTGTTGGCTTTAGTAAATTCATCTTGTCATTGCCTTTAAGGAAGTGAGAATTTTCTCAGAAAATGAGAATATTCTGCAGACAGACAGAGAAGAACAGCTAGGAGAGATGACAAAATGTGACATTTCAGATAAAAATTAAGTTGGCATTCTAAGTGTACATTTCTCACAATGAGATTAACACAGAAGGGTAGGTGCTGGGTCCGAACATGTGCCTAAGGAAATCATTAAATTTTGTGATTTCTCTAGAATTTTGGCTTGCAGATGAGCCAGGCCTGGATTTTCAGAAAATTTTGTTAAAACAGGTTTTTTTGGTGTTTTTTTGGTGGTTTTTGTTGTTGGGTTTTTTGGTGGTGTGGTGGTCTTTTTTGTTTGTTTGTTTTTGGGGGGGTTTCTTGAGTTGTTTTTGGTTTTGGGGGTTTTTTTTGTTTGGTTGGTTGATTGGTTTTTTGGAGGTTTCTTGTGGGGTTTTTTGGTGGATTTTTTTGGGTTTTTTTTGGTAACTTTGGTGGTCTTCAGATAAATACACTGCTCTACTTTGAATTGTTTACTGTGCTTTGTAGTCTGAAAGAATCTTTAGTTTCACATAAATGAAGGACAGAGAAATCTACAATAGATGTTTTTTGAGACCAATTTTTTTTTTTTTTTCATAACTTCATGGACCACCTGCTAATTCTAAAACCCTCTTATAGCTGTAAGAGCCTGTCATGGCATTTGGCAGCACTACTAAAGGCTGAGGTGAAACTATTCAGATCCATATTTTGCAGTCCTTCCTCACTGATCCCATGTACAACATCATGTGCAGGATGCAGCTGATAATGGAACCACCTCCCGATTTCTCCTATGTTTTCTAGTTTCTTCTCTCTGCCCACGCATCTTTTGTAGCCTGTTTATTGCTTTGAAGTTTATAAAGCCCACTCAGTTTCATCCATACTGCATGGCATGCTGTGCTCCATCACTTCAGTCATGCGTTATTAGATTTGCTATAGACTCATTTGTTTGCGTACCTCAAAAAATAAAACATTTGTTTGTTACCTTCTTTCTTGCTTCAGAAAGCTTGAGTTGTATGCTGTATGTCCATCTGTCTATACTCTGATACATGCAGACAGCGGCAGTAGTATTGGCAAGAAATATTAATTACTTGTGTGAAACAGGCAGTACTAAATGCTTTTGGGAGTTAATCTAGTTTGCCTTTATGATGCAGAATGTAATTATCACCAACACTTCCTGTGTCATGATCAAAACCTTTTCTTCCTCAAATAATTTTGACCCTAAAAATTTTTATGTATCCCTTAAACAGAATGTCACAATACCAAGCATTGCAGCCCTGATTCTCAAGATCATAGCTAAGATAATGTGTAGGAGCTGTATGCCCAGAGAATTATGGCCTGTGCTGAAGGAGGATATGAAAATCACCAGAGGTCTAACTGGAGTCTGTACCAAAGCTAAGACCAACTAAGCTAGAATTCCAACATTAATAAAGCAGGATCACAAAGGTTAGAGACAGAATGGAAAGCGACACTGTGCTGGTTTTTGCTGGGCTAGAGTTAATTTTCTTCACAGTGGCTGGTAGGGCGCTGTGTTTGGATTTGTGCTGAACACAGGCTTGATAACACAGAGATGTTTTGTTATTGCTGAGCAGGGCTTACACAGAGCCAAGGCCCTTTCTGCTCCTTGTACGGCCACACTGGAGAGGGGCTGGGGGTGCCTGGGAGGAGACACAGCCAGGACAGGTGACCCCAATTGACCAAAGGGACGTTCCAGACCATGTGACATCATGTTCAGCATATAAAGTGGCGGTGAGAAGGAAGAAGGGGGGACATCTGGAGTGCCGGTGTTTGTCTTCCCAAGTAGCCTTACCCTTGACGGAGCCTTGCTCTCCTGGAGGTAGCTGAACCTTGCCCTGGGAAGCAGTGAATTAATTCCTTGTTTTGCCCTGCTTGCATGCACGGCCTTTGCTTTCCCTATTAAACCCATGAATTTTCTAGCTTTTACCTTTCAATTCTCTTCCCAATCCTGCTGGTGGGGCAGTTAGAGAGCGGCTGCCGGGGGCTTGGCTGCTGGCTGGGGTTAAACCATGATAGGCACAAACGGGCATCTCTAATGGCAAAGCTAGTGCTGTCACTGGCTTGTGCCACCAGTCTCTTCTCTCTGTATGATGACCACAATTTTGCAGTATGGGTCAAATATTAGTTTGATTTTGGTTTTGATTTTCCAAAAACTGTATAAAAAATGTCTTTTAGAAAGATATCCAACCTCGCTTTAAGGACTTCAACAGATGGCAAGTCTGTCACCTGCCATGGTAAGCAGGATTAATGTTTAATTGTCCCTGCAATTACTGAATTTTGTCCTGCTCAGTGAAATACAGGAAGGTTTTCAGACTCCCTGTTGTGTCAGAGCAGAAGTACCTCATGTGTACCAGAAATCAAATGTGCATACTGGCTGTGTGCTCAAAGGTTGTATGATAATTTATTTTTTGTATATCAATATACTCTTCTGAATTTTTTCAGCCTAACATGGTAACTCGGTTTCATTGCAAGCAAACAGAATTTTCTGTTTATTTTGTGAGTTTGCATGTGGCATCACATCATTTTTGATAGAAATTCTAAGAGTTTGTTGGTATCATTTTAACAGTAATGAGACATGAATTTAATTTTCTTAAGGACAGCTTAAGGAAATGTCTACAGACTGAAAACATTATTTCAGAGGTCTAAAAATCTCCTGAGAGAAACTGGTGTTCTTTGAGATCACAAGGTCAGTAGTACAGTAGCAGTTATTCACATGCATCTATCTCTACAATTATACAGGCCCAATTTCATTTTTGTACTATTTGACGGTACAAAACATGATGCTATATTTTACATCTCTGCAGAGATTTTGAGTAGCAATTTTGGAAGAACATAAGTAAAAAAAAAAAATCAGTTTTCCAGCTGCACCTTTGTGTTTAAAAATGCTTAAAATTCATGCTGAAACCTATTGGATTAGTATACATCAGCAACTTCCAGTGTAATTAGATTTATGCAGGTAAAATGTTCCTAAGTTATTATCTATGTTTGTAAATAAATTAATTATTGTATATTTGCATCCTTTGCCGCTTGTTTGCAAAAGTATCAGCTGTTTAATATTTTGGAAAAGGAAACACCAAGTTATCTGAAGAGGTACTTTCAAGGCTTCTATTTTAATTCTCACATCATAATGTGATTTATTTTTTCTAAAGACTGGAAGTAAAGGATGTGATTAATTCAGCCACAAAGAGCTGGTCAACACATCTCAAGTAGTAAATGTGTTCAGAGAGCTGTGTATAATCAGTATGATCTTTTAATAATGTCACAAAGTAACTTAAAATGCTTGATAAATAGCAAGAAAATGATGATAGCATCTTCTCTTGGATAACAAATTCATAATTCCGTGTAAGCCTTACTCAGATACTGGAAAATGGGTATTTATCTTCTAGTTGTTTGTTGTTAGAATGTTATTTTTAAATATTACATGTACCGATGAAGGAAAAATGAGAAAGCATGAGTGTAGGTAACCCTTCTTCTGAGGGGTCTGTTTGATTTAGGGTTAACCATGATACAAATGCAGACATTAAACCTGTCTGTTTTTTGTGGGTCTAAGTGTGACAATTTGTCATATTGTTCTGATTTGAGATGTGGAGGAAGGATAGGAGTTCCCACCCCCTCCCTGCTTCTCCCTCCGGTACTCAGTTAGGCTTCTGGTCTACATAAGAGATGAGTCGAAATGTGTTTCTTTTTCTGGGCTTGATTTAGTAAATTACGTAAGTAACCTATCTAATACATGAGATAATAGGGTAAATAAAATGATAAAAGAACAGGCAAAGGGTTTTGTTGTTTGCTCACTTTGCCCTTTGTTTTGTGAAGATCACTTTTGTTCTATGTGCTCTTTAAATGGCAGGTTAACTGCTGTACCTAATTCCCAGGAAAAAAGAATTTCCAAAACAAGGACATTAATAATTTAATCTCAAATAGGTGGGATCTTTGAATTTCTCTTTCAGTTACAGAGCAGACAGATGATAGAAATGTAAGATGACAAACACAATTTTGAAGAAACAGGTTTTACCTATATCACACGTAAAAGGAAGGAATCGTTAGCTGATTACAATTCTGTTTTGATTTTCTTTGGTTGGTTGGTTTGTTTTTTTATTGGGCTTTCCTGTTTGTTTATTTTAAATATCCAAACACAAGGTCTTTGTTCACCATTTACCATCACACCACAATCTCTGGCTAACAACAAAGGGGAAAAAAGACTACCACCACAAGAAAACAAACAGTCCCTCAAACAAAGAAAAAAAAACAAAACCAAAACCACCAAAACCCTTCTACAGGTCTTGAAATGACTCTACATTCACAAGGTCTGAAGAGTCATGAGGATGAAAAATTTACATGTTCAAATCTCAATCCATTGTCTTAAAATGGAGAGTGGAGAGACAGCATAAATCACTAATCCAATTGTGCTACAACAGCTGCCCAGATACAGCGACTGTGAAATCTGTGCTAGCAACCTGATTAAGTTATTTTTTAACCACTGTGTCATCTAACTTAGCTCTGTGTGCAGTATGATAATATCTGGATTCAGTGGCTGTTTTATGACATTATAGCTCGTGGGGATGAAGCCCAATGAGAGTTCCTGCGCAAATGCAATCCAGCACAAATCCAGTGGTGCCAGCTTGGGGCTGGCTTGTGCACTCAGCTCAGGAGAGATGTGAGACATACAGAGATTTACCAAAGGCTGTAAATTTCTGAAGGGGACAATTACCACTATTACAAATGCAACAGTTTTCCCATGTCAGGATCTATAAAACTGCGGGACAGCTGAACAGAGGATATTTCAGGAACAAATGATGACATAGTCTTATTTTTTAAAAGGACATAATTTAATTTTATGTGATGGTGCCTGCATTTTAATGCATAGCATAATAAAGCCTGAACCCTTTGGCTGAGGTCAGCCTAACTACTAGTGTCTTCTTTTTGGAGTAGTTAAGCATATAAAGGGAAAATTCTTCTCTTCCCATAAATACTTTCCAGTGCTTAAATTCAAGAGCTTTTAATCAGAAATCACAATATATGGGAACTTGGAAGATTTCACTAACTATAAATTCCCTCTTAGCACTTTTTTCCCTAGAAGTTAGAAATACAGAATAAAAAGATAAAATGATGTGTCCCACGTTGCAATTGCTGTAAAATTTATGTTGTAGTACTTCAGGTTTGTGTTCTAAGTTGTGGCCTGCGGTTTCCTTTCTGCGAGTTTTGCTCAGATGCCAGTATTACCTAAAAATAAATAAATATTTACTAACAGTGGCCAAATGCACGATCTAGAGAGCAAAATTAATTTGTAGATTTTGTACTTCTTATGATATAAGCTATAAAAATGCCTGGCTTGTCCATTTCAAGGCTGGGAGACAGTTTAAAAATCCAAAGTAATTCCACAGGAGAAGGTCTGTATTATGTAAAGAATAAGCACTTTGATAGTATCTCTACCCTTTTGTCTGTTAAGACACAGATTTTGTTGATAGTGTGATGTAGTGTTTGAAATGTGACACAGGGAATTCAGAGACTTGCATTCTATCCTCTAGAGTTTCCTTCCTTTGGGAATTTGAAGAATTCATTAAATAAAATCTGACCAGAGGAGATTAAAGTCCTCTTTCAGCGAGGTTAAGTTAGATTCATGCTTAATCAGAATAATTATGCTGGGGCCATTGTTTTTTAATATTTATTCTCACTGAAATGGAGCCTTAAAAAATCAACCATCTAAAATGGCAGCAAGAATAAGTAGTTAAAGATACTGATGAACAATTTCCAAAAGGCATACTATTCACAACATTTTAAGAATCTTATTTCTTTCTACCTCTATTTCTTCATCACTATCCCTGTTATCCCTTTGATTGTTTGAAAAGCAATTCAGTGGTCTGGTTTAGTGCTTAAGTAAGTCCTAGACACATTCTTGTTATTTCTAATCCATCAAGAGTACCCAACAGTTCCTTTATTTTCTTTATACCAGTCTAATGAGGTCAGAAAGGTCAGAAGAAACTAGCAAGAAGGGTCAGAGTGGCTTATGCAAGGATCTTTTTCTGTAGGCTGATATTCAGCATGCTGGGAATGGGTCTGGCTATAGTATTTGCATTCTGCAGTGAAATAATGACATGAGCAATTTGACAAGTAGGCTTCATTATCCTTTCCCACAAAACGTATTTCCACAACTAGAGCAATTAGTAGGGATTATCTTTAAGAGGAGAAATAAATGGCTTTTAACTGCTTCATGTGTACTAAAATACTGCTGGATGCTTTAAATTTTTCCCATCTGGAGAATTTGTCTTTTAAAGTCAAGTGACAGCATATCACCCTGTATCAGAAGAAACAGTACTTTCCCATCCCCTTGCTGATCTAACTTAGAATCCTAAAGTTCATATCAGGCTTAAATTTCCAGACTTACCACTATGATTTTCCTTTCCCCACCCGCAGTCTTACTGATGAAAGTGCAAAATATTTTCTTCCTCTAATTGTTTTGACTTGTTCAATGAATCAGGTTCTCTCAAACTGGAGGTCGTGAAGCAAACCTTTTACTTTTAACCACTTTTAAGCACAATTGTGGGATAATTAACCATAAGATGTTTGATTAGTTTTTTTAAAATTTTATTTTTTCAAATGGAGATGTTGGGTATGTAGTAATTAAACTGCCTGACGTCTCACAAAAGTCATCATTACAAATGGATTTCAGGATCCAACTCATTATGCAAACTGATTTCACATCTCTATTGCAAGTCCAATGCTAGCAGTTCAGTAGGTTCTTCTTTTTACAATCCAGAGAAAAGTTTTGAAATACAACCATTAGTTAAAGTATTAATAACACCTGTATAGTGAAAATAACAGCAGTATAGCAATTAATAAATGCTTGGCATCCTATTTGTTACCAGTTTTTGTTCCTCCTGCTGAATTGTATGCAGTATGGCTATGGCTTGAGAGTCCTCTTTGGTTACCCATTGTCTAGTAAAAAATTCCTCTAATTTTTGACATGTAATACGTGGGTCTCTCAACTTTTGGGTTTGTTTTCTGAAGATTGGACATTGGCTGATGACTGGGTGTTGGACAGAGACCATAATGTTGGATATCACTGGAAGAATCACCTTGTTTGCACGCTTGGAACATAACACTGGATGTGCAGACAGGCAGAAATTTTCAGTTCTGGTTCAGGCTGTATTTGACTCAGTTGTTAGCTTGTCTAGTATTTTGGGTTTTGTCATTCCCCACCCCCATTGATAGTAGTCTGAGGTCACTGGTATATTTTCACCAAATTCTCCAGTTTTGTATAGCAGAGTTAAACCTTTCAAATCTTCCACTTCTTGCGCAGTGCACTTTGTGATTTTTGCCCCTGTGTTTGCTGGAGGGTTAGGATACAAGGGAATGCCTTTTTATTGCTTTTTCTTTTTTGATGGATAGAGTTATGTTCCTAGCATAAATTGGCCATCAGTGCCACAGTATGGTATTTCTGGTATTCTCACTCAATTAATTTTTCTCTGTCATTCATTTACTTTAGGACTCATAGGCATTATTTTCTGCACATATGCATTAGATAAAAGTATATTTCCTAGATCTCAAAATAAATATTTTGGCCTCATCTTCCACAGTCCATCTTCAAGACTTTACTATATTTCATCTTCTGAAATGTTGGCTTGCCTGTGCTTTTTTCTACTCTTGGTTCTTTTCTTCTTCTAATTGCTACTCAGTTTATTTTTGAAAAGTCACTTTGTTCCTTCCATATCTTATAGCTTTCTATAAAGTTATATTTTTAGTGGCCTTTTCATTCCCATCTGTACTTTTTCTGGTTAATCTAAAAAAAAAAGAAAAGCTCATGTATAATGCCTATGCTAACAACATATGTATCTCTCTCAGATTTTTACTGTAAGATTGTTTTCCAGTAAGCAGTTTGTCTCTCCTCCAAGACAGTTGACTGAACTCAGCTGTGAAGGGAAAAAAAAAAATCCTGTGCAAGCTTTTTAGCAATTTCCATCTCAGTATCACAAAACCCTGGCCTTAAATAATGCATTCTTTCTGTGTTCTCTCATATATCTCAGTATTGCTTTAAAAGTGATGTTACTTTGACCTGCTGATGCATCTATTTGTATCCCCATTAGCATCACTTTTTACTGTCATAAATGTGCATTCTTTGCCTCTTGAAATAGAGTCAAGTTTTTGGTCTTTTCCTCTCCAGTCACAGTTCACTAATATTGGTAACTTAAAATTTTCAACTCACATGCTGTTTCAAATGTTTTGGAGCAGTTCCTGCAAATGTATTTAATTATTTTTAAAAAATCTTTTTTAAAACTTGCCTTTGTCATTATGTGTATAAAATTGTCAGTTGCCATGTAAAAATAGCTGTTACAAGAAAAGTGGTAGCTCTTTGTTTTCTCTGCAGCACTAGGTCTTTGAATCCATCTTTGCTTCCTGCTCATCATTTAAGATACTTAGCTTCTAAGATTATATATCAGGTTATATATAGCTTTTAAGGCTGTAAATGCTGTCATTATTGTGGTATAATAATTTAAGGCATCAGGCAAGGTTTGTGGGGAAATTAGCGTTTTTTAATTAGATTAACTTGAACAGCTAGAAAAGTAGGCAGGGTTTTGTGTCTCTGACCCCTTTCTCATGTTCTCAAAGGGTTTGGTTTTCCTCCTCATCTCAGCTTGTCTACTTCAAGATACTGCTGTTCTCTGCAAACTGCCTATGTCATTGCTTGACACACTGAATGTCACGACAAGGCTGGCAGTTGTTGATCTGGGTCTGTTCCTCTGTGATTATGATCATAAAGCAATTTTTGAGTTGTTTGCAATTTTGCAACTACAAAAAAGAATATGAAGATCAGCACAGAGTATGTACCAATTTGCTGTTGTAAGTATGTAGCAAGCTAAATGTGACAGCTTTTCAGGAATTCTCACAGTGCTGCAGATAATAAGAAAACTGCGGGATACACGCTGCACAGTTACGAACTCATTGCCATTGTAAATGACACGGAATATGTTTTCTGAATGTAAATGTGCCACTCCTGTCTCTCAATCAAAGACATCCAGGGCAGTGAGAATGTCTTTTGCTCTGGAGAAGTAAAACAGTTGGCACTGGAAAATATTTATACTTCTTGAAATCTTAAATGGCTGAAGTATGCATTTGCAATCCTGTATCCTAGAGCCTATGCAAGTGGACACAGGGCAGAGAGCAATTCCAGGCAGGCAGCTAAAACAATGCTGATGTCACTGAAATCTGCCCACTCCAGAAGATGGAGAGAGCTGAGGATCTTGACTTCCTGCTCTTCAGGCACAAAACTGGTGAGCTCCCCTATGAGCTTGGAGCTGTTGATGTGGTAAAAGTCTGTTAACAGCAAATGACAGCTGGTGCTGTCAGCGTGCACCTTTGCTGTGACCTGGAAGGTCAAAACAGGCACACTGACTACACTATTTCTAAATATCTGACAAGCCTAGTATTATCCCAACTTAATATAGCAGAAATAAACATGGTCCTCATGTTCCTAAAAGGAAAAATATTGTGATGGAAACAATATTACCCTCAGTGCTTAAAGATCTCAGGCCAAAAGAATAAATCCCTTTGAGAAATCACAATTATTGCAGGGATGCCAAAAACCACACTGAGTTGATAATTGCTTCTTTTCTGCAACACAGGAAACTGTCAGATGATGCAACTTTGTATCAGGTGATATCAGCGGTCCCTACAGTTTTGTCTGTGCTATAAATTGGTGATCCTTATTCAAAGTATTTGAATGTAATCCTGGTTGAAAGTCTAATTTATTTTTTTAAGATGTTCACTTGAAAATGTGTTGAATAATGATTTTTAAAGGAAAAAGAAAATTCCTCCCCTGCAAGAGCACCAACACAAGATGCTGCAGTCTTTAGGGACTGTAGCCTGACATCCTCAACCCTTGGCTATTGTACTACTGTCAGGGTGGTAAGTGTGTCTACTTAATATTGAGAGCAAGAAATCTAACTGAAATGTTAAGTTTTGCAGCTGGTGGGTTTCAAGCAGTTTAATTTAAAAAAAAATCATGATGGCTTCTGAAGTGCTGAAATCTTGAAAGATATTTGAGCTATAAAAGTGATCTAATTAAAATCTTTAGTTCTGATCCCTTTTAGGTAGAACTCTTGGATAAAACAGTCACTCAATAACTATTACTATAAAAGAACTTTCAAACTTGATCATGTTGCAGAAATGTTGATCCTTGCACAGACTCAGGGCATGTGGCTACTACACTTAACCCTTTATACTCTTGGAAAGTTAGACCAAACCCACAGTGTTTTGAACTTTGAGCACCAGCTGAAAATAGTGTAATCAAATTATAAATCAGTCCATTTTGATCTCTGAAGTTATACCAGAGTGTCCTGGAACTGCCCACTGATTTGCTAATATGAATGTGGTTATTTAAATACTGCTATCCATATTCTTCCAATATGAGAGAAGTGGCAGTCAGTGTTCCTTAGCATATTTCTGAATTGCACTGGCTTGCCTTCATAGAATAGAATCAGAGACCTGGGTTGTAAGGGATGTTAAAGATCAGCTGATTCAAAGTCCTGCCATGGACAGAGATGCCACCCACTTAGAACAGATTGCTCAAAGCCCCATCCAACCTGACCTTGAGCACTTCCAGGAAGGAGACATCCACAACTTCTCTGGCCAGCCTGTTCCAGTGCCTAAGTACCCTCTGACTAAAGAATTTCTTCTTAACGTCTAAGTCTCCCCTGTTGTAGTTTAAAACAGTTCCCCCTTGCCCTGTCACTATCTGTCCATGTAAAAAGGGACCTTCTATCTTTTTTATAAGCCCCTTTTAAGTACTGTAAGACCATAATGAGATCTTCCTGAAGTCATTTCTTCTCCAGGCTGAACAGCCCCAACTCTCTCAGCCTGTCCTCACAGGAGGTGTTCTCCAGCCCTTGATGATCTTTGTGGCTCTCCTCAGGAGCTGCTCTAATATGTCTGTGTCTCTCTTGTGCTGAGGACCCCAAAGCTGGACTGAGTTCTACAGGTGGGCTCTACTGACAGTAGAGGGGCAGAATCACCTCCTTTGACCTGCTGGCTACTCCTTTTGGTGCACTTGGCTTTCTGGGCTGTGAGTACACACTGCTGGATCATGTACTTTCTGAAGCCTTAAAATGTTACAATGACATAGTAAAAAGTTGGCTGTAAAACTACAGCAGTTCAGCCTTTAACTGGATGGAAATTGCATATGTATGCTATAAAAATTATGTAATATGAAAAGATTTTTCATTTCATTTCTTTAACACTGATTTTAGGGCAAATGAAACCATTACTTTGTTTTTTAGGGTAGGAGAAGGGAAATCACCTACAAAAAATTTTGCTTTATTAATGTAGGCTACTGTCATGGAACCTTTCGGGGGGCAGGGAGGAATTGTGTTGCGTTCTGCTGGTAGAGAAAACTCAGTAAGCAATAAAATTCCCATTGCTGTGCTGATGTTATCACTGATGCTGGTAGACAAACAAAGTAGTAAATAAAAATAATTTTCAAGTTCTGCTGGATACACATGAGGGCAAGAAATCAATGCTGGCCAAATGAAAATGGACAGAATTATTAAAGAAGGATCAGTTTCTCTGCTTTAAAGGTTATTTGAAACAGTGAAAAGCTACCATACAACCTAGAATTCAGTGTTCTTTCAAGCTTTAAATGATTGTGTTGTATGTGGGACGTACAAAGGTGGGAAGAAGTGTTGTAGCGGATTCACTTCCTGTGGAATGAGATCCTAAACTGATGTTTAGCAATGCAAGGCAGGCACTTTTTAGTTTTTAGAATTTAGATAGCTTCTTTCTATTAGACTGAAAGTCCACTATGTATCATTATGTATTTTATTCTAAGTCGTATGTTGAAAATGTTTTGTGCTTTAAGTTGGAATGCTTCATAAACTGTTATAAAATGTAAAAACCTATTTACATTGCTGCTTAGATATATCTGTGTGTCTGGTATATTTTTACATCTATCTTTGCTCAAATTAAAATACTTGTATTTATGGTAGATGGGAAGAAATTTGAAGATTGTAACAATAAAAAATTCCTCTTTCCATGGAAGATGAAAACTAAGGAGCTTGTCTGCTCCACTGAGGAAGTTGAAAAAACGAGGAATGAGGTAATGTTGCTGGTTTATCAACAGTGGTACTTTAGGAAGTTCTGACAAGTTGATGACAAGTCCAGTAAGGAAAAATGATCTGCTTCCTTCTGTCTAGATTTTTTTCCTGTTTCAACTGCATTGACTCAGTAAACTTCTTTTTGGTTAACTATGGTACATAAAGGGGACTAGAAGAACCAAACAGTTGGAGAGAGAAAATACTAGTTATTGTGCTTATTTCAAATATCTTCTAATTTTATTTATTTTTAAGATTTTTTCTGGTCAACAGCCAAATGAAATTTATAAGTTGGAAAATGATACTATGAGAAAAGGTGTGCTTAGTGACCAAGCAAGGAAAAGGGATAGAGTAAGGAGTATGTCAGTGAATTAAACCAAAAGGTACCTTTGTTTCTTCTGTTTATGTCTCACAATTTCTAACCACACCAGGCATAGCTCTGTGTAGTTCTGCATTACTCCTCAGCATGGATCACGTTGCAATGTCTGAGGTGTCATGGAAACTGGATGGAGAAAAGCTGGCTTATGAAGCCATACAAGACAACACAGGCAATCTCTCTTCAAGTATCTGCCTTCTTCTACATCTTTATTTTATTTTATTTTATCTTTTCTTTTTTTTCTTTTTTCTTTTTTTTTTTTTTTTGTCAAGAGAATGACCACTTTGCTCTTTCACATAGAACTTACTTTGTTTTATTTGAAAGAATCCATGCTCTTCTGGCATTTTGAAAGATGGCTGTAGCAACCATTATGTTATTAATTATTTGCTTTGATTATTCACATCATCTAATGCAATAGCAGTTAAGAGATTCTTTTGCTACTTGGCTATACACCTCTCAGTACATTAGTTTGTCTGCCACAGTTAGTATTTCTTGGATTTTGGTAGTTAACTATCAGTTTTGAGAAAGGTTGTGAAAGGAGAAAGAAGCTTTGTATGTTTACTGTAGAGGAATATTTTTGTTTGCATACAGTAGCTGTTCTAATGCATAATATTTTTTAGTGCTCTTTTCTGAAAGGAAGTGTTCTCTCCTCTGGCATATCAGCCTGGAAGAGGTTAATTTTATCTTGGAAAAATGTAGTTTATGTAAGATGTAGCAAGAATATATCATTAAAAATGAGGTTGTTTTCAAGACCTGTTGTATTAAAAATAATTGGGAAGGGGTATGCTGTGCTATACCCCACAGTATGTGTTAAGAAAATTCACTTGTACTCTGTGCCAGCTTTTTACCCCATGATTTAAGAGTAGCCTCTGTTCGAGCAGATATTAAGAGTCAGAAAAAATGCAAACTATAGATGGTGTCATTCAAATTGACATGGCAGGGTAAGGGTGCCAGAAGCTGGAGTGAAGGCATTGGCAGCCTTACACTGACATGCCAGGAGTCACTGTATGAAGTTTGGTGATGGGATTCCTAGAGTGCCAGAAATCAGAACAGCTTCTCACAGGCCTGCCCCTCAGTTATAAGCTGCTTTCTCCATCCATCTGTTGATCTGAGGATATCACTTTGAAATAGATTTTGTCTATTTCCATTCATTTCACTGACTAGACACTTACTTCAAAACATGGTTGTATTTCTCCATTGAGAACGCCATTTATGAATGAGTAATATTTTCATATTTGTGCAGTTCAGGAACCTGAAGTATGTCATTCTTCCTGTCATGGCAGGCTATAGAAATGTATCAAGCCCCAGTATTTGGAACTGAATAGTTAACGTAACACTGCTTGATGATAGTTCAGCTGTGACTCTGATGTGTCTAGAGAAAGAAAGACACTTGGGGCCAGGGTGAGGAAATTTATTTGATTAAATTATATTTGGTCTGGAAAGAAATATGTAGAATTTATACTTAAGATTATCCTACCGCAGCGTTATTGATGGTAACTTAGATTAATTAATATTACACAATTTTCTCTCAGGTGTGCACTTTTAACTCTGTAGAACTTCTGTAATGGCAGAGTTCAATGGGAAGTGTGCAGCTATGCCTCCTGAATTCAATTCAGAGGAGTTTGCATGGACAAGGTTTATAGATCTTGCCAAAGAAGTGACCACAAATCATCTATTTCCAAACCTGAAAGCCAGTACTGAGGCATTTAGAGCTGCTGCTGTAGCTCATAAACTGCAAACCATGGCATACAAACCAAGCTGTTTGTAAGAGCTGGAGTAGAGCATGCATGGTCCACTGAACATATTTTATAAATCCTGGACTTCGAATCTTTTTTGTCACTAGAAGACTGCTTCAGCAAAACCCTCTGTTTACTCAACTGCTAAAGAAGTTACTGCTTTTCTGATGTATCTGGAGAAACCAGACCTCTTGCATGTTACTGCAAGGTACGGGATTCCAGCCTTTAGAATGACAGGGCATGATGCGGTCAGAGCTGCCCAGTGGCTCGCCACATTGGGTCTGTGGATGTCCCCAAACCCAAACGCACTGATCCTCACCGTGTGAGGCAGGGGTCTGATGCAGGTGCTAGCAGGACCAAGGAGGAAGGAGGGGACTCCGGTGTAGTATCCAAGGAAATTTATTATTTTCAGGGGAACCAGCAACCGAAGACCCTGAGTGAGGGGATTACACAAGTTTTTAAACGGGGGTGGCCTCAGAGGTGGGAACAATCATAGACCAATAGGTGAGGAAAAGGGGAGGGATCATAGGTGAGGTTGGGTACAATAAACCAATAGGGGGAAGCTCGGGGAGGGGAGAAGTTCAAATGGGCCAATGGAGTAACCGGGAAGGGAGAAGTTTCAGGAAAGGGGAGGAGAAGTGGGTGGGGCACATAGAGGATTGACAACTAACACAGGGCATGTAAAAGGGAGGGGAAACAGTAAATTGACAGGTTGGGCTAAACCAAATACGAAGGGGGAAAAGAACACACCACAACAAGGGCATTGAGTGCAAGTTGCTCTTTTTTTGTTTCATGAAATTGAGCAATGCTTTTCCCATAATTGTTTTGATTCATATGTGCTTCATCCAACTGTGATACAGGATAGTGAATAGCAGATTAAGTTCAATACCCAACAAAATAATGTAGTTGTAAAAGGTATAAATTATTTGAAGTTCAAATCATGGGTTTAGTCTGGTTTGTGATATATGGCTGGTTTTGGGTTGTTGGGGGTCTTTTGGGTTTTTGTTTGGGGTTTCTTTTTTGTTTTCAAATTCTGTCCAAAATATGTATTTCAATGCATATAACCCTTAAAAAAGTACTCAAGTCTATCTAAATGCATATAGAGTAGAATAAACCAGGATTTATAAAATTATTCTGTATTAATAATGGCAATTACTCAGAGTGTTATAGTTTCTTTTCCACTTTCTCGTGCCTCACGTTGGGCGCCAATTATGTCATGGTTTGAGCCTGGCCAAATGCCAGGTACCCCCAAATTAACACACCCACACCCAGGGCTCATGAGTTGAGATAAGGAAACCCGGGAGAAGACGCACTCAAATAGGCAAAACAGGACTGACTTAGGTTGCAAAGTGATCTAATTTATTACTAACAGAGTCAGAGGAGTAAATGAGAAGTAAAATAAACCCTTCAAAGCCACCGTTTCTCCACTCACCCTGCTCCCTCCTTCTCAGCAGCTGCACAAGGGAACAAGGTATGGGGGGGTTAGGTCAGTTCATCACCCAGATCTTCTTCCCCTGCCCGGGGAGAGGCTCTTTTCCTCTGCGTAGCCATGGGTCTCACTGTCAGCAGCCTGCCCGACACTGCTACAGTGACGCTGGTCCCCACACAGGCAAGCAGTCTCCCCAAAA
>VZRN01003024.1:905338-1055202 GCA_013397935.1 Dasyornis broadbenti
TGCCTCCGCTGCGGCCGGGGCCGCGCAGCTCGCGCGCTCTCGCTGTCGGAAATGTGGCTTGGCTTTAAGGGCATCATTTTCCAGTCGCAAATATTGCTGAAATCTAAGCGAAGGTGCTTTGCAGTCCCTCCTTTACAATGGTTCTCCTATGAAAGGTAATTTTATATTAAAATCCTCATACAGCTTAGCATCTCAGAACGTAGGCCTGTTCATGTTTTAGACAATAGATCAGGAAGGATATGTAAAAGTACTTTTTCACCGTACTTATGTACAGCTATTAATTTCTTTAATAGAGAACCCTGGTAATATTGCAGTAACACCTGCAGTATTATCATCAGATTGCATGAGATAACACTGAACATGTCACTATGCTAATTTAAATGGAGAAAATATAACAGTATACAGTCATGCAATTATCATATAATTACTATATTTGTCTAAAATGAGTACAGTGGATTTTAAATTTAAATTTATGAGGCAGTTAGGTACTTATAGGAAGTGCATACAGAGATAAAATTAACAGTGTGTAGTAAAATAACCATAGGAGCATCCCTACAGAACAGTATTCCCACTGTTACAATGGAATCACAACGTTGAAATACACCTGTCTTGTCCATTTATATAGGTAAGAAACAAAAACCCAAACATTTTTCCTGTGGATCAGCCACTTCATATTCTAAAACACTCCCAGTATTCAAGTTATTTAAGAAAGCTTAAAGAAAAAATTCCTGAAGCAAAAAGGTGTTCTGTGTTGCTACCAAGTTATGGTAATCTTAAGACACGCTTTTCTTTACCCCATCCTAACTCTATTGAAGCTGTGGTTTATGTAAACATTTTGTGCTGCAATTTGAATGCTGGATGTTGAGTCTCTTTAAGAATCATAAATAGAACTAAATCTTTATATATGTATCCAACATTTTGGAGACAGAGGCATGATTTTGGTCTCCCATGTTGCTGAAGTTTTGTGTTCATTATTCTAGTGTTAATTTACTTCTGGATCTGAGGAGCCCAAGTCTGGTGTGCAGTGTTTTGGTTTGAGGATGTACAGTGTTTACTGCATATCTTAATTCTTTGGTCTTATTTGTTCATTGGAAAGGGGAATTTGCATTTATTGTAAAACATCTTTGGACAGATGCTTTGGACAGATGCAGTTGTTGACTAAATGAAATTTAAGTTCAATATTAATTGAAGACATTTAAGCCATGGTTTAGAGCACACAATGGCAAATGTTTGGAAATTAATTTCAAAGCTTAATTTTTTTTTTCCCTGATATAGCAACAGATGATTGTGTTATCTAAAACTTGTACTTGCTCTTAAAATGTACTTCTAGTAACTGAACCTTGGAGTTAAGAGTTGTTTTCCCTTTGAACTATCAGGTAGAAGGTCAGGCTGAAGCAAGGCAGCTGTAATCTATTGCAAGATTGGTAAAGATGCCTTATAAAGTCACGTGTTTTCTGTATGTATCTGTGTTTGTCCTTGCTCTGAACCAGTTACGATGCTGAGAAAAATGAGATTATAGATGTGCCATTTCCTCAATAAAATATCCCCAAACACCATCATATCTTTAAAATGTTGATACCATTTGAAGTCCTACCAGTGAGTTTTGATCACTGTTGCTTCACTGCTCTTTTGTAGGCTTTTTTGACCCTGGAAAAAGGATTGAATGTAGATAAAAGACTAATACGAGTAATCTACAAATGTACAAAAGCAAAAAATATTTACTAGGTTAAAACAGCTCTGAGATAAATAGCATGTCTTTAATTTCGCCATCTCTCCACAGATATGGGGACGGTATTCTAATGAAACTTGTGATAAATGGGAGATGTGAATAATTGCTATCAAAAAAGAAAAAACAAACAAAAAAAAACCAAACTGGAAAACGCATATAATTCTCTCCTACAGCTCCCCTTTCTCTAGTCTTGTTCCCCACTCTACAAAAGAGGTTTGCATCTTTAGCACCTCTACTTCAGTTTTCCATCATTTCATATAATTTTTCCACAATGAAATAGGAAAAATGAGAAAAGGAACAAAAGTGTACATCACCATAACAATTTGACTGAAAATTTGCTTAATGTATATAAGCAGACAACTTACATATTGTGAAGTTAAGGATAAAAAGAAGAGAAACTGCTTGAGATTTTTAAGGCTTTTCTATGCTTAAATGCAAAAAAATACAAGCAAGAATACTTCTTAAAAACTAGCATCAAAATGCACTGGACAATTTACATTTAGGCTTTCAGATGAAAAGATACATGGCTTTTGCATACTACTTCATAAATAATTTCTTGGAATATATAACTTGAAGTCCAGATTGATTTTGGGGCTGGTTTGTATCCTGCTCTTTCATAAGCAGTAGGGATTTGCATTTTTTTCCCATTGTCTAATGTGAAGTAGGAAATGTGGGCTGTATAGTTTGGAGTCTGACCCTCATCAGTCGTTCTGAGGGATACGAGCAGGAACCAAATAATTTACCAATTGTAGATTCACCGTCTCAGGTAGCTCTTGGATTTTGATGAGGAAATGCAAGCAATGATACCATTTATGTAGGGAAAGGCTGCAGAGTAAGTAAGCCTCTCTGGTATTTGTAGCTTTCGTTAGCATGCTGCCCCTTCATTACATTTATTTATTTAATTCTGGCAAATAATTTCTGTGCATGCCTATAAATAAGTGATTATTTTTCCTCAGTGCTGCTAGCGCGGATAAATGGCTGTGTGCTGAGCCCGAGCTGCGGCCGCGGTTCTGGTGACCGGGGCTGGCCGGGCTGCGCCAAGGGGCCGGGGCTGCCGCGGTGTCTCTGCGGCTGCTGCTGCACCACCAGGGCAGCTGTGCAAGGGCAGGGTGACGGACCGGCCCCAGGCCCTGCGGCTCCCTGCTAGCCATCCCAGCTTGGGGAGGAAGGCTTCCTTTTCAAACGCATCTCCCTGGGCTGCCTGTGAGTCAGGGCTCCTGCGGTGTCTGTGGGCATGTCCCACCTGAGGAGCAGCTGGCTGATCCTTCTGGGAGGATGAAATAGGCTGACATTGTGGTGGCTTCAGGAGGAGCTTGAGTTTTTTGAATAGGGATATGAATTTGATGATGAACTGCTCAGTGATGTAAAATCTGTTCTTTGTTGTTATTGAATGAAGTCTGCTTTTAATGTGTCATGAATATGTTAAAAAGGAAGCTGGATTGCAAATGTTTTTGGTTGCACTTCCTAAGCGATAGCCATCTCTAGTAAATGCTATTTGTGTGGGGGTGATAGGGTAAACAAAAAAATGCTGAAACCCACAAAATGTATTTGTTAATTGTTTTTAGTGTGGGCAACAAATGATAGCACCGCTTACTTCCAGCATGAGCTGTGACAGCTGAGAAAGCTATTCTCAAGCAAACATTTTTGTCTTTTAAATATTTTATTTTGGGGTGGGGAGGGGAACCCCATGGCTCAGGGGGGAATTGAAATCCTTGCAGAGTTGTCATTGTTTTGCTTTCTTGTCATACCAGAGTCTTTATTGAAACATTCACTTTCAGAGTAGCCAGAGGTTTAACTTTGTAGATTTCAATTAAGTTGCTCCCTTGTTTACCGTTATGCCCTTCTCTCCCACTCTTATTTCTAAACAAACATTTCAACAATAAAATGGTAAAGTGAAAATTGCACAGTATTAGCCTTCTCAGCTCCTTTGGAAAAGACAGAATGATCAAAAATTTGATAAAGCAAAATATATCAAATAAATTAAAAAAACCACTTCACGTTGAAAGTGTAAGCCACATACCTTCACAATAGGTCTTTTCAGGAGAGTGCAGGTCAGATAATTAATTTTGTCCCAACAGACTCCCCTGGCTGAAGTGTCACTGAATGGTCATAAGGTGCTTACAAGTCAGGCAATGAGATGGTAGTGGGCTCACCGCTCAGCTTCTATTCATCACTGTCTCGATGACAAGAGTGCCTTGGGAATTGGATGGGTACATACTTTTTATTAGACCTGCAGCTCTTCTATCAGCTTTCTAGTGAAGTTTTAAGCTTTGAATTATAAAGTGAACTGAAAAGAATTCTTAGACATGTTTATTAGTATGCAAGTTGCTACAGGCATAAACTTCTGATTTTCTTTAGTATTAAAAAAGAAGTGAAGAGAGTCAACATTCAATTTTAACACAACCGGGAATGTAATTTTAGGTCAGTCTTACTGTGGTCTCTCATGTTGTGTTAACACCATAGACCCTTCCTTTGTGTGCCTTTGTGTTCAGTATACACAGGTACACATGTACAGGTGAGTAAGGACCAATGGGTAATTTTTGCTGGCCACAAAGATGAAGTTACTGTTGGAAATTTTGCTTGTAATTGAATACGTGCTTTAAAAACCCTTTTTGAGGTTTTCAGTTATGGAAATTACAGAGAAGACTAATGGCTTACAGGGAAACGCTTTAGTTTATTGATTACGTGTATTTTGTCCATCTTCATAAAAAACATCTCATTCTATGATACTGTGGTCACTAAATCTGAGACTTCATAATCTTAGTGTAGCTGATCTTTTTGACTCATTTCTTAAGGAAATTAGGTTTATGCAGTTACGCTTTGTCTGTGCCTATCATTCAATACATCTATCATATTTTCCTAATTAGTTTTTTTAACCTGTTAGCTTATATCAGCTGAGCTTGAAGCAGAAGCAGTCAGTCTTCTTCAAGTATTGTGCAAATGGGTGGTGAGATGGGAAAGAGAGATTGCTAGTTTACACCAGTAAAAAACAATTTGCACTGTGACTAAGACCCTGATTATTAAAGTAACTACATAGAGGAAAGCTTAAATACCATGACCCCAGGGGAAGAGCATCAGTGAAGCATTCCTCATACTGTGCCTTGGGTAATCCGTCCAGAAGAGGCAAACCCATAAATAATCAAGTTCTGTTGGTTTCTAGATTTTTTTTTATAAACTTGAAATTAAATTCTGCTCATTTTTAGCTGATAATTGAGTCGCTTATTTTTACCTTGCGCTGTTCTTAGAAGGTGAATTGTTAACGCTCTACATATATGTCAGTGGCAGAAGAAAACTTCACAGTTGTGTTGTATAAATTCACTGTTCCCTGCATTCAGTAATTTGTTGTGTATGTTATGGGGGGTTTTGTGGTGAATTTCCCTCGTCAGTGTTTAATTTTGAAATAATATTACTGCTAAATTTCCAGGTTTTTTTTAAATAAATGTTTTGGTTTTCATAGTTGAATAGATATACCATATGTGGTGCAAAGTCAGAAAGCAAATCCTAGAAACAAATAGCAATTTTATATCTTTTATTTTTGTGTTGTTTTTTGTGGGCCTGAATGCCTGCTTAGGAATGTCTTGGGTGTGCATGAAAAATGCAGATTGTAACATTATATTTTTGTTGTGCATTGTCCTTGATCTAGATAGAAAGCTGGAATTATTATAGCCATAAAGCTATTTTTGAAGATAGTGATTTCAAAACATCACAGCCTTCCAGTAGATATTAATAATTTATATTTTCCAGTACGAATAGTTTTATTGACTTTATTCTCGAGGGAGTAAGATGCACTTAAACATATTTCTACTAATTTTGGCTTTACTTGAGGCCAAACCTTGAATGAAGTCAAGATTTTACTGTCATGCTGTGGAGCTACATTCATTTCATTGGTGGCAATTGAATGTTGGCTCCTGCTGACCATAATTGGTTTTGTTTTTAGGAGCCTGTTTCATTCTTCATCAGATATTTCTGCTGACGAAAATAATAGGTTTTGTGGTATTTTTTTAGCTGCTGTTTAGTTTCTACCATTTTCTTTCCGCTTTATAGGACAAAATAGCAACAGAGTCTTGAGCTACCAGAGAAGGCAGTCTGTAACTTTATATGACTACTAATAGCTGTGCCAAATTTTTAAGACACCAACTTGGTGTCTTAAAAATGTGCATAGCACTGTGATTTTATTAGAGAACTGGGTTAATTATGTTCTTTTTAATGTCAACATTTATTAGAAAGATAAAAACAAGCTATTGTGGAAGATTTTTATGCTTTTGGTGTTAAAGAAGAAAGAAAAAAGGAAAAAATAAAAAGCCCATCACCCCAAAATCTTTTGGTTGCTTGTAAGTTGTTGGATGCAAAGCACCAAGCTCATACCATAAATTTTAACTGTCTTGTTATTGAAGTTGAAGGAATATAATTTGACTGTTGAAATATCAGGGACTCCACGCTGTTTTTCATGTGTTCCCTCACTGAACCTGGAGACGCCTGGAGCACCCAGCTCTATCAGCACTTGCATAGGAATAGGAGAAGGTATTCCTGTAGCTGTGCCTTTTTTGGGATGAATTTGACAAGACAAAGGCATCAGGTTGGACAAAATCATCTGCCAGGTAGGAATTTGAACGCTGAATTGAGGAAAGTTGAAACAGTCTCCATTAGGGAACATGCTGAGCATGTCTATTGTATAACGCTGCAGCAATACTGAAATGCAAATGGCTGCTGGCTGTGCACAGGCAGGTCTTTAATATCTCAGGATTTGGTGAATAATAAGCTTTTTAATGCCACATCTTTGATGAATTCTTATTACTAATATTTGTTAAAGCATAGTAAATATGTACGTTAAATGTGTATACGTAATTAAATTTTACCAGTGTATGACAAAAGAAAACCTATGTTAGAAGAGCAACAAAATTGGCAGTTAAGTAACGACTAATTACTAAATAACATAATTTTTCCATTGTGTAACCCTCTATTGTGTATTTATTTTGATATCCAAAGCAACGTGTATTTACACTTCAGAGATGCCTGTTGAAGCTAAGAATGTATTTCACAGGGGTACTGCAAATGGTTTGTGTTAGGGCTTTGTTCTGCTCTACAGATTAGTTCTGCTGAGAAGCTGTGTGTATTAGTACAGCTGATCTGCTTTTGCTGATTGTGCTGCTTGTCTGAAGTGAGCTGAGCTAATGCAAAATCTTAGCTATACATTTGGATACATAGCATAGATGAACACCACTGTATGGTAACACTCAACTTTGAGGACACTTGTATTTTTTTATATCTGCTTTGTATACCTTCTCCATTATAACTGGCTTCCTGTGATCATGACAGAGCATGGCTTTGCTGTTTCATTTCTATTTCTCTTAAATAGTGAAGGAAATTTGAAACTCAGTATTTTTGTTTAAGTCCCACTTCTGTAGGAAAGGAATCTTTTTATAACCTTTAGCTTCAATCCCTTCTCATGCTTTTTCTTTCTTCAGTTTTACTTCTTTCATTGTGCAAGTCTGTGTTGTCATTTTCAAAAACTAATTTAGGCAATTTTTCACGTGTTTAGACACATCTTTGACATTTCTCAAAATGTCTCTACTAAGAATTTCAAGTCTTTTCAGTAATGTTCTTTGGAGTGAGAATGCTTTTCAACCACCATAGTTGGAAAATTTTTAACTATTGTTGGTTTTTAACACAGATAAAACAGTTTATCTCTTGTTCCTTTTTAAATATTTTTGCCAAGTTTAAACATGTGGAACATACATATGAAACTTGCAGTGAATATGAGAGAAAATGGGTAACAAGCAAGAGAGTGAGAGCAAGCTTTTCATGTTCCCTCTCCAGAACCCATTTAGAGGTCAGAATAGCCAGCATAATTGATTCCTGCCAGAGGCAGTATGAATTTATATCTTTACCCTTGACTTGACTTTTAGCCTATATTTGTTTAGCCATTTAAATCGTTGTAGCCATTTCTTTCGATCATGCCCTTGGCAATCTCATTGTTGACACTTTCACTACACTTCCTCTGCATTTGAAGTCATAATGCCTGGAAATACTTTTGAAAGAAAGCATGTAGGCTACAACTGAATACTGTGTAACTCTAATCCCAAGAGTTAATGCTTTCTCAGTTGAAGCAAGCATTGTGTATTATAAGGTATATTTCCTCACAGGGAAGTTCTGACTAAATATTGGAATTGTAATCTTGATATTACATTAGCTGTGATAAGCAAACTTAATGCTTTAAAGATGTAATGAAGGCTGTTTAGAGAGAAGAGTTGATTTTAAGATGTCCAGAAGATAAAGGAATTCAGTTGCCTTTTATTGAAGGGGAGAAGGGGGTAATTTATGTTCAGAAAAAGAATTTTGATAATTTATAGGCCAAACTATCACTCCCCCTGAGATTCTATTATTTAATACATCTTCTTTGTGTATTAAACATTTCCTTATAGAGTATTTTAGAATTGATCAGAATCCTATTGTATTTGAAGACAAGGCAAAATTACAGGGCCAGCAGAGCTAGTTTACTGCTGCAAAGGTGCAGTAGCATGGTGTAGGGAGGAGTGCGTGTTTCCTAGCAGTGTAGAAATGGCTGGAAAATTCCCTGTCCTGATGACTCTTTGAGCAGGAATAGTTTTTTCTCTTGTATTGAGGATTGTCTCTGGCCATTGAGGACCGCAGGCCTTCTGCTTCTGAGTGAGGTTTCAGGATTAGTCTCTAAGTCACATCCCCTTAATGAAATAAGAAGCAAGGCCGTTGGAGGTTAGATGCTTGAGAGATAAATATTTTAATCCCCGGTGTCCGTGTGGTTACCCTTCAGCATGGAACCATAGCTCATGCTGTTGGAGCTCCCAGTGCTCCACACTCACAGTCCAGTGGCTGCTCCTGAAGGCAGGTACACAGGCCTTCTCTTTCAAGAGCAGAGCATAGGTCACTCTTCCTCTCAAAACCTCTTTCTTGTAAAGATCTGCTGCTGAATGGGTCTCTTGTTAATTTACAGAGTAGAACAGCTAAGAAACCCATGCTGGAGAGCTGAATCTGTTGTTCAGTAACTGCCACCTCTAAGCTATAGCTTAGTGGAGAGCATCCTAGTCCTTCGTTTAGACGGAGACCATTTTCGCTTTCATGGGTTTGAGCCTGGCCCAACCTTTCTGTCCCTTTTCCTTCCCAACATGCTTTGTACTCATAATAGATTTTCCTTTTGTTCTTGGACAACTTGCTTGGAATAACACGAAGTTTCAGGCTCCCGGAGAGACCTCGACATGAACTCACTCAGACATCTCAAATCTTTAACTTTGGTTATTTGCAGAAGTGCCTTTATGCTAGGGGTGCTTGAAAGTGAGACCTTGGTAAAACTCACATGGCTTTGAAAGAAGAGAGTTTGGTGACAGATTGGCAAAGCTTTCTAGGAAAGGGGTTTTGGTCTGAGCGCCGACCAAAGACAAGGATGTTGGAGTAATTTCAAAAGTTACTGGTTGCTCCAGCGAAAGCAGCTGTTGCTCAGTCAACAGTAATCAGCCGTTTGTATGTCCCTGTGCCCTTGCATGGGGGAGACTGAGCAGGTGTAACTGTGAGCTGCCAGTCTGTACCTGTTGAGATGGCACATCACTCCCTCTCTTCTTGTTTTCTAGCCTTAGAAAATCTGGCACCAGCTCCCAGAGCAGACACAAATTGGCTGTATTGGGGACCAGTGCTCCCTCTATGTTTCACAAGCTATACCTTGTGATGGGAATCTACATCTTGTTCTGGGGATTATTAACTCAGAATTGGGAAGAATCTGAATAGTATAAACAAGTGCACAAGTGTTTTCAGACCTGCAGTTTTTTGTTCATTTTCTCTTCCTTGTTCTTGCTGATGAACGGTTTAGTTCCCACATTAAAAGTGGAGTAGTGTCAGCAAGAGGCTGTGTGGCTTTGGGGAGCTCCCCAGAGGCAGGCTGTTAAGGGTTGCACAGCTGTGAGGTTAAGAGTGTAGGCAGGAACATGCCAGGTGCTTTCCAGCAACTGCAGCCATTGGACAGACCGCCCCCAGCTTTGGAATGAGGAACTTAATGCTGCCAGTTCCATTTGTGTCTCCACCGCTATTTCCTCCCTGCACACGTCCCAAATATAAAGGCATTTCCTCATTCTGTACAGGATGAGCAGATGCACTCTGTCTCCCATGTAATATAATCACTACTGGGGGGTGAAATGAAAATATCACTGTAATGCAGCAACAAGCTGTCACTGACTTCTCTTCAGTTGTTGCCGCTTTGTGGGGAGTACCTGTGTACGTGGAGTTCTATCTAGTACACCGTGCTGCTGGACAGTGGTGCCTTTCTGCTGCTGTTTACTGTCCAAAACATTGTAGAGATTGAAACTGCTATGATTTTGAAGGGGGTGTGGCTATAGTTGCAGAACATGTGTTTTGTTGTACTTTTTATTTTTTCCCCCACAGTAAACTAATAAGAAACTTGTTGCCTCAGGAGACCAAGTCAAATGAATTTCTAAGAGGCTGGGCACCCTCATATACCAACATTTCAACCTTATGCTTAGGGGAAATTGACTGCAAGGATGAGGAAGCAGAGCTGTGTATCTGCAGTGGTTTTGACTGGATTTTGCATCCCATTGCTTTCCACTGAAGCATTAAATAATGATTACTCCTGGAGACAGGATATTAAACTTGGTACAATTGCATGTGTTCTTCTTAGAGCTTTTGACTCTTAGAAGTGAATGAACTCCCTTATTATAAAATTTTTGTTCTAGTGCTTGTAATGAAATAATATAAAAATGTTGTATAATGTACATGCAATTTCTAGTTTTGACTTACAAAGGCAAGTTTAAACCTGCTCATAACTCCCTCCTTCTCTGCTAAGGAGCTGGCACGCAAGGTAAAATGCTTTGTCAGCAAAGCAAAACATGTAATTAGAACTAAATTTCAGTTGCATTGGGAAGAAACCACCATGTTCTTACCACCTCAACTCCTGGCTTTCATATAGACAGAGTTTAGTGTTTGCTGAATTCTGATTTTGAATTAGTCTTACAGACTCTGTAACATAACTTCATACCAGGCCAATAGATTGCAAATCTTTTCACACTCTCACTTTCTTTTTCCCCAGGAAAGAAACTAGTTTTGGGGCTTGAAGGGAGTTGTAGAATGCATGGGAGACACTGAAAGTACTTAGTACGAGACCAAGTGTAAGCAAAGATAGCAGAGAACCTGCTGAAGTGCTGTGCTTACGGGATCAGAACATAGCAGCCACATCCCTGAGACTACCTCTGTATTAATTGAAAATATAAGAAAAATGCAGGCTAGGGACAGTGTTCTCTGGCTTCTTCCTGCCAAGTGGCAGGATACAACTCTTGTCCACAATGGCTAAGCTGTCAGGCCGCTGCCAAAACCCAGGTGTCCTCATCCAGCCTGCCTGCTGGGAATGGTTCTGGCACCTGCTTCATCCTGTGTTGTCCAGGAGAGCGTGAAGTTGCATGAGCCAAAACCCTGAAATGTGCTAATTGTTAAACATTTTGACCAGTACTGGAATCTCTGTCTTAACCATGTCTTCTTTAGTAGCCATTTAGCCCAACTTATGCAAGCTTCCTCCCAGATATATTGAGGTTTTAAATATAGAGCCATAGAAAAATTGATTGGAAGGAAGTTCTGGGAGGTTAACTAGTTCAGCTTCCTGGAAGGAGCAGAATGTGGCTGGTTCAGAATTAATGAGTCCTAAAGGTAGCTGTAGATATTTTAAGAGTTCTGTTTCATGAGCAATGCAAATTAATTTTTAATTTTTCTTGCTTTCAGTGGGATTTGGCAGAACCCTTTGTCAAGTCCATAGCGCTTGGTTGTGTGTCCCTGACAAGTATAGTATGTCATCAATCCCAGACAAACCTTTTGCCTGGACAAGTGTTAGGAGTGTTTGTCTTTGCAGTGCTGCAGGGCATGGTGGCAGCTGTGTGTTCTCTGGGCAGGCTCCAGCTGTTCTTGATCTCTCTTCAGTTTAGTTAATTACATGCAGTAGTTCTACCTCTGCTGTGTCACAGTTTAGGAGTGGTACCCCCCAATTTAGTGCTCCCACAGAAACTCTCCAAACCACGCTGCCACTCACTCACTCACACACTCTCCCTCCCCACTGCAGTGGGCTGGCGAGGAGAATTGGAGGCACAAAAGATGAAGATCATGGGTTTCGATAAGAACAATTCTCGGGAAATGGCAGTGAGATAAGGAACAGTAATGGCAACAATATTAATGACACGTTATTGCTCATTGTGGAATCCCACAATAGGCAACACCTGACTGCTCCCTCTGCCACAGTACTGCCACTGCGCCCTCTGCTTGGAATTGGAGCCATAAGGAACCTCTACTCCCCAGGAAAGACTCCCTCCCCCTGCCCCCAATAATGATGTGAGGTGGTATAAGATAACGTTGGTGTCCTGGCCATGCCCTTCCAGGCTACTGCAGAAATTAACCCTGTCCTGGCCAGAACTAGGACATGCTGCTAAATTCCTGCTTGAATACTTAGCTTTGTAATATTCTACTCAACCTCAGGAGTGTTTAGGAATTTCGTTTCTTAATTTTGGTATCACAGAATAATTTAGGTTGGAAAAGACCTCAAAGATCATTGAGCCCAACCATTAACCTGATAAGTCCACCACTAAACTATTTCCCCGGGTCTCACATTTACATCTTGTTTAAATGCTTCTAGGAATGTTGACTCTGGAGTGACTTTTCTGGGCAGCCCATTCCCATGATTGACTGCCCTTTCAGTGAAGAAATCTTTCCCAATATCCAATCTAAACCTCCCCTGGCATAGCTTGAGGCCATTTCCTCTCTTCCTGTCACTTGTTGCCTGGAGGAAGAGGCCAGTCCCCACCTGGCTAAAACCTCCTTTAAGGGAGTTTTAGCGAGTGATGAGATCCTCCCTGAGTCTCCTTTTCTCCAGACTGAACATCCCCAGCTCCCTCAGCTGCTCCTCATATGAGTCACTCTGTAGACCTTCACCAGCTTCATTGCCCTTCTTTGGACTCATGCCCAACTTAGTGTCATCTTCAGACTGACTGAGGAGACACTTGATCCCCTTGTCCAGATCACTGATAAAGATATTTAAACAGGCCCGACCTCAACTGAGCCCTGGGAAACAGCACTAGTGACAAACCACTGGATTTAATTCCATTCCCCATTAGTCTCTGGGCTGTCCAGCCAGCCAGTTTTTACACCCGAGATGTAAGCAGCCAGTTTGTCC
Organism: Dasyornis broadbenti; assembly: GCA_013397935.1. Lineage (NCBI taxonomy): Eukaryota > Metazoa > Chordata > Aves > Passeriformes > Dasyornithidae > Dasyornis > Dasyornis broadbenti. Next base: position 918,256 of record VZRN01003024.1, read on the forward strand.
ATGAGGATGCTGTGGGAAACGTTGTCAAAGCCTTTAGTAAAATCCAGGTTGACAACATCCACAGCCTTTGCCTCAACCAGCAGGCGGGTCACCTTGTCATAGTGCTGGAAACGATTGTGACAATAGGAGGAGAATAGGTTAGTCAAGGGGGACCTGCCTTTCATAAACCCATGGTGGCTGGGAGAGGAGAAAGTTTGGGAGGCAGTTGGTGTCTCTTAACTGCTGTGGGTAGCTTCTGAAATCCAGGTATTTGTGTAGCACAAATTAGTATATAGTCTTTGTGTCTTCACTGTCTTTTATCTGTCTGTAATACTGGAATTATCAGATTGAATTCTTAAAGGCTGATATGAGCACTGGTTACATCACATGTGTTTAGCCATGGGAACTGTAGTGTTCAGGATGATTTCTTCTCACTTAATTTCATCCCTGATTGGGAACATTCCTTCCTCTTGTGGCAGCCAAGGGAGGGAGCAAGTCAGACTCTTTGAAGAGAAACTGTCCTTTTTTTGCTTTTTTTGAAATTTCATAACATGGCCTAGAAGAAGACAGGGATGCTGTTGACATTGTGGGAAAAATACTCCCTGAAAGTAATCTGTTACAGATTATTCTAGTGAAAAAAAACATCTCCATATATATCAAATTAGAGTAGGATTTAAGATTTTTTTTTTTTCCTTCTCTGTAGCTTCACTGTCTCCTAATTAGTCATATGTAATTTCATATTAAATGATTATTCAAGACTAGAAGTAGCAACTTAAACTATTTTGGAATAAAAATTACTTTGGAGGTTATGATTGCATATTCTGCAGCTGAATGTTTCAGTGCCTCATTGCCTCTGTTCCTGTTACAGGTACATGTGACAGCATTGCAGCAATGAGTGGAATTTTAAAGAGGAAGTTTGAAGAAGTTGATGGCTCCTCACCTTGTTCCTCTGTGCGGGAATCAGATGATGACATTTCTAGCAGTGAAAGTGCTGACAGTGGTGATAGTGTCAATCCATCCACTTCTAATCATTTTACCCGTAAGTATTAACTCTGTGTACCTAAAGAATTATTCCTGTTTCTCCAAATGAAATAAATTTTGTGGTTAGATAAGCATGATGATTTTTAGTTAAAAAGATTATAAAATGGAGTCTCCGTGATGTTCAGTTTGTGACCTGCTCAAAATGACTTAGTAAAATAAACTTACATCCTTTTGACTTCTTGTCTGTTTCCTGTTTGTTATTGTAAAAGTTTGAAATCTCTTGGAAGCTCCTACCTCTTTGCTATTTGAATTACATAGCTGTTTATTGTTCATGTTGGGAGTTGTGTTCAAAATATTTCAAACATGTACTGTAGGGAAGGTGCTTTAGCTCGGTTTGTTTATTTTTCCTTAGCTAAATGTATTGCAGCTATCAGGTCTCTGTAATGCAGTATTGGTGAGACTTCTCTAAAGACAGTATTTCTTTTATTTGCAATTGATGTATGTTGTGTATGGTACACGTAATTTCAATAGTTTCTGTTTTTCAGGTAGCAGAGGATATCTCTACTTTGTAATGGTTTTGTGTACAAATAAGAATTTGGTCTTAAGTTAGCAAAGCTGCATTTGCAGCATATATTTCTGGGAACAATAAATTTACAGTTTATGTTTGCAGTTTATGATATTTGTTTTAGGTGGTTTTATTGTTTATTAAGAGTGAACTGTATGTTCTAAAAAACAGGGGTTTGCTTCCTTCAACTCTGTTGCATTTAGATCTCCCCTACAGAGTTACTTCTTAAAACTGTGAGCCAAGGAGTAGATGAGGCTCCTCATCACTGCCTGTACAGAATGTGGTCCATGTAACTGAGTGTTTTGGATTGTGCCTAGAAATCATGTTTGTAGCATGTGAAACGAATGTTCTTATACTTGACATGTCTACCAAATGCTGCTATTCATTCTGGGTGGGTGTTTGAATGCGAGGGTCTGAATCCTCTTTGCTCTAGTATGGAACATTCCTGTGCACAGGAGGGACAGGCACAGCTTTTCAAATGGGTTTGCATGGAACAGTCCTGGGGTGCTACATGATATTTAAGATGCAGTGCTAGTAGGGGACCTATGTTACTGAAATGCCACATACGATTAAGTGATCCAGTCTTAACTCTGGCAGTATTAAGAAATACCTTCATGACAATATTGTGTGCTTATATTTTGTATAATCTTATGTTGATTATTCATCATGAACTGAAAACAGGCTTTTTACATCAAACAGTCGTTCCCACTCACACAGAACACCACAGTTTTATTGTGAATAGACAGATGATACAATGAAAGGGAAATTCAGGGGACAAGCTTGGAAGTTGTAGTACATGCATATAACACGTACAATGCATGTAACAATAAGCTTTAGTTGTAGTTGACATAATAAATAATTTAAAAGAACTTTCCTTTTTGTAAAAGAAACTACAATATTTCAGTATTATGATTAATGATTTGTGTGAGATATTTGTGGCCAGAGTAATAGATGTTTGTCTGTGCTGCACCAACACACAAACAAATTTACATATTACATTCTGTAAAAATACATATGTATGTATTAGTTGGTGATACAGAAATAGTGCAAATAGTTTGCATGTGCATTGATACTACTTTTTTTAAAGTATTGTCTGTAATATAGATGCACCAGCCTAAATTCCAAGAAATTAGATACAGAACCCCGCCATATTAAGAGCTACTAAGTGGTACTCACCTGAAAATTACATGCTTATGTAATGTATACTAACACAACAGTGTACATTGGAAGGTACTTTGTTCATGCTTTAAACTCATTCATCTTTCATAATAAAAGACAAGAGCTTTTTTAAGTTTAATATTTGAATCTATATTTTTAACGATGAGTTCTGTGAGACTTTTTCAGTGAGCAGACTGAAAAGGGCCAGTTCAGATAAAAAACTGGCAAGATTCCTTGCCTCTGTTACGTGCCTGAGTACCTCCTTGATGGAGCTTATCTTCCTAAGCTTTTTCCTGACATGCTATAGCATTTTCTATTTAGTGAGACACTGTCAGATCCTGTGTACCTTCTTTTTTCTGGTCTGTTTTCATGTAGGCAAATACAAAATTCAGTATAAACTCTTTTACTGACTGGAAAAGGGGGAGGGGGTTGTGTGACGTATAGTCAACATCGAGATCTATATATTAATTCTTAGACTGAGAATTAAAAAAAAAAATCCTCACTTGGTCCTCTGAGTCTTATTTTTCCTTTCTAGTTGACCTGACAAAGAGATAATTTTAAATCGCTTGTAACTACAACCCCTGCAGTGCTTTAGCAAGCAGGCAGTTTGCATCTAAATCCATCTAGAACAGCTGACCCATCCCTGTATTTACACAACCCTTGAAACAATATGTATTGGGTCAGATAAACAGGAGCCTTTCAGTGATCCTACTCCATTAGTCTTAAGGTCATTTTAACCTGCCAGATGAATGAGGCACACAGCTGCTGTGGATCATTCAGGTAGGGCAGAACTACCAGAAGATAGCTTTGTTCTCAGCAATTAACCCTGTAGTGTGATGGCAGAAAATACATGACTGAAATGGCTATAAGTGCTATTGCTTGTGACTGTTATCCAGGGCGAAGTACAGAGTTTCTTTAACAATATATCCATTTAAACAAATAAAGACAGCAGAAAAAAAAAAAAGAATAAATTCCTAGGTTAAGTTGCAGCAGTTTTTTCTGAGTCAGTAAATAAAAATTACATCCATAAAGAATAGACAACTTTTACCAGGTTCATAAAAAACCAAACAAATAAAGCCAAAAACAAACAATTAGCATTTTCTTGATTAGATGTGTGTATTTTTACAGATGAGCACATTTTTAAATCTCTTAGCAAATGGTGATGGAGTGCCTTCAGTTACCACTGGCAGATATAATCCCTATTATGTTTTTTTACTTACCTTTCTCAATCTATTGAAGCAATTTCAGTTTGATTGAGCAGGTCATTAGTCACTGCAGTTTTACCTTAATGGATGCCAAAGCATGTTACTCGCTAGTCCACACACCTGTCTCTTTTCACAGCCCTGCCTTCATATCAGAAAGAGGGATGTTCATCTTCAAGTAGCGGTCCAAGTGTGCATATATAGTATTAGGGCTTAGGGATTCATGGAATACAGGGTGGGAGCACTCACAGTGCACTTTCAGCTCCTTTCAGTTGCCCTGTTGAGTTCTGGCATGCCACTGCTGTGTTTCATTGGCTTCACAGCAAGCTGAAAAACCTGGAATTGCTGTTCAGGATGTCAGTACAACAACCTGACCATTCCCTTATTGTGTGCACTGAGGAACACTGGATTCCACATTCCAGCTCAGATGTGGGGGAGTATGTGCCCTTCCAGGGAACCGTAATGAAGCTGATGAAGGGTCTGCAATATAAATACTACGAGGAGGGGCTGAGGGAGTTGGACATGTTCAGTGTGGAGAAAAGGAGGCTTAGACAAGACCTTGTTGCTCTCTACAACTCCATTAAAGGTTGTGGCAAGGTGGAGGTCAGTCTCTTCTCACAGATAAGGGGAAATTACCTCAAAGTGTGCCAGGAGAGGTTTAGGTTGGATATTAGAAAAAATTGCTTCACTGAAGGAGTAGTTAAGCATTGGAACAGGCTCCCCAGAGAAGTGGAGGAGTCGCCATCAGAAAACAAGTAGAGATGGCACTTCATGGTACAGTTTAAAGGGCATGGTGGTATTCAGTCAAAAATTGTATTTGATGATCTTGGAGGTCTTTTCCAGCATGAATAATTTGATAATTTTGTGATTCTCCCTGCTTTGGTGAGGTACCTGCCCCTAAATTCTTAATCTTTTTTTTCTGATACAGAAAAATACCCAAATTTAAGTTACAGAATTGCATGCAATTGAGAGACCTGTGGAGACATTGTGAAGTCCTGTCTTTTCCACTTTGGTGCTGGTAATAACTCCCAACATCACATTAGTCACAGGTGTTCTTAAGAAACATAAGGAGTTTCTGCTTTCCTCTGCCATTTCAACTTCAGTTTTATGTAGCTGAAACTTTCTGAGTTGTCTTCCTCGCCTACAGTCACTTGAAACCACCAGCAGCGGCTTTATCTGATAAGGTGGTCATCACCAGCAGGGGGTGGTGCCATCACACAGTCTGGTTGATGTCCTCCATCAGTTATCTCTCTATTGCCATTAGCATTATCACTGTCATGAGCAAGATTATCTATGCTGAGGCCATAATCATAGGTCCCGTCATTCCACTAATTAGGGTCCTGTCTTTAGACTGTTGAATGCCTTAGGTTTATTAGGAATGTGGCAGGTCACTGAGGGCTCTGAGAAAACCCTTTGGTCTCTAACTGCTCTTGTCATCTTTTAATTTTGTTACTAAACATAGTGAGGACTTTGCAAACACAAAGGCATCCCTGTTGCCATTCTTCAATATGCCCTGTAAAGCCCTATTCGAATTTTGTAGAGTTGCTAACATAGTGAGATTGCCTCATCTATGTGGCCATGCATAACTTGAAAGAAGGTTTGAAATCCTTAGGAAGGTGTAGCTTCTCCTGAATTACCTTTATAGAAGGATAAAGTTTTATTTGGTGTAAGGTCAACAGCACAAGACGCTATCTGAGCTTTGAACTTAAGCTGTGTGTTTAATTGCTGGTTAATGGCAGAGGTCTAAGTGAGTTAGAAGTGGTGGTGCTGGTTTACTGCAGGAAACACTTAGGTGCAGCTAAATGCAGGCATTCCTTTTTTCATGACATTTTGCAGTTATTTATGTTGCCAGCAACTGAGCTTGGAATTTCCCTGTTAATGAGGAATATGTTCTTATTGCTGTTTGTTGACTCATGTTATGAAATGCTAACAGGTTGAGAAGTTCTTGTATTTGGTTTTAAAATAAGTCAGCTCATCTGAGCAGTAAAAAGAAATGCAAATAAATTCAGTGAAATGTAGTGCAATGTCTTTGCTCAAACTCACGCAGAATGACAGAACAAGGTATATGCCATGATTGGATCTTTTTATCTGGAATAAGGACTACTGTAGGGAGAATTGTTAAAAATGGAAAAGAGGGGTTATAAGGCAGGCTCCCACAAGTTTTTAGAATGATTTATGCAACTAATTCTGTTTCTATATTTTTAAATAAGTTCTCTGTTACAAATGAATGCATTTTGTACACAATACAACTAGACAGACAGGTTTGCCTTACATGATGTTTTCATTGGCTTAGAAAATGTCAAACAAATTTTTTTTGTTGGAAGATGTTCATGATAGATACACAAAATATGTTTGTGAATGCAAAATCCCAGACAGCTGAATGGGTAGCTGTATTTGTATGAAATGGCCATTCACAGAAGTCACACGTAGGATGGGACAAAAGATTGCCTGTAGTGTCATAGGAGAGCTCAGCGAATACAATTGTTATGCATGGTGTTCCTGCAAGGATCCTTGGTAGGACTTTCCTCCTCACAAAGCTGGGGCCAAGGTCAGCAATAATCATCTATGAAACAGCAGCTGGCATTTAGAGGAAATGGTGAGGCAGACAGCACTTAACCATCTCCACTCCTCCTCACAGGCTGGTTGTATTAGCAGAATGGAGAAACTGGACTAGTATGATGAATATAACAGAAAAGCGTTCTGAATATAGAGGGTGCTGAGGAAGTAAACTTAAAGCTTTCACTGAAATTTTAGTGGTAAAGTTCCAGCTTTTAGCTTACGTCCCAACAGTTAAATGTGTCTGGGGGATTTTAGACAAAACTCTTGACAGTGAGGTAAAATGGTTAAAATACAAATTCAAAACCTCTCTATTCATGTCAGACTTGTCTGTGAGTTAGTAATTTTCAAAAACCTTTTCAAATGTGACTTAAATATATCTAACATTAGGCAAGCATTCCCATCTGGTTCCTCCTGTGAGGTGAATTTCATTTTGGCGTTACCCTAAAGGAGGAAGGTACTAGAAGGATAGAGCAGTGAAGTGGTCTAGGTAGGTGTTGCTGTTCCACAGCACTGTCCCTCTCCTCTCACTAACTCCTCTCACTAATTTCCACTAACTTAGACTTTCTGCCTATGCAGTTCCCTTCAAGATTTCCATCTTAAAATTTATTCTAGAAAATACCTCCCTTGTCCTCAAGTCCATGTTTCTTTTGGAGGGTGTATTTTATGTCACAGCATTTCCTCTTTATGTGGTTTTCCAGCATGTAGGAAAAGTGTTTTATCATTCAGGGTTGGAAACTTGTAAATTGAGTGTATGGAGACTCTTAGAAAATATCTTTTGGAAGACAATGGGATAGAAGGAGAGGTGGGAGAAAGAAGTAGAAGCAATTTCTGGATACAGCGTTTTCCCACTTTTTGTTTTCTGAATGTTGGGAAGCAAGCTGGCTTTTATAAGCAGTGTTCTGACCTGGATTACAAGGATGTATTAGGCTTTGCTGTTCTGTGATGTTAGACTTGATGAAACACTGCATGGGAAAGTCACGGAGCAGGTGCAGAATGGTGCTAATCCTTCTTGCCATAATGGTTTATATGACACTGAGTATGTAAAAAGCAGACAAACGGGTAATAGAGTGTAAGAAATCAGCACTTCCTCTGGTCTAAGATAGAGCTTTAATCCAAAAGGCTGCTTCACACATGTTTTTTCCAGCCTTTTGAAATTTTCACGTGCCTAAGATATTTCTGCGCTGGTGACAATGAATTGCTTTGCCCTCATTGATGCAGGAGTGTGAGTAATCTGCTGGGGAGCCATATGGTTCACATTTATTTTAATGTGTCTTTGACATCAGGAGAATAGCTGAGACAGCAGAAGAAAGTGCTTATGTCTTGGAGTTCAGCCAGAACTGAGATCATTTAAGTTTTGTAATCAAAGAACTACCAGTTTTTTGGGTAAAAAATGTTAGAAAAACATGATGGGCTTGAAATCTCATTCCTGTCAGGACTCTGTAAAATTAGGAAGCAGGTTTTGCATTTGGTGCATGAATACAGCTTCAGCGGGTGCTCTTCTTAGGCGGAGGTTTGGATTCTGTTTCCGCCACTAAACACGTGGAAAAAGTGCTGGGTCTTTCACAGGTTTCACACTGCTGTAGCTTCACTTCCCAGCTTGGAAAATGAGTATGTTGAAAGGCAGATGAGCAGTGCTGCTGCATAGTGCCTTGTATGTATGAGAGGGCAATCAGGAAAGCTTTGTGTCAGTCTGGCAGTGTATTATTGCTGTTGTTTACCTATTTCATCAGTTATAATTTATTCATATACAGATGAAACCTGAGTAATGCATGTAAGCATACATTGGACCTGCTGGTGGAAATCCTGATTTTCCCCTTTGGAAAATTTCAGTCATGGGATTTGGGAGTTGGATGGGCCAGTGATGACATCTGTTACCAAGGTACAAGAAATACATGATGACTGAGTATGATAAAACCTGATTTTTTCAAATGTGGAAAGAGTTGGGGGTTTGTATCTTCTGATTTTTCTCAAATTCACTATTAGATGAACAACAGTTATTTTCAGGGATGCGTGAAGAAATTACAGCTTGAGGTGAAGAAGGGTGGGGCACCTGATGCAGAAGCTGCAGAACTTTATTCCAGCAGTGGGAGGAGGCAGTGGCTGGGTTGTTGGCTGCAGGTGGTGCCCACCAGTGTCTTCCCCCTACACCTCTCAGGGCTGGGGGCTTTCTAGCCTGGCTGGGGGGTTTGGGTGGGACAGGCAAGCATGTAAGCAGTTCAGCCCTGTGTGCTGAGGTCAGTAGGAATCTCTGCTTCTATCTCTCTACTCCTTGGAAAATACCCTGGTATGAGGTAGGGAGAGGAAAAAAGGGCACATGATTTCAGAAGTTAGAGAGCTGCTGATTCATAGCTTTGAATAAGCTGTGGAAAAGAGTCATAATTCTTCAGTCTCTAAATAATACATAACAGTGAAAATTTTTGTTTGCAATACAGAAGTGAAAAAAACCTTATTGCTATGACACTGTTGGTAGGAATAAGGTGATGGCAACCGTCTGGTTTCTTCCATATAACTACAATGATGCCTTTTTCAACCTAGAAATGAAACTCAGGATAATTTTAGTATAGGAGGTAATATAAAAGTGGATCTTTATTGGAGCTCCAGGGGCAGTTGTGGAAGAATGTCCACAAAAGCCCACTCCCACAGGGGTGAATACAGTTTTATAGATTTTAGGAAATTAGCATCATAGATAAAAAGGATCAATTGGGAGGACAAGGGGTGATGCAATTCCCCCCAGGTCAAGCCCCTTCTCTGTAGTTCCATCCCCCCCCCCTTCCCCATATTAGTTGTACTTGCTTATGAAAATGTGTTTTGAAGACCTTGTTCTCAACCTTGGTTCCCAGGAAGAACCGAGATAGGATAGGGCCGTTGTACCCCCTAGGGCTTGGAGTTCTGGAATTTGTTTTATCTTCCTGCCTAGGGAAAGGGCATGGAAAACTACTGGAAAAACTAGCTACAAATGCAGTAGTAAGCTACAGAGCTCCAAATATATGTGTAAAGAATACAGAGAACATAAAGAAAAAAAGCAAAAATCATTCCGGCATCAACAGCACAAAGGAGATAGTCTCTAACTGCGGTGTTCTAGCTACATTAAAATATATTACAAAAAGATTGACACTGATTTGTTAAAAATTAGTGTATACTGTTTAAACTTTTCTGCCCTATAAATTGCTTCATTCTCTTTTATTAATTGTTGATAAACAAAAGCCTTTCTGTAGTTTCTAACTTCATGTGACTTGAGTGGCTCTCATTTTTCTTACCTTCTTCATTGAGGAATCTTGTTCCAGAAAGTATTTACTCATTTGTGTTTGTTTGGTGACAGAATTCCAGCACTGATTGATGCTTTGTACAACATACTTTAGCCAGGGTGAATCTGACAGGAAATTTTATTTTTAAGCCACTACTCATAGTATTCACCTTTCTCCCATTAATTGTCTTTGGGATGCGACACGGCAGCCTAAGTGAGAAGGGACAGCAGCAATGGAAGCGATATTGCAGAACAGTTTTCTTTTTTAAGGCTGTGGTTATTTTCATGATAGCTGTAATTTTTTTTTTTTCATTGGTACTTTCTCCAATTTTGACCATAAAATTTTATATTTAGAGTATCTTTGAAAAGACTATTAGAGGGGCCTTCTGTTTCATACAGGAGATACTGTTGTCTCAAAATATATTTTAATACACTTGATCAAATACCTAGAAACTGAAACAAAAAATTCTGTGAAACGCAGTCTTTCTGGTAAACCATCTTGTGTGTCATTAATGTTAGCCACTGGGAGATAAAATTTGTACTTTTTGGTAGATGAAATGTTATCACTTTAAATTGCAACCATTTTAATAAGAATAATGTTAATAAAAGTTACGTCTTTTGATGTTTGTGCACATCGTTATGAATTAAACTACTGAAATCTCAGTTTCTTGATAGACTGCTGAACAGTTACCTCAAGTCTCTATTACATTCAATGACTGAAAAAGGATCTTGCTATAATACAAAATCTTGAAATGGAGTGTTTAGGTATTGTGCCATTCTGCAGGTCCCTGGCTCACCAGACAGGTGTGCTTAAAGTTTGGAAACATTAGAGCTTCCTTGTATGTTCAATGGTCAGAGAAGTGCATAATCCAGGAATTATGCATAAAGAGAAATGACAGAAATGTGTTCAGTCATAACACAAATTATAACTGCTATGGATAAAGAGAACTATTATGAGGGAGAGAGGTTAATAACTAAGAAAAAATGAGTAGATGCATCCTCCTGTGTGTCTGTGCAGGCACATCCTGAACAAAGAGAGCAAAAGGGTGAGCACAGAGAAGGTTGTGTTTCCAGGCTGGGTTAACCTTGCTTGGGTTAAACAATGGTTTGCTATTAAAAGCTTTTCTTTCATTATTTTAGCCTTACCTTTAGGAATTTTGTTTACATACAGTTGCCATTTTTGCCATAGATAGTGTGTGGTCATCAGCTTGAGCTCTACTCTGCTCAACCCAGAAATGAAACCACTCAAATGTCAAATGCCAAAAGTCAAAATTTCAGTAGTTGATATCAGATGAGGACTTCTGACAATCTTATTTGATGATATCTGGTCTGAAGACCTTGTTAAGATATAATGACCTTTTCTGAGAGATAGTTCTGTACTGTGATTATGGTCTTAACACTTTCAACTTTCCCTCTGATTATTGATAGATTTCATGCATTGCAGTACTTACGTATCTGTCAAAAATATTTAATTCCATATAGTCTTGAAACCTGGAACTAAAAATTACATTACATTTTTGAATACTAGAGAATTAAGTACTTGTTTCCTGCTGTGGAATATATCAAACTTGTAGAGTCTGATATATTGTGATCCATAGGATGGTTTTAGGTGATGATGAATATTCCTATTCCCTCTGGCATCCTTACCCACCGAAGTGGTAGCATGGATTTCAAACCCCACCTGCTAGTTCCTGTTGACAGTGTCTGTCCAGTAGCTGCTAAAAAAACACCTCTCAGCCCAGCAGCTCCTTCCTGGAGTTAGTACCATGGTTTTTGCACAGAGCAGATAATGGTGGTGTCCATTGCTACCAGTTTTTACACAGACAGATGGCATGAAAGTACTTTTTTTGAGACTGGCCAAGCAAGGAAGCCTTTACTAGATCTCTCTGGAAAACTCTGGAATTTACACTCTATGGATAAAATTATAAGTTACAAGTTTTTGCTTAGAAACTGACTCTTAAGAGACATGGAAGCCTTGCATAATCTGTGTCACTCATTCTGAAAGGTGCTTAGTAATCGATTAATGTCAGGAAATTTTGCTGGGTCTATATCTATGCTTTCTAATAGATCAGAACATACGTATTTTGTGTGTTCTTCTGCTTGGTCTTAAGCAGTTCCTTAGCAGTGATTCCAGCGGATTTGAACATACTGTGTAAGGTACAGTGCATGCAAAATAATAAATGCCCCCAACTCTTGATAAGAAGGTAGCTCTATTTTGGTAGGCTTGAAGTGAGTGGTTTGAATCAGTTATAGAGCACTTTGTCCCTGACGTAGGAAATATTTCCATTCAATATCTAATAATATTTCTGAGCTCACATCAAGGCAGCCCTGTGCTTAGAGATTTTTAGGAAGTGTAATAGAGCAAGAACACAATGTCTTTGCAGTGCTGACTGTGCTGCTTTCCGTGTCCTTGGTAACTGAGGTGGTTACAATTCTCACATCTCCTCACTGACCTTCTAATCTATGCTTTTGAGTAATGAGATACAATCCTGTAAACTTTTGCAGTTCCTGCCACATCTGTTCTTGTAAACAACATTCACATAAATATGAATATATTTTAACTCCTTCCTGACAGTAGCATACAGGAGATGACTATGGAGTTCTTCACAGGGCCTTAGATCTGCCATTTAAGGATCTCTATCAGAAGATAGGATGTGCTCCAGAAAAAGTAATCCCATGTATTCTGAGGGCTCTGAATGTTTACATGAATGTTTAATTATACAGATTGTCATATCATTTGTCTGACTCAGAACTATAACATTAATAAATAACACTGGAAACTTGAATGGCATTTACAACAAATACCTGTAAACTCTCACATTGTCTTCAATCACATATTCAATCTAGTGCTCAGTTTACAGTGCTGGTGATGGTGCAGTTACAATATGTCAGCATTTTCAGGAAACTCAGCTTAATTCTATTTTGACACAGTTTTAATCAGTGATATTTCAAAAAAACTGTACAAACAAACAGTTTTAATGCTATGGCATTGACAGTTCAATTACTAAAACTTACGAATTATGAAAAAGTTGAAGACATGCATTAGTAGGTTCTTTAAGACATCTGCAGTCTTACTGAGAGACTGGTGACTGAACATTTAGGCATAAATGCGTGGCAGCGCATGAAATTCATGTTCTAAATTTTGATGGCACACACATGGGCAAAAATCCACATAGTGTAAAAGCTCATTAATGGTATCTAGTTTTTATCATAGGTGACATTCTTTTTTTATCATCTGGGAGTAACTAGCTCACAGACTCTTCTGCCTAGCTTCATTTAGCTATTAGTATTAGTGTGAATAAAACTTAAGGGTTATTTATTTATGTTTAGCCTTTAGTATGAAAGGAGTATCTCTACCATAAAGAGACTGACAGAGTTGAAAAAGTAGAAGTGCTTTTATTGCAGCATTTGCCATTCCTGCCAGTAAAGCCAACCCTGCCAGGAGCTCCACAGCTAAGATCCAAAGCAGGTTACTGTCAACACAGACCTTGTGTTGTAGATACTCAGCTTTACAGATGAAGATTCAAAGCTTTGTGTGATTCTCTGACTTGTGAGATTTACAGGTGCAATTACCTTAGATTTCTTCATGTAACCTATATACATATATGTATTTTCAAGAGCAACCTTCCTTTTCTTTCCTTGAGTATTTTACAACAGTTTTATTTCTCATTTCATTTGTGTCTGGTTCATTTATTTGGTGAAAAAGCTGCCTGCCCTTCAGTAGCTGCCAGTATTTATCCTGGAATAGAGGCACCATCCAGTTGAGATCCAAATAACATCAACTGTTCCATCAGAGATTGGATACACCCCAGAATGGTTTAAATACCTTCAGCAGAAAAAGGGTTTTTTTGATACGCACTTTCTTATGTATTGGAACATATCAGCAGTGCTGGTTCTGATTTTAGATTATGTGCTTTTATGTTACATTGAAAGAGAATGTCTCAGTATGAAAATTACCCCATTTTCCAAATGCTAAAAAATTGGTTTTATTAAAAGTTTTAAGTTTTGTTTTGAAACTGTTGTGTATATGAACGAGAACAGCGCATTAAAACTATGTTTAATATCATGCACAGTTGACACATGCCTGTCAACTAGTCTCTGCTAATGAAATAACCCTATTCCCTCATTAAAGGCTTCCTATAAACATTTTTGACAAGCTCTATTGATACAAGGTTTACTTCAACGTGGGTGCAAGATAAACATGCCTAATGTAACAGAATTTGTCTTTTGATCCCCGTTTGTACATCCTACACCATTTTTTTGTAACACACTTTACTGGGAGCATGTAAGTAACACCACCTGGTCTTATTTATCTGTTTTATATTTATAATCCAACCTACCTGCAGCAGGTCTGAAGTGCATGTTATTTATATAGTAAACCATACTTTTAGCTGCTTATTAGTATTTAGGAAAAGTAATCCTATTTCAATGTTTCAGTGAGCCACAAAGAGTTCTGTAGTAATGTCAGTAGGATTCACTGTCTGTATTTTGGATACAGGGCATTATTTTCTAATATGCTTGGTTTTCACACAGTTTGGTAGATGATGCTGAGTTTCTGACAGTATTACTTCATGCTGAAGTTTGTGGATTTACAGTTGTGGTGATTAACATTTCACAGTATAATAATAGTAATAGACACTGAACTATGTTTTAACTGTGACAATAAACCAGACCTGAAGGCCAAGTACATCCCATCTCTAGAAATGGTGGAATTCTAAATTATCAGTGTACATCATGTTGCTCTTACTGTTTTTTTAGAATGGTTCCAAGCCATTCAGGAGTGGTCAGGCACCCTTTTAATCATTTTACTGCCTGAATTCTGGCAGTGAGGTCTCATTCATACCTGCACACACTGCAGTTGTTGCCTGTAAACTGCAAAGCAGTGACTTACTAGCTGCATTCTCAACAACCTTGTTGCTATTTTGCAACAAATCAAATACATTGGACTGCTCATCTTAACAATCAGGGAATGTCTCTTATATTTCTCTAATGTTTATGTGTCATTTAAAAAAAAAGTTTCATATATTACTGCATATGTGTATAAAAAAACCTGAGCAGGTTTTAGAAAAAAACAGGAATGAGTGGAATCAGAAAAGAATTAGAAAATACTAGCTTTAATTTTTTGTCACAGCTGTACACATTAGAGTATATATGCACACACACACATTCAGCGGATGGCAGCAGAAAGAAGGATGAAGGTAAAGAAAAACAAAGTGGTTCTGACTGCTAATCAACATTATTCCTATATCATTAAAAGTTGATGATGGTATGAATTTCTGAGACAGTATGAAACACTAAAAAGACTGCTTTTATAGTTTCTCTAACATTGTTTTATCCCAAGTTAGATTATAGGAGATACTAATATTTTCTGTCAGTGTAACCCAGTGCTGTAGAGATGTGGATCTCTGCTGCCTTGTGCAATCTTGTTTTGTTGGCAGGGTTGGAAGAGGTGCAAGTCAGTGGATCATCGTCTGTGTGGTGACACTTTGAAAGAGGTTCCATTTGCTAGGATTTGGTTGCTTCCTTCATAAAGGGATAAAACATTTTTATGATGTGATGGGAAAGAAAAGCCTTCCTGGCCAAATATTTCTATTCTGAAGTAGGCAGTGGTGTTCATGATCATAACGGTTTGGTAGTGGCTTCTAGGTTTGCATGTGTGCTGAATATTTCCAGCATTATCTTCTCATTTAGACTGCACACCTTGGAATGCAGTGTCTGTGTAGTCAGGTATTGTCACTTGTGTAGTTACCTTTGCCTTAACTCATCTGCTGCCTGGCTGCAAGTTATCATTCACACTGAAACCTGCCTCTCTTCCAGCATCTTCAATCCTGAAGAGAGAGAAGCGGAAGAGAACAAAAAATGTCCATTTTAACTGTGTTACTGTGTATTACTTCACGAGAAGGCAAGGCTTCACCAGTGTTCCCAGCCAAGGAGGAAGCACACTGGGAATGTCCACTCGCCACAACAGTGTGCGCCAGTACACCTTGGGAGAGTTTGCCATGGAACAGGAGAGGCTTCACCGAGAGATGTTGAGAGAGCATCTAAGGGAGGAAAAACTCAATTCTCTAAAGTTAAAGGTAAAAATTGTCCAAGACTTTGATCTTTGCCTTAATTTAAATGAGCACTGTCAGAGCTATATGGGCCCAAGGTGTATGTGTGTTAAACAAAACCATCTCCTTTCTATCTGTTCCATTTTCAATTGAAACGGGCATTTTCCAGCGGTTTTTAAATTTTACTGAAGATGCATTTTTGTTTGATAATAGCAAGTGCACTTGTAGCTGTCATTGCTGTGTACCTCCAGGTGCTTTACCGGGAGGTTGTTGTCTGTTTTGTACAGAGAGGAAAATAAAAGCAGAGAGTGGTGGGAGTTAGCCTTGAACAGGGTGTCTAGCAGAAGTCTGAAGTTCCAGGAAGAGAATGAGTCTTCTGAGCCCATGCACAGGCCCTGTTAGACAAGGTGGTGGTAACATTTTAAGTACAGAAAGTAAAAGAGTGTCTTTTCTTGGCCAACTCAAGTGACTATGGCAAAAAGTAAGAAACAGTGATACTAAAATGTTTTTGTTTTCAGTATACCAATTTTTATGACTGTGTATTTCACAATCATAAAAGATAATTTTTCACCAAAGAATGTCTGTGAAATGTGTCAGATAAATTAAATAGTTGTATCAGTTTAGCTAAGTCAGAACAAATCCTGGCTAGTTTTCACAGAATCACAGAATTGTTAAGATTGGAAAGGACCTCTGGGGATCATTTGCTCAACCCTCCTCTGCTAAGGCAGGGTCATCTAGAGCAAGGGACACAGGAATGTGCCCAGGTAGGTTTTGAATGTCTCCAGAGGGGGAGGCTCCATGTCCTCCCTGGGCAGCCTGTTCCAGTGCTCTGCCACCCTCAAAGTGAAAAAGTTCTTCCACATGTTGAGGTGGAATTTCTTGTGTTTTAGTTTATGGCCATTGCTCCTCGTTGTATTTCTGGGCACCACTGAATAGGGTCTGACACCATGCTCTTAACACCCTCCTTTGAGATACTTACATGCATTAAATGAGATCCCCTTTCAGTCTTCTCCAGACTAGAGAGGCCCAGCTCCTGCAGTCTCGCCTCACAAGGGAGATGCTTCAGACCCCAAATCATTTTTGGGGCTCCTCTGGACTCTCTCCAGTAGCTGCTTGTCATTGAATGTGGAGACCAGAACTGAACACAATACTCCAGATGTGGCCAAGCAGAGGGGCAGGATCACCTCCCTCCACCTGCTGGCCACACTTCTGATGCACCCCAGGATACCATTGGCCTTCCTGGGGCCAGCTTCCTGATAAAGCTGTCCTTTTAAATACAGCATAGAAGAGGAAAGAAACTGCCTATTTGAGCAGAAGAGAACAGGGAAAGGGACTGTGTTCTTCTGCTGCTTTAAAACTGGTGGCAGAACTTCTGCTTTTTTGTTTTTGGGGTGGAGGAAGCACTTTTCTGTGCCATGGATTGTGTTGCATGTATTTTTGATTCTTTCAGATGAATCCTGTAATTAAAAGTGAACAATATTTAGAACTGTAGATGAGCTTCTGTGCTGCACATCCCCTTCTTTTGTGATACTACATCTCTGTTTCTACTGTTGGGCAGAGCAAAGTGTCAACCTCCAATTTTAAGAAATGCCTTTTAGCTTTTTTTCCATAGAATGAACTATGAGTTGATGAGTTCTGTATCTGAAGCCCTGAGGAAATGTGCATGATCCTCACATTTGTAACTACATTTTTTCAGTCTGTGTTTTTTTAATAGCTAAATGGATTCTTAAATAAATTCATAAGTTCATGAAATTTGAAATGTCATAGAACAAACATAAAACCACTTAGGACAAAGGCAAATCAAAGACATTTATTTGGACAGGTTGGAAACCAAAGGCTATAGAGTGTTAGTGACTTATCACTTGATAGAGGCTATACCTGTAACATCTCACATCACAGGATTTGCAGAGCATCCAAGTGTGAATTGTGCTGAGTGAGCGTAACTGGTTACTAACTATAGATCTCTTGGTTGGCTTCCAGGAATCAGCTCGAAGAGAGGAATCCCCAGTGGAGTGAGTAAAGAATAGTCAAGCACACAAATATTTATTTCACTTTCCCTTTTCTTTTCTTAGATAGAAAGTAAATCAAGAAAAATCACAAATCCTATTTACCATGAGAGATTGGGTGAGGCCTTTTAGCCTTTATCCATATGGATGAGAGCTTGACTCTTCATCCTTTCCTAACCCACCTCTTGCCTGGGATGGATCTCCTTTCTTCATTAACTTATTTCACTTCAGCCCAGTCTGGTTTGGGGACACAGATCATACTTTTCTGGTCGTTTTCCAAATACATGTTCTTCCTTCTTCCCAGTCACTTGTTTGAGTGGATGATTGTCTTTATAAAGACTATTAAGTTTCAGAAAAATCTCTTCATAAGTATTCAGTGAATAAGGAGTGCCTTACTTGCATCTTACTGGTGTTAAATCTTTTATTACAGTAAAATATTCCTCTTCATCTGGAATATGTACAAAAACAAAGGCAGCAGAAAACTTCCTTTTTTAACTAGTCCATTAATCTCAGTTTAGTTGCATCCCTGATTATGTGCTTGGGTTAAAAAAACTAAAGAATTTTAAACATAAGAAGAAATCCAGGTCTTGCTGAATTAGTGAAGAGTCACTGTAAAGCACTGAGCGCATTTTGTTTGCTTAAGAAAACAGGGCCTTGCTGATTTTCCATTATAGAGATGGAATAGCTGCTTGGTCATTCACATAGTTTCTAAATGAATAAAAAAGAAAATGTGGCATTCTAAGTGTCAGCAATTGTGTCAGCAAAATTATTCATTTAATGAAAATGCTAATCAGGATTTGCATAAAAAATTACTGTATATCACAGAAAAATGAAGAAAATGAGAAAATGAAGTAGAGCAAAGTTTAGTCAGAGGTTTTTCTATTCGGAAACCATTATGCAAATAGAAAGTAACATTTTCAGTGTGGTTTTTAATTTCAGTTTCCCTGGGATTTTTTTTTTTTTTTTGCATTGCATTAAAATATACAAATTGTTGGGTAGAAAGTGTTCTCTCCTGTAGAATTTGTTTAAAAAGGATAAAGATATAGGAATACATTGAAATTGGGGTTCCATAATATTAGATACTGTTCATTGTTTTAGTTGCTAAAAGCAAAGGGCCAAATAAAAACCACCTCTAATTAAAAGCAGATAAAGACTGTGAAATCATCTGTGAAATCATCTTCAAGTCACTTTGGTGTAAACACTGCTGACAGGGGCATAAACACTTGTTAGCAGCAGAGTGTGAAAATTGTGGACATAAAAACCATCTTATCAAATGACAGGCACAGGGTAATCATTTGAGAAAACATGAGTAAGCACAAAAAAAAATTACCTGGAATAATCCTTATTGCTTACTCATAAAGTTTCCTGAAATAAAAAATTCTTAAAATTATTAGCATGAAACTAATAATGATGTTAAGGCTCCCAGGTCTGTGGACACAGTTGCTTCCCTTTGCGGGAAGTCATAAGGAGTAACTTCCAATTAGAGCAAGGCAGAGGTGTCCATCTTACATTTTTCATGTTTTGCTGAGTTGGACTATGTTTCACCCAAAGGCTTCATATATTCATTGGCCCTTGCCTTGTTCTGTGGTTATGACATTAACCTTTAGATTTATGAGAAATTTACCCATCTACATATCAAGTTTAATTCAGATGAGCAATATTATGACAATCAAGAGAGCTTAATTGTCCCCTGAACTTCTGGAAAATGCATTTGATAGTTCCTGGTAATCTTCCTCCCTCTGTAGTTATCCAGTTACTTTTTTGAGAGATATTAGAATCTTTCATATTATTAATTCATTTGTTCTTTGTGTGGCAAAATTGAGAAAAAAGAAAATTAGAGGAGGCAACAAGGAAATCATCCAGGAAAGGGGTCAGGAGCTAAGGTGCTTTGAAATGGCAAACTGCTGGATGCAGCTGACATTCAGCATGTGACTGGAGATCAGTCCTTAACGCTCTTCTGCTGTGTAGCAAAGCAGTTAAGGTTTGCAGGAGGAGGAGGAGAAATACTTGACAGGAAGTGGTTCTGTAGGTGCCTTTGTGTGCTGAACAGTTACAGCATTCACCTCATGGCTAAGAGCCCTGAAAGTTAATTCTTATTAAACAAGAATTGAATAAAATACTAAAATGATTTCAGAAGCAGGGATTAGAATTTTTCTCCCTCCACCGTTTCAAACTTAGATTAAGTAACAGTGATCTGTCAGGAGTGGTTTGAGCCTTGTGTATATAAAACTAGAGAAATCAGATTTCTTAGGTAGGTCATTCCTCTATTATATAGTATATATTATATAGTAAACAAACGAAGAAATCAAAGAAACATAAATACACTCTACTTAGGTTTACCTTGGTAATGTAAAATGAAACAGTATAACCAAGGGTGCCATTGGATTGAAATATTCAGGCTGAGTTGTGTGTATGGTGAAGTATTAGCTTCAGGCAGCTAATTCAAGATGCATTTAATCCCTGGGTGGATTTACCTCTCTCTCTCTGTAGAATGTACAAAAAAAAAAGATGACTTCTAATGTTGCTTTTCCTACCTTACTGACCTAACACATTGAAATAGCTGGTGTAAATAATCGTCCCTTTGTCAGGGCCAGGCAGAACTGATTAGGGAGCTATTGCCCCGACTTTTACCAGCCAGTGTCATGTGAAGTGCATAACAGAAAATGGAGTAAGAAAACAATCTGAATGAAGTTTGAGAGGACATTTTGGAAATGCCTGTATTTGAGGTGAAGAAAGAGCTAGAAGTATATGCACATAGAGGGATTTGAATGTTACAGGCATAACAGACATGATAAACTGAAACATTAAAGAAAATGAAGGCACTAAACTCCAAAGGCTGCAGTTAGGAAGAAAGTTTGAGAATACATTAAAAAGAGAAACAGTAATGCTTATAAAGTGGGGATGTGAAAGTGGGAGAACACCTCTGCGTGAACTAAATGTGGTGCTGAATTGCTAAGAAGGGACGGTTGCTGATCTCAGGAGTTTACTTTGTGCAGTGTAATGTGTACACATAAACTGTACGTAAGGACTACCAGTCATGACTCTGAGACTCTTCTCCTTCAAAGGGAAGAGTATTGCTTTTAGCCTGACTTTACAAGTCAGGAATAATTAGTTGTTAGTTGTTTTTTTTTCCTGTGAAAACAGTTTTTCTTACACAGTTGTTCTAAGCACAAAATGTGATTGCCAAAAAGAGTAAGCAGTCAGTAGGAGTTCATTGTCAAGTAATTCAGTAATGCCACATGACACCTACAATCCAAAAGACTGTGAAAAGGATGGACCGCTAATATAAATGGTAAAATGAAATAGTTGGGAATAGAAGAAAAGCAGAAATAGTGGAATGGTTAAGATTCAAGACTGCTTTCATACACATCAGAAACATAGCTAGATGGAGATGACACACTATCACAAAAATGAGAACTTACATTTACAGTGATACTTGTTAAATGTCTGAACATTGAAATGCACAAGAAACAGATTATGGTACTTATGACTTTAGTATTTTATCTGTATTTAAAACTTGTGCCTAAACATTTATATGGGATAACACACCAAGGTGAAACTTCCTGCAAGTAAATAAGGCAAACCCAAGAATTTCAGTGGCTGCTGCTGATGAAATTGTTAATGCAGATGGGACTTGAGAGTTCACCAGTATATAAGTATCACATTGTTACACCATATAATCTTCAAAAATGTATGAGACCAGGTGCTTGTCTTGTGTAAATCAGCAACCTCATCAACTGAGAACATTACGTAAAGCAGGGTGAACATTGTGAATTTGTTTTTCCATTTTAAGCAAAATTATTTCATAGAACAATAATAAAAGATTTATTGTATGACAGAATAAATCATGTAACTTCAGTTGCTTCACATTTCCTATAGAGAATGATGCTCAATCTGAGTAAATTAAGATTGAGAAAAATACATTTTTTTTATAGTGAATGTCATTGTCTCTCTGAACTTTGTTTTAATGTTTGATATTCTTTTGATCCTCAAGCAATTTCCTCTGTAGAAAAATTTTTTCTAGACCGTATAGTTGTATTTTCTGGCAGATATAACCAGGGAGCTCTACCTTCCTTCAGAACAGTATTTTTTTTTCTTTTCTTCTTGAATATATTCACCCCTTTCTATATGGGATGAGTTACAGGAGTATGGTACAGAAGTGTGCTATGTTAGGAGTGTGCCACTGAATGTTTTGTTGATGGCCATTTAATTTTTAAACAATTTGTGAATGTTTTGAGAGCTAGACAGTACACGAGTCATAATAAAGTGCCAAAAATACTTGTTTCTGCAGCAGCTCAAAAATTCGTATTCTTAGGAAATGAGCACAAATCCTCCAAACTTTTTTCAAGATTCTCCACAAGAGGTTAAAAACTTACTTTCTTTTTTTCTAAATGTATTCGTTTGTTAGCTACCTAAGAATACTCTGGACTGATTAGTGAAGTACTAAAATCTATGAAAACACAAAGCTAAGTGGGTTCTTTTCAGGATGAAAGAGAGCTAGAAAGAAGTTCAGAAAAGCTAAATGCATCAGCAGTGTGAAACACAATGGAAATAAACAGGGAATCATAGAATCACTTAGGTCAGAATGAAGCAACGCAGGTAGAAAGAAGCAAAATTAAGTGACTTCCAGGCTTAAAATTATCAACTCAAGAAGTAAACATAGGTGTCTGCCCAGATGATTAAGTGGAAATAATGCTTTTTGAAATAATGCTTTTTGACCTCGTCTGTACAAACATCAATCAACTTGTCAGGCTAAAGAAGAATAGGGTAGTGAATAGTACATAAAATACACCATTTTACAAACTTGTGATGCATCATAATCTGAACCAGTGTCAGTAGTATAATTGCTATCTCGAAAGGGATATTTAAGAATTGCAAAGAGCTCAGAGACAGGAATCAATTAAGGCCTCAAAAATTATCTTGTGAAATAATACAGAAAAGTCTAGAATTTTGGAACGGCATGAGATATAGCAGCTAATGACAAACAGTAAATTTAGGTAAATAAAGAACAGATAACTTTTTACCTTCATTACAAACTTGGTATTAAAAATGTGTATTTAATTCATATGCCAAATGTGAAAGAAAATGCCTGGTCACCCTATCTGTGATCATTTTCTGGAACTTCCTGGCAGGCGTGTGTTGTTTTTGCATACAGCTTTGCACACTGATAATGCATTTCACATATTGACATCTGTGACGTGACAGACGTGTGAGCATAGTTTAAGGACTTGTTAATCATTCTATGCAACAGATGACAAAGAATGGTACAGTGGAATCTGAAGAAGCCAATACACTGACTCTGGATGACATTTCTGATGATGATATTGATCTAGACAACACTGAAGTAGATGAGTACTTCTTTCTCCAACCCCTGCCTACAAAAAAGCGGAGGGCATTGCTGCGAGCTTCTGGAGTGAAGAAGATTGATGTGGAAGAAAAGCACGAGCTGCGAGCCATCCGCCTGTCCAGGGAGGATTGTGGCTGTGACTGCCGTGTGTTCTGTGACCCAGAAACTTGCACCTGCAGTCTTGCAGGCATAAAATGTCAGGTAAATGTCTACATTATTGTCATTATTTAATTATCTGGGGGAGGGGGAAGGCTGTGTGTCCACGCACATGTGTACTATGTGTTGTTCAGGTTATAACTATTGGAAATTAAGTATTAGGCAATAACACTTGTGGATCTCCAGCCAGTTTTTTAGGGCACCGTTTTAAGAGTATGTAGTGGGCAGTCAGTATGAACAATCTTCTAAAGTATCCTTACTTATTTTATGATTTTATGCACATAGATGGTGTAGGGTGTTTTTTTTGTTCTTACACAAGTATTCTGGTCCTCATACTCCTTTTTGGCCTTTATCTAAATACGCAGATGCAGACAACAGAAGAATGAGTAGCCTGCAGATTTCAGAAGGGATATTACCTTTTATTTTAGAGAAAATTAACAGACACTCCAGTTGTGAATTATAGTTCAAACTCCATGAGAATAAATAACATTCTGCAGTACTGTCCTTTATGTAACATGCATGATACTTAAAATCTGTGCATGATAAATTTGCATGTAGGCAATAAAAAGGTATCTGCTAATATTACAGGTAAGTTTCTCCTCTTCAGACTGAGGAGGTATTTCATACTGTACATTTACATAGTGTCAGCTATACATGTCCCAAAATGTTCCCTAAGAGATATTTCTACTAGTTCTGCTGAGTTGCTGTTGTGCAGCTGAGTTTTCTTGCTGAATGCATTTTTCATCATCTTATAAATCCAAGCTAAACTTTTTCTGCTATTTTAGATAGTACATTCTTTGCTGTTCCTGTTTTCATCTCCACATGTGGGGAGGATGTACTGGTTTGTGTTATGTGGTTCTCCTCTGCATATTTGATGTTCAGGTGTTACAGTGTAGATGAAATCACAGACCTTAGATTGTCTAATCAAACTTGCCAACACATGGATTAGTCACATTTTCAAAAATTTAAGATGATTATTATTAGATGTAGAAGTTCTATGCCCAGTCTGATGAGCTTACAGTATTGCATCTAGAATTGACTGGATTACCTTTTAAAATGTATTTGAGTTTTTGTTCCTGTTTTCTGTGATCAGGTGTTCACATTGGTAGCTTTATAAAGGTTTCTATATATCATTCATTTTGTTTCAATATGTGTCTAGTTTCCATGGGTTTTACCAGTTTTTAAGATGCTTTCTGGTAATGCTTTTGCCTGGATTTGAGCACAAAATGAAGTAAAGCTGTAGCAGATTGAGAAATTGAAAAGCTACCTATTTTTTCCCTACTCTGCAATACTGGAGCATGTCCAGGCCCCGTACTGTTCTCTCAGTACTTCTAAATTCCAGGGCTGACTCCCTGAATGATTGTTAGCTTTAACTAGTCTTACAAGCATTTCTCAAGGTGAATCCCACTTCACGTCTCTATTTCTCTAGGCTGTCTAGGTTCCGTCATGTCAGCAGGCTTATGCTTCCTATTGTTAATCTGTATTCTCTTTTTCAAAAGGTGGATCGTATGTCTTTCCCATGTGGTTGCACTAAAGAAGGGTGTAGCAATACAGCAGGTAGAATTGAATTTAACCCTATCCGTGTACGAACTCACTTTTTGCACACAATAATGAAACTTGAATTGGAGAAAAATAGAGAGCAGCAAGTTCCTTCACTCAATGGCTGCCACACTGAGATAAGTGCACACAGTAGTTCCATGACTCCAGGACCCCATCCAGTTGAATATTCAATTGCAGAAAATTTTGAGATTGAGACTGAACCCCCAGCTGCAGTTATGCATTCTCAGTCAGCCGAGGACTTGGACTGCCCAGGGGAAGAGGAGGAAGAGGAAGATGGGAGTAGCTTCTGTAGTGGAGTTACAGATTCTAGTACACAGAGTTTAGCCCCTAGTGAATCAGATGATGATGAAGAGGAAGAGGAAGATGAGGAGGAAGATGAGGAGGAAGAAAAAGCAGATGATTTTGTAGAAAGTATGAACTCCCATGCTGATATGGTGCCTCTTCCTTCTGTTCTTTGCTACTCTGATGGAACTGCTGTGCATGAAAACCACTCTAAAAATGCCTCATACTATACTAACTCTTCAACTCTGTATTACCAAATAGAGAACCACGTTGCTGGCACTGCTAACCAGATCGGTGAGACTTACTCAGAAAGGGATGCTGTCAAGAATGGTAGTCTTTCTCTGGTGCCTTACAACATGACTTCAGAACAGTTTGTTGACTACACACGGCAATCAGAGGAAACTTTTAGCAGCCCTCATTACTCTTCTGCAAACCCCTCAGTGATTGTTTGCTGCTCATCTTCTGAAGGGGATGGCAGTGCTCCCTGTAACAGTTTATACACTGAGCATAGGCTGAGTCACCCACCAGTGGAATTTCACTCCTACTTGAAAGGTCCTTCTCAAGATGGCTTTGTTTCAGCTTTGAATGGCGACAGTTGTGTACAAGAGCACCCTGCTGAGAATTCACTGAACCTTCCAGAAAAGAGCAGACTGCACGAAGAGTGCATCAAATCACCTGTGGTAGAGACGGTACCTGTTTAATATTAAAATTATTCTAGGACTGACTTCCTATGTTAAAATTCACTCCCACTGGATTTTCCTAGAAACTTAATTTTTTAAGAGGTAGACAACACTTGGACTATAGTCAATGTTCCAGATACATTTTGTTTTCTCAAGCTACACTGGCAGTGGTATTGCACAAAACCAGTTCATGTAAAAATTTAAATAAAAATAATCAAACCCTTTTTTGATAAAAATAGAACATGTAAGTAAAAAACACACCCAACATATTTCAAAGTAGCCTACCTGTGAACATGTGTGAAACCTGCCAAGCTATCTGAATCAAAGCTTCATGTTTTTGACTGTCGGGCCTGTGCAAGATTGTTAAAAATGATACTTTGAAATAATCATGTTTAGAGTCCTAATTTTCAACATATCTGAAAAGATGGTAAGTTTAATGTAAAAGTAACTACTGTACAAAAAAAAAGTTTTAATTGTTCTGTACTGTATGTATTTTATTTATAGTAGTTTAAGATTCATGTTTTGATAAAAATGAACAGCATGTTCATTTGAACAGAAGATCCATAACTAGTTACAAAGAGCATGTCCACTTTTCATCTGGACTACCTTGTATTCTTTCTTGTTTCTTAAAACCATTTCTGATAAATCATCTTGAAACACATTTTTAGAGTGTACTATTTCTCTTTTACTGTTCTTGACAAACAGAAGAGTCAGAAAGGGGGCATTTACATCTTCTAGAATAGAGAAAGTAGACAATCCTCCATTTAAAACTAAAATCAGTGGCATTCCAGAACTAGTACCCTTCCCCAAAGAAAAAACATCTTGTATATAATGGCAAAGCAGTAGCTTAAGCTCGCACAGCACCTTTAGCCCAACCACCATTCAGACACTTAATGCACTTTAGTGCCATTTTGCAGTACTGTATGAACTGCGGGAACTGTGAACCTCTTTGGAGAAATGCCATAGCTCCATGCTCTGAGGCAGTGTAAGATCTTAAAATTCATTGTAACAAAACCTGTACATTTTTCCCAAGCCAGTTTATGAATATGTCAGTATGCAGTTTATAAAAGCAGAGCCTTACTGATCAAAGCTTAAATAAAGCATTGAAAAAAAATAAAAGTGCAAGTGTCTAGATTGGCTAAATTTTTACGAAATATGAGACTGGCTTTTGTGGACTTCTGATTGTACCTCAAATTTAGTATCATTTGGTCTTATTAAGAAACAGTACATTCAGTGAGGAAAAATAGCTTCAGGAATTTTGTATCTGTGAAAGTCTGCAAGCAAAAGAACATGTGCATCATATGGATATCCATTACCTTGTGATCCACATGTTTTTAAATGAAATGGGAATTAAAGTACCTTTAATTTATTAAACAACCTTGCTTTTGTCTAGAAAAGGGGACATAGGAACCAGCTTTTCTCTGCACTGGTAATTCTGCACTGCCTTATTTTGATTTCAAAATCTATTTCAGCATTTTTATTCTTCTAATACTGAAATTTCATTCATTATACATCAAGTAGTTGAAATGTAGGCTTGTCTTGTTTGTCAGAGTAAGGATCAGCATCTAATTTTTATCTGTGTCAAATCTAGATGGTTAACAGTGTGCATGTAAACACAGTGTAAATTTTAGCTCTGTAACAGTGACTCTTCTGGTTAGAAACTCTTTAAAACATCATGTACAGTACTCCAGTAGAAAAACTGCCGATGTAAAATATGCTTTTCGAAAAGAAGAGCTAACTTAATTGTTTTTATATGAAATCTGGGCACAGTGATTTCTCATATTTATGCTAAATTAGCAAAATATTTTTACTCCATGTAGTAGCTGGAAAGGTTTTTTATTTACTTGTTTCCACAAGAAGTCCTACATGTTTTATATGAACTGCTTTGAAAAGTCTGGTTCTCTAGGGACTGGATTCCAAACTTGCAACGTATTCCATCCTGTGGGGAAGCGCTCTGATGTTGGTTATCTGGCTCAGCAATTCCATAGCCTCTCTTCCTCGTAGTCACAGTCCACTCTAGTCTCTTTGTCTAAGGCTGAGTAGCCAGGTAAGTGCCTGTATTCTCCAATGCCATACAGCAAATACCCTTGATTTTAAAAGAGAAACATGCTAGTCTTTAAAGTTCTGCACTTAAGAATAAATTATTCTGTTCAAGATATTTTAAGGGCAAATGCAACAAGTCTCTGTGTATATGGGGGTCTTGCTTTAACAGCGGGCTTAAATTGGGCACTCTCCCTCAACACCAGCACCAAAAGCACAAATCTCTTCTGATTGAGCTAGGATGGTAGATGAGGATCAGTAGCAGCTCTTTAATCTCCATGTGTGTTGGAGAACCACACACACTTTATTGGGGTATTTCTCTCAGGGGAAAGTTCAATGAAATCTTCTACTTTGTTACTCATGCCCTTACTGAGCAATAAGAAATTATTTTCTTGGCCCCTGTGTTTTCACATAAAAAGTATCTTTAATAATATGAGCAAGCACAGCAAGTGATTAACTTTATAAAATACATCTCAACTAGCTTTAATTGGCACAGATTTCTGATCCCAGTTCTCCCTAATATTAGCATGTGTAAAAACTTCTGAGTATTTGGATGTGTATGTTCCATGCCATTGGGGCGTCAGAGGTGAATACAGCCAAATTTTCTAAAGCCTGCAGCATGGGATAACAAGCAGTATCTTGTAAGAGAGAGGTAGAGGGAGCAGAGACTATATAAAGCGTTTGTGATACACTATTTTTCCATGTTTGAACTAGCTCATTCCTGGGAATCAAACTTTAAAATGTGCAGAATAAAGATTTAAGTTGCAAAAATATTCCTAAATGACTTGGTGGTAATAATGTAGGGAGTAATACCTTTCTTTTGATGCAATGTGATGTTTTGTGATCAAGGTCTGATTTTCAGGATACAAAGTAAACAAATCTTCCTTAGTTCTTCAGCAAGTTATAAAGTTAAGTGTGTTTATAATTCATGGAGAGTTCCCGGTGGCTATTATTAACAATACCAACAAGCCTTCTAACAGAGATAAACTCATACTGAGGAAAAAACCCAGCAACTTCTCTTTTCTTCAATACAGGCTAAACCTGTTGCCCAGCCAAATCCATGCCAGCAAACAGCAAAGCTAAAACCTCTACTAGCATATGTAAGTTGACCAGAGTGAAAACAAATAGTTGAAACCCTGACCAAAACAGGTGGGTTAATTTAGCTGAAATCTAGAGCTGGATGTAGGAATGAGGTGAGAGTCAGGTATCCCATCACTTGATTAGACTTCGATGTTTTGTTTGGAACAAAAAACATAACTGTTTTCTTTTAAGGAAAAGCAAGGTCATAGGATGGAATCCCATGATCATGGGAGGGAAAATATCTTAATGTTATTTTCTGAGCTGGTATATAATAATACATGCTGCATCCCATTTCCCAGCTGGTTAATATTCATGTTGATATCCAGTCCTTTCATTTTGGCCAGGTTGTTTCTGTGTGATAAAAGTATTATGTTACTAAATGATAACAGCAGTATTTGCTTCTGTGTCAACACAGTGTATTATTTGTGAAAATATCTACTTTACTGATAATCTCTGTCAGCTTTATTTCCAAGATATCTAGCTACTGATAAACACTTCTAAGAAGCCAGGTGTATATAGTGATTATATTGCATGGTTCAGAAAATTAATCATATCAAAAGCATTTCCCTCTCTTGAAATAAACCAGAATTTTCACACAGACCATTACTGGAACAGTACCTAAAAGCAGATGCCTTTTTGCCTGTAAGATAAACTTCACCTCTCATGGAAAAAAGTGCATTGTTAAATATATATAAAGCTTTAGTTGACGTTAGACATGAAATTAGAACTTTTTTGGCACAATTACAGCAATTGCAGTTGTTGCTAAAGAGCTATAACTCATGTCCATTGAAACATCCTTAAAATTAAAAGCTAAAAGTTTCTAATAATTTCTAATATGCTTTGTTGAGCTGTATGCCTCTTAGATCAGAAAATTCTAGATTTATAAAGCTTTACAGTTTTTCATTTACATAAATTCCTGCTAGTAAATCATAATTGGAGCTGACATTTATTTATTTTAAGCCATTGGTTCCACTCCGTAGTAACTATTACTTGCTATAGATAAGGTTCAGCTGCTCCCCTGCTCAGTTAACAGTGGGATCCTCCCTTTGGTCCAAGTGCTGCAGGAATCCCGTGTAGTATTGATGGTGCTGTTACTCACTAGATTGCTGACTGATCCCTGTCCAGATCCAGCTTCTAACCTGATCTGGGGGTTTTAGTTCAGTAAATGTGCTAACAAACTGATCATGTTGCTTTCACTGCCTCCCAGGGAATACCTTCACAAACACAGCTGCTTTGTTAAAGGTTGTATACGTTTATTTGTATGCAAAACAGAACATGTATAATGGTTTTTATTAGTTCAGGTGTTCCTGACAGATAGAAATGTGATGTGCTGGATAGAGAGTACTGGGTTCAGACAGAGGAGACTTCGGTTCTGTTGGCTTTGCCTTTGTCCTGGTGTGTCATTGCGTTCTCTGTGCTCTGGTTTGTAATGTACTTGGAGATACTGTGATAAAACATAGTTCATAAGAACAGGCAAAATACCATTTTATTCCTGTTGTTTTGGCATCATAACTAAAATTTTGTACTGCAGACTATGCCACTTTCCAAATGAAGC
This sequence comes from Dasyornis broadbenti, assembly GCA_013397935.1. Lineage (NCBI taxonomy): Eukaryota > Metazoa > Chordata > Aves > Passeriformes > Dasyornithidae > Dasyornis > Dasyornis broadbenti. The sequence goes on from VZRN01003024.1 coordinate 948,700, forward strand.
CCAGTCCAGCTCAGAAGTGACCAGAGATTTTTCACTAACGTGAAACACAGCTAAAACAAGCTCTCCTTTCCTTGGACTGGATTAATGAGCAGAAGTTAAACAGTAAATTTCACAGTGAAAAATCAGAATAAAAGCTGTGTTGAATATACAACATTTACCTGTCTAGTGCTTAACATTTGAGCAGCAAGATTGTAGTTTGCCTGCAACACTATACTTGGCAGCAACAGGCAGTCTTACTCCCCTGCATGTGGTCTTCTTTTGCCAGCTGAATTCTCCTGAATTCTCCCAGTTGAAACTCCGTGTCTAGGCTGCTCCTGCAGCAGAGGTGTCCTTACTCAAACATAATGCAAGAGAGACCTATGATATCCTCTTAAAAGGCATTTGCTAAATAAGGATCTCCACTGCTACGGCTTGTGAGTTTTATAAACTGATGTTCATTGTGCCAGTTGCTTTATTTCCTGAAACAGTCAGGAACAGAAGAGGATGATACAGAAAATCCTTAAGCATTTGGGGGTGTTATGCTTTCCCGCTGAGACTAAAGAGTAATTCTATCATCTGCTTTATTATGGTTGCAGGACATTTGATGTAAAATACTTTGAAAATCTAGAATTAACTCAGAGAATATATTCTATAGAATTTATTTCTAAAATATTAAATCTGATCACTATTTTTTTAAAATGGTAGAAAGCTGTTATTTTCAAAACAGAGTGTTGTTCACTTATGTGTCCTTGGTATGAGAAATCTCAGCATTTGCCTTTTCAGTGTTTTGAGGTTTCTAAAATATTCTTAATTTTGCTATTCTCTGTAATCATTGTCCATGTGCAAATTATTGTCCGTTTTCTCCAAGAAGTGTCAAATCCAAAACACGAATATTGTGAAGTGATGAAGAAGTGCAATGTAGTTTTAAAGATGTCTGAGTGAACACACACTTGAGTTCTTTACAAGTTCTTCCTCTTCACTGTCTCTTCCCTCTCCTAAATCCAAGGCAGCTTTTAATTTTGTTGCTAATAAATGTACCAGAGTATTGTTTCTACTTAAGGAGGAAAGTTACAACATCCTTGAGGACTTTTCTGCTACTATAATGGCTGATACCAAGAATTTTACTTTTCACATGAACATCCAATTTATGAAACACCTGTTTTGCAGCCTTAGTATTCTCTTTTTAATTCCTTCCTTCATTCCTAGTGGTATTTGGTGAGGTCTGTTGTACAGTAAGACATTTCATTAAAATTGAGCACAAAGGCAACGCTGCTGTCCTTTGTGCTGTGAATGAGATCTTGAAAAGCCAGGTTGAATGGAGTTTTGGACAATGTGATCCAGTGAGTGGCAGCGGGGTTTGGAACTAGAGGATCTTTAAGGTCCCTTCCAAACCAGGCCATTCTGTGAGTCTAAAATATGTACTGCCCTACTGCTGTCTTTAAGGTTAGGCAGACATGCCCCACTGGTGAACTGTATTCATGGTGCTGTGTTGCACCTTCTCAGTTGAGATCATAGTCCTTCATCCAAGGCTGCGGGTAGAACAAAAAAAAAGTCAAAAGGCAAATTTTGTCCTTTACGCAATTATTTTAATTTAGATCTTAGCAATGGCACTTCTGTTTCGTGAATGAATGTCCAGTAGAACCAAGTGAAAAGAAGTTTGTCTTTCATGTATATTTTTCTCTAACTGTTCATTTTTCCAACAAACCATGAAGATGGGATTAGCCTTTCTTGATAGAGAAAATGGTGGAAGATACAAATGCACATCATTGGTCTCATAAAAGGATCAAGATAATCGTTTGTCTTCAAGCAGTTGAATGAGTGCAGGGAAGATAGGACAATTTAGAGGAAAAGAAAGATGAAGGCAAGAGGCAGATTGATGAGGATTATTTTCTTCTAAAGGGAAAAATAAAGCATTTTTAAAAAACCCCAAAAAACAGAAGGAAAAAGGGAAATTAACATCTCTTCAGAGCAGGGATGGAAATGTATATGGACATTCACTATAAGCTTGCTCATGTTAGAGCATAATACTGTTTCTGATATTTAACGTATTGTAACCAAACATGAACTCAGTGGAAACAGGAAATGACATTTTTTCCAGACCAGAGTTATACAGGTGGCCATTAAATAAAAGACTTATCCAAATGCATGGGGTAAAAAAACTAAAAAGCAACACCCTAGAAGCATTACTACCATGTCACTCTTTGCTGAGGGCAATCTCAAAGACAAGTTCAATATCATTTTAGTTAACTCTGCTCCCAGGCACATATTCTCATATAACCAGTTTCTCAGCTAACAAGAGATGCTAAAGCAAAGACAAAATGTCCTTTTACCAGCATTTTATCTTGGGACTTTCAAATGAGGCTTAGTACATTATAGCAGGTAATTATTATTATTTTTTTAATTTTATTTTTTATTTTTTTCCATCTTAATCTTCTAAAATACGTTCTTAAGAATGAAATTTTGGGTTGGATTGTGGATGAAGGTTAACCTTGCTGGGGTAATGGGGGAATCAATGTAAAGAACCATTTGTGAGTCTCAGATGCAGATTCAGCACCAGTTTTCAGCTTCCTGAAAAGATCATTATGTGCACTGGCAGCTGGTTCTCTTAAAACCAGAAGCAAGCATGCTGGATTTTTTCAAACCATTTCACACAAAATACCACAGCTTCAGGTCTCAAATGCCCATGCAAACAAGGCTTAGTAACAGGGCACTTCTTTTAATTGACTGATTGTAGGCACTTCTATGGAAATACGTCTGAAGTGTAGTTTGTGAAATATGTTAAAAAGTGTTTGATGTAAAATAAGCGCTAGACATTTAACAGTGCAAAAATAGTCAAAATCTGTAGATTACAAAACTGTTCCTAAGATCCTCAGCCTGTAATATTGTCTTAGTAAAGTTGATCTTTTAAGTTAAATGGCATTCTGGTGTAATAACCTTTTACAAATAATATTATTAATACAAATGTACTGGTTAATACCTGTTAACATAAAACATGGCAATTGGTTATATTGATTTGTTTCAATCTACAACTAATAGAAATTTTGTAAAAAAACACAAACAGAAACAACACATAACCTTTCATATGTTTAAAGTGTTTTGTTTTAACAGACTGCATTAACATTCACACTGTCTAGTCCAACAACCCTGTCTTTTAGAAGGTTCATCTCTCTCTGTATACATATATACATATATATATATATCCCCAAAAGAATATGAAATTGCTTTTGAAATTTGTGTTGGCAAGTGGTAAGTAGTACACCAAGGCATAAACTCAAAAGCACTTAAATTGATGGTCTTTCAGACAGGTAATCCATTGAAATGGGACTAGTAAAATTGTGGTGTAATTGCAACCATTAGTTTACAATTTGTACATTACTTCTAACTTCACTAATTTCTGAGAAAAGTAATTATGTTACATACATAACATTTTCCATTACAGATGATCTTGCATACTAAAATTATGGAGGTCTCAACAGTTAAGCAAGAAATTTAATTGGTCTGCTGCTTTTAAACTGTTTGAAGAAGCAAAGGGAAAGAAGGAAAGTTCATCTTAAAATCTGTATATGGAAATAATTTTAAACTTCATGAACTACACATTTCCTTAATTTCCTTTTTTTGAACAAGTTGTAACATCAAAGATGCCAAAGGGTAATATAAGCTACAATAATATTCAACAGAACTTCACCTTGATCTTATGTTGTAATAATTTATTCAAATTAACTGTATTCTTCTGTATTTATATTTTCGGTATTTATTATGGATGATATGAAATTTGATGTATTTATTGTGGCTTATTACTGCAGTGTATATATTACAAAAATGAGCATTTTTAAGTCAACATTAGTTTTTTTGTTAATTAGTGGCACTTGTATCAGCTGTATTTTTATTATATATTGTACAATATATATTGTCCATTTGTTTGCAATGAAGTAAACCAGGTTTCTACGTTACATCCTGGCTGCCAGTGCATTGTGTGTCTTATTTCTGCTTTGCTGTTACTAGAGAGCCTCTCACAGCTAAGAGAGCCACAGTTAGTACTGCACCTCCTCCCTGAGACCTGCAGAGCCTCCCAAGACACTCTGTGAAATTTCAAGCATTTCTCCCATTCCTGATAGCATAAGGAGAAGCAGTTTGTGTGGAATTTGTGTGTGTGTTTTTGTTTTTAAATATTTGTATGCCAATTCAAGAAATAAACAGAAATGCCTTCTCAGTTTTATCCATTTGCCCTTTAATGATACTACTGCATACAGTTTTCTTTGGCCAGTGAAATATTGTACCTGATTCATCTGTGCCTATAATTTTTATAATAAGGTAATGAAACAATTGTCTTCAACAGCTGTTGGAATAAAATTTTGCAACAGCTCGCTCTGGTGGACAATTTGCAGTAATTTTATACACCAAATCATTTCAATGGCAACATTCAAAAGAATACTGCTAAATTTCAGGACAACTGCTTATTTTGAAAACTGATGATCAACATTGCTTCATTAAGAAAATAACTAACAACCACAGCACAATCTCTGCTGTATTTCTATTCTGATATTTATTCAAATTGAGCTGTACATTTATAAAAAGTTGTCCTTACGTTTGCTTATATGGTAAGTTACATACAGCTAAATTTTTTGTATTTACAAAAACTGATAAAGATCAGATGTTGTTCTCTAGATTGTAAAAAAGTTCTCACAGAAATTATGGTATCACTTGGTTTTAGTTTGTTGGGAATCCCACATCTGTTATCAGACTGCTTTTGGCATTGCCATGAACTATGGTTAAAAGGGCTGCTCCAGGGCTTGCTAAGCCATACTGATGCAAAAAATGTTGTAAAACAACTTTCAGTACTGGTTCTAATTGAAGATCCCAGGATGCCCATTCAGAAGTGGGAAGATTTAACTCTATATTAATAGTACTCACATTATTCTATACTCACCCTACAGTAAATCAGCAATTACTTCCAAGGGTGATAAAATCCTCTGGTATGGTGGGCTGGCAAATTCCCTCTGCAGTGAATGGTGTCATAACCCAGCAGAGCAACACCCAGTAGGGACGTCTTGTTCACAGGCAGTACTACCCAGAGCCACAGGCCCTGAAGTCCCAAATGTTTAGGACCTGCTTTGTCCTGCTGGGAGTGTGGCTGAACTGTCCTGGCCTAAAGCCAAGCCTTCTTCAGCACTCGTGGTTACTCCCTGGATGTATGAGAGAGCACAGTGAGATGGAGGTTAACACTGATGCCAGCTGTTCTAGTAACCTTCAGTGCTTTATACATCCTGATTGATGTACCAATTTTTACATGCTGTGTATGTAATAGTATTTACCTTTGTCCCCTTCATGGGGACAGAGAAAAGCCTAATAACATCACTGAAAGTGACTGGAAGAAAAAAAAAAAGTTATAAAAGAGCCAGAGAACCCCTCTACAACAAACTGATTTTCAGCAAGCCACTTTCAGGAGAACATTAACAACATCCAGAAGTACTGCTGCTTTTTTATTAACTTACTAAATAAAACAAAATCCAACTTCCTAAACCTCTAGTTATGTTTACTAGATCTCCTATTGCTCTTCTAATATTATATGATACCCATATATGTGTGTGTATGCACACACGTATGAATATTTGAAAGTGCAAGTCAGTGTGACATAGAAGTTAATTTCAGATATCAAACAGAAAAGAAGAAAAGAAGTCACTTAAAGTTTCCCTCTGTTTATAGATCTGCTTCCCTCATTTCTGGCAGGTAGTAGGGAGTCCAAGTAAGACTGAACTGCTATACTAAGTACTGCAAAATACAGACTAAAATGTCACAGTTTTAGGGAGCAGATAGTAAACATACCTTAAAAAAATGATATGCATACATATTTGTACTATTGACCTATGTTTGACCAGAAAAGATGTCTCAAAAAAGGAAAGGAAAATCTTAAAAGACAATTTTTAAATCACAGAGTTATTTTCCCCTTTTATATCTAGAACTAAAGACAAAATATTATAACTAGCTAATTGCTACACCTAATCTCTGCAAAAAAACAGTGATAAGTAGATATATTGCTATATCTGCAATGATAACGATCTTAGCTCACCAGTTAAAAAGCCAGAAAAATACAAAGTGGAACTTCTCTAGCATTGCTTAGGAAGAGGTTCCTATCTCCGAGTGCAACAGAAGTCTCGTTTCCTTGCAATTTAAATTCTACCCTGGTTTGAAACATTAGCTCTTAAACCCCAAACAAACTACAAAAACTCAACTAATAACAAGTAGATAAATGATGTTTCACATATGCATATCCCAATCTGACAAGTGTGTAAGAGAAACAGGTTACATGAAGAAATTATTCTTCAGTGATATTAAAAAATAATGCATTTTCTGTATAACATGAACTGAGAACTAAAAGAACAGCTCATTTTAAACTGGTACACTAAATACCTTGTACAGGTTCCTTGGATACTGAGTCTTCATTCCATACCCGAGGTTCAACACAGCACAAGTGCTCTCAGTGTAATCTCCCATCTTCTATTCATATTGTTCAACAATTTTCTCATTGGCCTGCATTCTATTTTTCCTCAACTCCCCCATTTTATCAAGTGCATTTGTTGCCCTTCCAATATTGGCTTGATCTGCAAAAGTAATAATAATTTGTACTCCATTATCAAATTAAAACATCTGTCAGAAGACACAGGCAGATCTTTGGGCAGTGTCCTACACAACCTTCCAGTTTCATTATAAATAACCCTTCCTGGCACAGTCCTTTCAACAATTTCTGTTCACACTTTTTCAAGTTATTTTAAGTCATACAGCTTTAAGTTCATGGGATACTCTCACAGCTGTGTCCAAAAGCCTTACAAAAGCTGAGACACAACTCAAAGGCATTATCAAGCCAGAAAAATAAGATTTAATGCTTCTGGCAAATATCACTGGTCCTTGCTTATTCACTTTTTTGTCTTTTAGATGACTTCTAACTTCTGAAAGGATTTCTTCTTGCTTTTATTCAGAAACAGAACTCATTAGTCAGATACCATTACATTACATACAGACAGGCGCCCTCCCCACCACAGAAGTAAAAAAAAAAAAAAACAAAACCCAAAATCCTCTTCCATCCACCCACCAGACCCAAGTTATCATTACAGATAAATGCTATTACTTATTAGGAGGACAAAGAACAGATTTATTATTAGTGTATTTTGTCCTATTTAATCTTTAATACGCACCCCTTCAAATTTATTCTCAGCTTTATATTTGATCATGCAGCCAAATATTTTTGTCTTCACTTTATAAATTTTAAAAAACTGGTTATATATTTGATTATACTGTATTATTTTCTGTAATTAGCAGAATAGTTAGAAAGGCCAAGGTCTCACTCAGACTGATAAAACTGAGATCAGTCCTTTGTAAAAGGGAATACAGAAACAGGATTAAAAATCGATTGCAAGTGTTTGCACAAGAAATTACGTATGGATTATGTTAGAAACCTGTGAGGTAAATATTGGATAAATCACTAAAAGGTAGGGGGAAAGTTTAGTAGATAACGTAATTTAAAAGCAATAACAAATGCTGAAAAAAATGTGTAAATGTTAAGCAGCTTGGAAGCCTATTACAATACAACTTGATCATAAATTTTTAAGTTTATGAAATATAAAAACTATACAAGAAGTTTCGGCTAAACAAAAGATTAGTATCAAAATAAGCAGATTTTCCATTCAAACAATCATAAATACATATTTTAGTGAGAATTACTTTTTTCTTCTACAAAATAACTGACTTGCTGGAAGCTGAGCACAACATAACAGCCTATTTGGCTTTGACCTGACAGTCAAATATTTAATTCTTCAAGTGAAGAAACTTAAAAAATATTAAGAAAATTTCAGTGAGTAAATTATTAAAAAAAAATAAGTCAGCCATTTGAGCATAAAAACATAGATATAAAGTGTATTGGGTTTTAACAGTAGACAATAATTTCTCGCAACTCTACTGAGAAAATCAGTCCTCTTCAGAAGTACTTACAGTATGTGAAAAAACCCCCTACATATGGCCCCCAAGGTGAAAGAGAACTAACAGGATCCATAAATCAGTGGTCGGCATATAAAGTCTTATCATAGAAATATTGTAAACAAAATATAACCAGGATCCCAAATATCTTTGGTATAAGACACTCAGGGTATCTCTGATGACACATTTTATATACAATTTAAGAGGAAAAAGAAACGGTTTAAACATTTTGCATTTAAAGTATCACTTAAAAATCCAGTATATGTATATGATCACAGTTCAGAATGGTTCTTTTCTTTTAATAAAATGCTTCTGGCTTATAATATCAAATCTTAATCGTTCTGGCCAAAGATCCATTTCTGGAAAGGGTCTGATGGATTACAGGATGCCAAACTTGGATGCTCTCCATTTCCTGTAAGGCACTTATGTAGTGCTTCATTGTACAGAGTTTGATCCTAAAGTGAGTAAAAAGAGGAAAAAAAAATAATGAACAAACAATGAGCATTCTATTTCCCCCCCGCTGTTCTCCCCCCAGGCTGACTGCTAATGAGTGAGGTCATGCAGGTGGTGCAGAGGGGGGCTAGAAAATACCTTAGCAGTATGCAAGTGACGACTTGCTTTGTTAGGAAAATTTAGTAAAATATTTTAAAAGCGGTGGATGTCTAGACAAACACACAAAAGGATATCAACTGGTTTTTTAAGTGACACTCCTACTAATGACATCAAGTTTTGATCTGGTAACTGAAAAGCTGAAATTATCTACATGTTCCTGCCAAAACTGAACTTACTCTTTTTTGGCTTCAGAGTTTTTGTTTTGTTGGCGTTTTTGCCTTTCTTGGAAATCCAAAATTAACTGATGTCAAAGATCACTGATAAAAATGCCATTTCACTGCACAGGATATATACCTTTTGGTGCAGCCACTGCTCCTCTCCAACAGCAAAGGTTTTCTGGCCTTTGAAGGTGCACTCGCGAAGCTGCACAGGTCCCTTGGAAGCATGCAGACAAAGCTCCTTCTGAATGTTATGGCGAATTTCATGGTGTCCAGAATATTCGAAGTACTATTTAGATAATTTTTAAAAATTTTGGTAAATACAAAAGAAAGTATTAAACTAAATGAAGCCTTTCAAATTCCCAGTATACAAAGTAATACATTTCTTATTCAAAAATTTGAGACTACAGAATAATTCCTCTGATTTTTAGCATAGACACTTCAAAAGCATTTACAAAACTAAAAGCAGATTTTAGTAGTTCAGTACTAATTTATACTTGTATGCTCAAGTTGCAAATGACACTTGCTGCATATGTATTATGATGCAAAATCTTACACCCACACAGACCATATATAATTCATGGAGACAAACTGAAGAGTAGAGATAGTTGCATGGATAACTTAAATTTTGGCATTTCTTAACTTTAAAAATGTGTATTCAATTCTGTTGCTGGATTTTGGTTTTTCTTAGAGCAACTAAAAAGAATAAGACGTCACACGAAACAATACTGATTGCTGTATGCCAACTTTTGCTGCTTGATCTAAACAATAAATGTGAACAATAGGATGCTGTTATATCCTCTTGTGAGGTAACCGTTAGAAAAGTAATATAAGCATGTATTTTATGAGCTAATTTTACCATGATTTCCTGACAGCAGAGTACTCTTAAGGCTCAGGTATGATTCTCAACAGGGATTTACTTCTAACAGTTACAGCCACAGGTGTCCTTTTACCCCTCCAGCCCTAACCTAACATCTTGGTCTCTTCTTTTCTCCCACATTAACCAGCAGAGTTCCTAACATTCCATCTCACTGCTACTGTTTCTTGCCTCTAAGTCAGCCACATTCACCACATCTTTCCTTTGAATATTAAGGCCAGACACAGTTATCCACCCTGTGGCTTTCCATTTTCCACTGGTCAGCATTCACCTCCTCACTACCTTGGAAACAATGGGAATAGCACTGAGGAACAGCACTGAGGAACAGCACTGAGGAACAAACAGGCTTCTCACTCTTATGACTCTACGACCAAGATTAGTCCTCTAAACATGTACTGATAGGAGTGACCTGCTTAGTCAATTAGCTCTCAGACATAGTAATTTACTCTTAATCTGGTAATCTGATTTAATCCATCCTGATTTATTTTTGGAACTTCAAAATCTCTGCAAACCCTGAAAATAATGACTTGAAAGCTAGGTTTAGAACTTTATTAATTTTGGATATTGAGATGGGCATGTTTCCAGCCTTCAATATTCTAAAAAGGAAGAATAATGTACAACTCTGAAAACTAGGTCCTGTTTTCTACTCCCATTTCAAATATATGGACAAAGATGACAGGTAGCATGGGAAATACCAGCCTACACTGCTAAAAGTCTGGTAAAGAATAGAAAACAACTGAAAACAGAGCATTGTAATGAGAAGGGTTAAGTAAGCAAATATGGATCTCTCAAGCATTATCAGCAAAATCTATTCTCTGAAGGCTCACATTTAGAGGGATTCAGACTGTTATTTTGTAGCAGGAGGGAAAACAAAAAACATAATACCTGAAAGAATAGAGTTTTAGTATAGCCTGAGATAACTTAGAAAGAGAACAATAGAAGCATACAGCAGATCTCTTAATACAATGTCTTGGTACAGTGTTCCCAAATTAATGATGGTGACAATGTGAAAAGGCTAATAGTATTAATCCATAGAATAAACCCCCAAATTCAATCCTGTAAGAAGTTAGCATAACAGAGTCGTTCTTAATCTAGACAGCATGCCATCTCTCAAAAAAAATTATTAGGAAAGTATCACGTGACTAGGATTATGCATCTGAATTTTCATAGTGCCATCAATGGATGTCTTTTAAGATTGAAAAAAAAATGTATTAATGCCTTTCCCCCACAAGATAACAATTATATTCTAATAAAAACTTTTAGACCTTAGCTGGCCTTTAATTATTAAGGATCTACAGTTGATACATTTTATTTACTTTTAAAGGCAACAGAGAAGTGTGCATTTCTGGGCAGGGAAGGAGATGTTCCTCTCATTAGCATTACAATAATCACTAAATGATTCAGTATCTGACATCTATTGCAAGTCATATTGTAGAAGGAACAGAGCACCATTGCTGCTTCCAAGAGCTATGGATCAAAGAGAGCTCCTCTTGAACAAATGGAATCATATTATTCACTTGCATTAGCCAGCACAGGATAGGCCACTTTGACCTCACACTATGAGGCTGCAAGCGTGATAGGGAAGGTGGCTCAGGCCTGGACACTTGGTCTCCCATTGGCCGCATTCCAACCAACATCTTCCTTGACAGTGCGAGTCCTGGTGACAGAGAAAGAAGCAATAGGAGGAAGCATAAGGAAAGGAAGAATTAAGAAGACAACACTTACAAGACAGGAGTAAGGGTGGCATGAAAAGGTTCTACACAGAAAGGAGAGGGCAAGTGAAGCAGTACAACTGTGTTTGAAATCTGAATTTGTATGCTGAAGTTAAAACAGTAGAAACAGGACACGATATGAAGATGGGTATGGAATTTTCCTTTAACAGTATATATAGGAATTAAGTATTAAAGAAAAAAAAAAAGGAAAAAAGAGATAAAGAGAAATTGCATACCTAAAAATCAGTCAATTTCTCTGAAATTAATTAAAAGCTTTTATATGGGAAAGCTACTGCAGGAGAGATAATAAAAATCAGGTATCAAATATTTTACCTGATTTCCTCCAAGTCCATGACAAGAATACATAATCAATGGTTTGCCATCATGGTTATTTTCACCAACATCCAGACACATGTGGTTACCTATATTTTTTAACTAAAGAAAGGGTGTTGTCAGGATAAAAAAAGCTCAGTGGAATGGCAAGAAATTAAACTGTCTCAGTCATATACAAAAGTAACCTTTAGTTTAACAACAATTACAGCTGTTAGTTCATTTTTACTTTCTGCTACGCTTGAATCTAAAAATCCTGTTTTCTCAGTTAATCCTTTCAAACTAAAAGCCTAATAACTACATAGTCCCACATGGAGTTATTAGCCTGCTCTGCACAATGTTACTGTTATTCAAATTACAATTTGAACAGACACACAAAATATTTAAAACAGGAGGAAGGGAAAGTTTTATTTGCAAATACACACTAAAAATTCATGTTCACCTCAAGTTAAGAACTATGACTTTAGTCTTTTTTTTGCTTTAGCAATGCAATGTCTTAAGTTATTTGGCAGGAAAAACGACTTTTGACATAAATTTAAAATGAAAATGACATAGCTATTGACAAAGCTATGCAGAAGAGATTCTTTGTACAGAGCAGTGACAGAAGACCCTAGAGCAGTTAAAGATAGTTGAAGTCTAAAAGCTGTGGCTAAGGTAGTATAAGAGATTAGCGAACCTCCTGAACTACGAAGAATATAGAAAATAATTAAAATTAAACTTACATATCCAGAAAACAAAGGATTCAGGTCTGGCACATATGCTTCTGGATAAACATTATTGAGATACCAGGTAAAATTTTTACATTGTAGACGCTGCCTTAAATCAAGTCTTTTTGATATGTCTCCAAATGTTTTCTGTTAAGAGGAAGGGAAGTAAGGAAGGATGGAATATATTTAACATTCATTTTGCACACGTAAAGCTATTATATTCTGTGTAGTACTAGACAAGTTATAAGCTTCCTTTGTTGATTTTTTTTTCTTGTTAATGCTGTTCTGCTACAGTTACTGCTGTCTTTCAGTGTCATAACACCACTGACATTCTGCCTGCAGCATTTCAAAGCACTTACAAAAAAAATACATTGCAAGATGGAAAAAAGAAGAATCTTTAGTCCCAAGAAAATTTTAACACAGTGCCATGAAATGGGAAACTACAAATAAGACCATACTGATGACAGCCATAAATCAAACTGATCTCACTAGAAGTGTAAGCTGAAATAACAAACTGAATTAATGAAATAATTAGCATAATATCCAGTACAGTGTAGCATCTCCCAAACAAAATTCAGTTCCTTAGCTGCTGAACATGCCTAGGGAATCTAATGGTTTCAGTGATACAATAGTCATGAAAAGTCATCACATGAAGGGTTAAAAATAGCTTCTAAAAGAAAACTCTAGATTCTAGCTGGGCAGAAAACTTAAAAAATAAGCCAACAGCCAACCTTCCTTGAAAATAACTGACTTTTTAAGCAGACAGAGACAGGATGGTTACCCATCATCAAATAAGTTTTATTCTGCTGCTAAAGAACAACAAAACCTGCTTTTTCAGTAAAAACACTAAGCAACTTGAGACCAACAAGACATTTCTCTCACTTCAAAAATAAATTAGTTTACATTGTCTACACTCAGTAGTTTTTCTCACACTCTTCCAGTAGTTCCTGTACCTGCACACAATGCAAACAACCCAAGATTTTAGAGAATGCATGAAAAAAGCCCACCAATAAAAAAACCTCACCATACAAAATCAACATTCACCACCCAAACACTTTAAGTTTTTTCATGTTTGTTGGGGCTTACAGCATTAAGCAAACTGAATTGTTTTTCCATTAAAATATCTAGAATCCTTATGTACTTTGTCAATAAATAACTTTTGCTCACCAAAACTTTCACCGCAGCAAGTGTGATTTCTAATACCACCACCACCACCTACTTGTTTCACAATTTTTGCTGCCTCTGTATTTCTTCGGTAAAATATTTCTTTATATTCATCCATCCACACTTCTGCAAGGCGAACTTGATTACGTGTGATCACCTGAGTACCTTTTGGGAAAGTATGGGGACTCTTGCTGCGAAAGACATGGCCAACAACAGAGCAAGGCATGATCTCCAACTGTCCACCACACTGCCATACCTAATAATAACATTTAGTGGGTAAGTGCATTGCAATTAGAATTCAGGGGGTGGAAAAATTTCAGTAATATTATTGTTCACCAGAAAATATCAAACCACTAGCAAGAGTACATATATCAGGCATACCATAAGTGAATTTCCTAATGAGATAAAGCTTGGAAACATACACTTCAGATATCAACCCTAAAGATATTTAAAAAAATTAAAATCAGTTAAGTGAGCATGTTTGTATTTTATTTCATAGGTAATCAGTAATTCAATTTTCTATGTCCTAGTTGGCTGATTGAGCAGAGGAGTCAAGATCTAATACTAAATTATTCTCAAATCCCCTGTACACTGTCAGCATAGACACAATTGCTAATTAGGGAGCTAAACTTACTCTGAAAGACATTTCTATATTTTCACCTCCCCATATTTCCATTTCTTCATCATAGCTTCCAATGTGTTCAAAGTAGTCTTTTGATATTGAAAAGAGACCTCCAGCAAAAGTAGGTGTTCTGCAAAAACAAAATTTTACTGAGAAAGACAATAAGGTTTTTCAAATCTAGATGTAAAATCATGGTGTAACTGTTCTAGGAATTCTCCATGCACTTGTTAGTATTTCACTACAGTGATGCATATTCCTGGCATAGTTAATACTTCTAGCAATTAAATACGTCACATGGAGTCTCATTTGACTGTTCATTGTAATTTTTAAGAACTCATTCAGACTAATGACTGCTGGTATGAAAGAAGGCATCAGGAAAACCAACATATTTTCTCTGTATGGAGGATATTGAGCAAAGTTATTACTCCTACAGACCAGTAACCTGTCTGTGGACAAAGCAGGTACAATTATCACCAAATGCACTACTATATCAGCCTAGTATTTGGGTGCTCTGACCCTTTTTGTCATTCTTTCAAGTAAAGTGAATAAAGAGACAGAATCATTGTACTGTCTATGAAAATAACTGTGTATAATCCTCCTCTGCCCCTTCCCCCTAGGAATATAATAAGCAATTTTGATTGTATGTAGAAAAAGTCATGCAGAGTAATTACTATCTTAAGGAGGCTATAGTTTTATGAATGCTTTAAAATGTGGTTCCTAAAGAAAGTATTACAAAAAACATCTAAGATGCTAAGATGTCTGCTTACACTCATCTGAAGAACTATTTACAAACTGTTGGTCATAACAAAACCCCCATGAAAATGGAAGGATTTAAAAAGTATACAAATTATGTTTACCTAATTGGATAGGTTTCATCCTTTCTTCTTTTATTCTCATGTTTAGGAAGAGACTCCCATCCAAATGACAAACTCCAATCAAAATTTCCTCTGTTGTGGCTATGCACATAAGGAGATGGTTTACTGAATTCAAAAGTATTGAGATCTATAGAAGCAATGTCAGGGCTTACAACAGCAACAGGGTTCTCAGCTATTCTTGCTAATAATGGCTCTAACCAGCCATAAAAGCATTCACCTGTGGAGAAAATGGGAACACTGAATTTTTGCTTGGCTATAAAGCAGTACACAGGGAATGTTTTAACATGTCCAGCAAGACAATATGGACTATTTTTAAACAGTATTGCAAATTATACTTTCAATATTATGAAATAGCAATAGAAAAAGTGAGATATTGCAAACATAATTCATAAAAAATCTGCAACATTAAATCAAAGAAAACAGCATTATAAACCAGACCTGGCATAGTTACAGGTTATACTTACAATGAGCATCCAGAAAGGTAAGGGTCTCTCCTGTTGCTACTGAAGCTCCCAACAACCGTGCAGTGATCAGACCTTTTCTTTCCTTTTGACGGACTACTTTAACTATTTGAAACTGTTTCACATATTCATCTAGTTTATCATGCAGGTATTCTAGGAAGAGGAATCAGTGTCAAGATATTCAGTGTACATACATGGCACTGCCCAAAAAGTTACACTATTAAGCTAACAAGAACCAACTCACATTAAGCCCAGAAACTACCTCAACATCAAATCTATAAAAATTCCTAACTGCTGAAGGTTATTTTTAGGGGCTTAATTTTGTTGGAGTAGGGGTGCAGGAAGAGGTTACTGGCAGAGAACAGGAGATGGAACATTAAAATTATTCTGAACAAGAAAGGATGTGCTAGTACATCTCTTCTGCAGTGTTAACCATTTAAATACCAATTCCGTTTTCATAGCAAATGGAACTCATACCTACATTGTCTGCAGAACATGCAAATTCTTTCCTTAATGATGGCACATTTAGTTTTCAAAGGCTACAATATTTACAACAGCAACAGAAGCCATATAAAAAGCTATTTAAATGTTCAAAGTTTGAGAAAGAACCCTACATCGCTCATTAAACATCCCACATAATCTTCTTTATTCTGCCCATCCTTAGTATTAAACTGTGCTACTGAATATACTTCACATCCAAGTGTCAATATACTCCATACAGACGTGCAAAAAAGGGTAAATACATCAATAGAAACATGTATGTATGCATGTCCATCTAACTCTAAGCATACAAAGTTTTTTTGAACTTGCATTTGTGTACACACTAAGTATATATTTAATTATTTTTGAGATTCACCTTGAGTGCTTAAGATTATTTTTCCATTGAATAATTTTACTTTCTAATAAAGACATTGCCCTTCATGTTAATGAAATTAATTTGCATAAAGACAACCACTATGATAAAATGCAAATTTCTACAAGTCTGAGCCAATTTATACTTGGATACTTTGTTCTACAAATTGTACTTAGTTTGAAACACAAATTACAAAGCTGCAGTTAATTCAGCACCAGAATGGGAAAAAAAAAAGTGGGGTTTAAAAACCTTTTAGAGCACAAGAATATCATATTTGACTACCTTATGGAAAGAAAAGATGGGGAAGTGCTATTTTCTATTTTAAAAAAAGAAAGAAACAAGACTACTTAGAATAGTATTATACATGTCAATGGTGTAAAGAGATATCCTCTTAGCCAATTTATCTGCAGTCCTAACATGTCTTCAATAAAAAAAAAACAACAAAGAAAGAGGTGAAAACAGAAAGACTTCTTACCATCTACACTGGCATCGTCCACCAAAATAATCTCTTTTAGCAGTATGGCAGGAGATGTGTACATCACACTGTGAACAGTTCTGAGCAGAGTTGACCATGCTTCATTATGGAAAACTATGATAATGCTTGTGGTTGGCAATGGTGGGCAACGTTTAAACTTTTGTTCAATACATCTACAGATCAGAAAGTGTCAGGGGTTACAAAATGGACAACAATTTTTTACTCCAATCTTAAGAGAAACTTTTCATTCTAGTACAAAGCTTTATAACTATGGACAAGAAATGGTTCTACTCTACTTTCTATCCCAGTTTTGGAGTGCGAAAATAGGTACTTCAACTGGAGCAGCTGTTCAAAATATTTTACAAAATATGACGGAGATTTTCACTCAAACAACTTAATTCTGCTTCTGTCTCACGCACATTTGAGTACATTTCATTTAATACCCAGGCCTTCTTCAGGAAAAAAATGTTATTCTACAGAGAGCAGCAGGTATTGACTGAGCTGACTCAAAGTCACCATTACTGCTGAAACCTAAGAACACAAAGAAGAGTTTGCAAGTACAAATATAACCTATCTAATTCAAAACTTCCAAGTTTTGTAGAAATACTATGTAATCCTTAGGGCAGCATATCCCATTCAAGGGATACAATTTTAAACCCACAGTTTTTCCAAGACTAACATACCTAAATGTAACGTTAAATCCAATGGCAAGTCAAGATGACAATGCTGTATTCTTGTGTTCTTAAGTCACACACTCACTGTTTATCACCTGTCAGCTTTAGGGACTGGAGGACCCCAAGGTAATAACCACAGTCATTGCCTCACAAAATACACAAGCAAAGTCTCCCCAGTCATGGTGAGCTGCACCACATGTATCAGCAGGGCTCACTGAGTTTAGCCATTTCTGGCACAGATGGCTGACAATGTTTAATCAGACACTCATAGAGACTGCTCATAACTAAAACCCACTCTCCCACTCTCCCCAAATCCTACACTCTACATTAATAAAACCTTTCAATACAAGATTGCTGCTGAGATCTTCCATTACCTTGTTCAACAGTTTACAACTTCTAATTTATTAAATTATGCTGGTGGTTTTATTAACACTGAATACTAAAAAAACAGGGAATGGTGTTTAAATTGGAAAAATGTTGAAACCACATTTTTAGTTTTCTTCTAAGTAAAACTTACCAGGCTTCCTGCAAGTTACTCAGAAATTTTAGCTTAAAGGCAAAAGCAGAACACCTTATTTAAATATGGTTATTTTGAATTCAAAACCTTGAAAGAAGTGAGTTTTTCTAAACATTCTTGGCTTTGGCACTGTGGATCATTATGTACAGCCAATCATTATGTATAGCTAGGACACTTTTCTAAACTATCACTCACTGCTGAACTCAAATCACTTTGCAGTCTGAATTTCTGAGAAGTTTTTCAACTATCGGGATATACACATTTCAACTTACTCAGGAGGTCGAGTGTCTGGTCCAAGATCTCGGTGTAAAGAAATCCTATCACTTGCAAATGCATTAAAACAGTGTTTCTCTTCTCCAGCCTGTTTTTCTTTCTGTTCTTCTGAATTTAAATTGATGGTTTGGAATGCTTTACCAGAAGCTCCGGGAGCATTAGGATCTTGAAGGGGCCGATCTAGAAAGGGTTTTAGTTCCACTGGAGTATAGTGCCCTGGCAAACAGTGTCTCTCTCCAGGAATCTTGGTTTGCCTAAGAGGTGCTTTTATCTGCATTTTTGGCTTTGCACCTTTAATATTGTTCATAGCATTTAACACAAGACCTAATACATGACTTTTCTTTCCAACAACTGGCTCAATCCCTCCTTCATCCTTAAAATCTTGAACACCCACTTCTCTTTGTAGTAAAAACAAAAATACCAGAAAGACAAACACAATAATGCTAAACTTCCAAAGTTTCCAGTGAAAAAATGTCTTAAATAGTTTAGGTGTCTTTTTCAAGGCCATTCTAGTTTTAAAAATTTTCACACAACAGAAGTTTCTGTGAGTGTTGTTCTTCAAATATATCACAGCATTTCCTGAAATTATAAAACCTGTAAATTAAAACAAATACTCATTTAGACATCTAGTATATTTAACTATGTAAAGCCATTAAAAATTAATGGTGAGGAATTAATTCACAGCTCCCAAAAGTCAAATGTTATGCAGGCTACATCACTTAAAGATACATCACACCTGTCTATAAGATACCCAAAATGTACTTTCCCTTTTTGTTTTGGGTTTTATTTTTCAAATACACTTCATACAGAAGAATCACAAATCAGGCCATCAAAAATAAACCACTATTTCTACACAGTGCCACTACTTCAAATGTATTTTCTTCCAAATAGTTTGTTTAAAATTAGAAGAAAGTGTTGTTTAAGGTCTTGCAGAAGCAGGGAATTCTAGTTCAATGATGCGACAGAAAGAAAACAGGTGGAATCAATACCTTAGAGTTCAAGTTGCATGTCCGAAAGAGCCACATGTAAAGTGAATAAAGACAGGAAAGACTTCTCAATCAACTTATTTCAACAATTTGAAAGTTTCCGCCACTATTTTTTTCAAAGACAAGTAATTATTAAATTGTTTTCAAAAATGAAACTATGAAAGGACTACCAAAATCTAAGTGATTTGAATTAAATTCTCTCTGCCAAACTGGCAGTCTACAAGAAGGGGATTCATTCAGCAACCAGCCTGAATTCAAGGAATAGCTTTGTTTTTGTCTAAATTGCATGTATGTGGACCAAGAAGAAAAATAAACAGCATCTAGATAAAAGCCACAATTAGCTCCCACTTGCTAACTACTGACCACAAAACTGAAAAGAACTACTCTTTTATTTATTCCTCTGAAATACAAGTAGATTCTGCATTTCTTAATTGGAGTAACATATACTCAGGAAGAGATATAAGTCAGAGAAAACAAAAAAGAAACCCAGCCCTCACCTGGTTTTCTTCAAGAATTTGCAGGAGAAACTAAGCATCTGGATTTCTTCACATTATACTCTATTTCAAAGCTTATGTCAGCTTAATAAACCCATACATTCAAAAGACAGTGTTTTTACTACAGGGTTATTGTTAAAAGAATGCAGAGGGGAAGCATATTACATCATACTAAAATGTACCAAAAACATGCTTCACAACCCACAAAATTAAAAAAAAAAAAAAAAAAAAACAAAACCAAAAAAAACAGTCCACTCCTGTCTGTGTCACATATTTTCCTGCATTTTCTTACTGCTGAAACATTTGAACTACAATACCAATACCTATATAGTGGAAGACTATGAATAAAAACTTTCCCAGTGAAAGGATGGCAACCAAATTACCAAACTGCCAGATTGAAAAATGTCTTGTTTTCTCACAATGTCTAGTGGGTTGATCTTGACTGGTTGCCAGGCACCAACCCAGCCACTCTCTCGCTTTCCATCCTCAACATGACAGTGGGGACAAAATAAGATGGAAAATCACATGGGTTGAGCTAAGGACAGCATGATCACTTACCAGTTGCTGTCACAGGGAAAACAGATTTGTAATGATGAATTTGAATTTATTGCCAATTAAAGATAGAGTAGGATGGTGAGAAACAAAGGCTTAAACTACCTCCCCTGGCTCAGCTTCACTCCTTCATTCCCAATTCTTCTATCTCCTTTCTGCCTAGTGGTGCAGAAGGAATGAATAATAAGGACTGTGGTCAGCTTGCAAGACTTTATCTCTAGCGCTCATTCCTCTGCACACTTCTGCCCTGCTCCAGCTCGGGTTCTCTCCATGCAGTACAGTACTTCAGCATAAACTGCTCCAGCACAGGCCATCCATGGGTCACACACAGCTCCTGCCAGGTTCGTGCACCTGCATGGGCTCTCCATCGGCTGCAGCTTCCTTCAGGGTATGTCCAACTGCTCTGGCCCGGGATCCTGCACAGGCTGCAGTGTGGGTACCTCCTCTGCAGCGGTCCTTCACGGGCTGCAGAGAAATTCTTCTTCACCGCATTCTTCTCCATGAGCTGCAGGGAGAATATCTGCTCCAGTGCTTGGAATACCTACTCCTCTCCTTCTCCACTGACCTTGGTTTCACATTTTTCTCACTCTTCTTTCTCACAGCTGCTGTGCAGTATTTTTTACCCTTTCTTAAATACCTCATCACAGAGGCACCACCTGCTACACTGCGTGGCTCAGCTTTGGCCAACAGTGGGTCTATTTTACAGCTCGCTGGAACCAGCTGTATCCAGCCTGGATGAGAGTGTGGAGGTGGGGGGGGCAGCCCCATGTCTCTGATCACAGAGGCCACCTGTGCAGTCATCCTCACCTCCTAACCTTGCCAGGAAAATGCAATATACAATGTAAAACACCAAGCATATGTACAGATTAGCACTCAGCATTGCAGGGGCTACAGCCTCTGCAGGTTGCTAACCAGGAATGCTTTCCTCACACCATCAAAAAGAAAGTCACATTACTGTTTCTCAGTGCATCACGCACAAGTATGTAAGATACTAGTAAATCTTAAAGCTTAGAAATCAATAAGCAATAGAAATGTATCTTCATCAAATGGAAAAAAAAAAGAAAACAATTTTATATATAGACACACCTACATCTATCTGCATAGAGAGAAATATTTGAAATACACAATGTTATAAGAGCCATTACAAACAAGAGACATGTGGAGCATGCTGCTACAACATACAGGTGAAACGAGTCTGTCCCTAGAAAAAACAACTCGCTTGAGTTAAGCTGATTGTGAAAGACAGCAACACAACCCTTTCAGTATGGATTAGTACACTCTACTAGCATACATGGTGGCAGGCCATGCACAGAAACAAGTGCAAGTGATGTTTCTTTAAGAAAGGATCAAGTGACAGCCTTGGAATAGTATGTGCAACAAACACAAAGAGGACAGAGGCTCGACTGCCACAAACATACAGCAAAACCTTTTGATTCAAACAAATGCTATGTAGCTTTGCTGACAAAATATCTGATAGGGATATTGCTTACAATAAGAGAAGAGTTCTTTGTCACACAAAAGAGTAGCAGTTTCCAGAACAGAAGCTACATTGTCTGAAGAACTTTTGCCATGAAAGCTGTATCTTACTTAGGGTTTTTACCAGGATAATTTTGTAGTCAGAAATACAATCTTTATTCGCCACAAATGCCTCTCACATTTTCATGGCATAGCAATGTGTCAGTAAACACAGACCAAGCTACTATTCAATCCTCCAGGACATGCTGAAGAAATGTGGCATGATTAAACTCCCTGCAGTGACTGTTTAGCAAAGCGTTTAATCTTCTATTCATTAGTGCTATTTTCACTAATAGTAGTCTGGATTCCTCCACCACTTTGAAAATAACTAGCCCTAAACATCTGATGTTGGAATTTTTTTAGGAAGAAAATAACCAGAAAACTAAAATGAACTACAAAAGTCTTCTGAAAGTGCCAAAAAGCAGCTGCCACACTACTTCAAATCACATCACATGGGCAGTGAGAGAATTCAATGCAGTCTATGTTACATTATGCCACCCACTGGCTCTGATGTCAGACTGTCTGCAAACACTCTTACAAGAAAGCCTCGTTAAAAGAGCCAACAAGTAGAAAACTCTGATTTTTTTGTTAGCTTGATCTGAGCAACACCATAGACAGTAATTTTCATAGAAAAGTGAAAGTATCAATATAACCCAAATCAGGAGAAATTCTTTCAAACCATGCGAGTGAGATAAAATTCATTGGGGTTAGTACCTACAATATAAATGACCTCATTTAAAAAAAAAAATAAAATCTTCTTTTCTCCAAATGTTAAACAGGTTTCAAATGTTTCCTGACAATATTGCTTATAGAACATAAAAACCTAAAAAATGTAAAATACTAAGTAAAAATACTAAAAACAAAATTTAAAAAAAGGGGAAAAAAGGGAAAAAATGCTTCAGAGTTATTCTAATCAAAATTATTTAACTACATAACTTGGCTTCAACTTCATCTAATTCTTCTATAATTCCAGAAGCACAGTCTCATAACAAGCTTGTCTATTTTTCCTTGTTACCAAAGTATACAATCCTTTCCTCAAACCTAATAGTCCTCTTAATGAGGTGTGTGTGCAAATAAAAACACTGAGCAAATACTTCAGAGAAAAACCAAACAAATCTGACAATGATGATCAGTTGTTCTCACCAAATGAGCAAAAGTCTGACAAAGAGACTTACAGGATACTTTAATTGTAAGAAGTGCTACTTCCATCACTGGTATTTCTGAATCTGAAATTCTAGACAGGGCTTTTTGTTTTCTTTGCATGAATATCAATGTAGATGCTACTAAAACATTAGTTACTGAAATAATCAGTTTGGTAAATGATATTTTCATCCTCTACTACCATGGAAATTGATGCAAATAAATAAATAAATAAATAAATAAATCACGGAACAAAATTGTTTACACTTCCCAGAAGTACATCCCAGAGGAACATCCATTCACATAAGCACCTTTGGTGACAGACTAAGCATCCAATTCAGAGTGAACGTTTCATAGAGGTTTAGCTTTATATGGAAGAATATTCACAGAATATGAACATTATTATTCATAGAATCAAAACCATTCACTTTAGAAATTGGAGATAATTAAAGAAGTCGCTTAAGTTTAGCCAACTATGCTGCTGTTTACAAGAACATTAGCTCTTGACTTAAAGGAACGAATGATAAAATGAAACATACAGAAGTCAAAGACTAAAGACATGAAAAGGAGAAACAGAATCAGCTAGCTAGTTTTTATGTCCGCACTTGTTTATCTGTTCCATTAAGAATTCCTACTGAATGCACTCCTAGATAGGGTACACATACCTAAAAGAAAGAGAGATTCACAAACCCCAGGTGGTATTCCTCCAGGTACACTCTTTGAAGCTCAGCCAGTAGAAATGTGGTTTTACTCCTGAAAAAAAGTTGTAAGAGGAATACTGAATATGTTCAGTTCCTGAGCCTTCATTTTAGAAACATTAAGGGCACAGATTATTCTAGTAAATACTGGATGTAACCTGCCTCACTGATTATTACAGAGAAATGAGAAGCTGTACCTTCTGGATGAGCATACTGAAGAAGGCTGAAGAAGTTCACAGCAACAGCAGCACAGAACAGCTTGTGAAACACAACTTGGTCAAGTACCTCCTTCAGCAGTTTCATTTAGATTAAAAATAAAAAATAAAAAAAAAAGGGGAAAAAAACCTAAACAAACCATCACCAAACCTCTTTCTATGGATTGTAATGGAAGTGCTTCAAACTAAAACTTTCACGTGCTCTTTCAAAATCAGCACTACTATTTTTCTACAGCCAAGCACTGCATGTCATAGGCAGAGATAGACAGTTGCCTTTGACAAATGATAGTATAGTAAAAATATACAGTAACCATATATTATAAAAATATTCACGGTTTTTTATGGACCTTGGACATGTAAAGGACACACACCTAAATTTCACTCAACTCTGTATTTTCCTTATTTTTTCTTGGTCAGATTGTTTTGGGCCTCCATTAAAGTAATTTCAGACTGTCCCTAAAAATGCCATGACAAAAAGTGAGCATAAAAGCAGCTGTAAAGTGCTGTTTTAACTTAGAAGGATTAGTGTCTCATTTTCCGTTAAGCACCAGAAGATAATGTCTGTACCATAACCAGAGGACTTTTGTTTGTTTTCCTGACTGTAGGAATGTTTGTAAGATAACAAAAACATCTGACTATCAAGTGCAGGTCTTGACATCACAGTTTTCTAACTGGTCTTAAAACTTTTGTTTAAGTGATAAGTGTAAAGCAAAGAAAGTCCCCTCATAGAAGATTTACTAGGTTAGTGACTGCTAAACTAATCTTTGTCAGAAGCTCCCAGAGGTGTCTTCACTTTCCTCCTCTCCCCACTTCAGTGTCTCTTTTCCAGATGCATTGCACTGTTGAATAATGTTAGTCCACTGCAGTTAGTCATTTAACTCTAGAATTTAATTGCTAAATCACAATCAGTAGTTTTGTGATACGATTTCTCTGTAAGCGGAACTATTTCCTATGGCACACGAGCTCAGTGAGTCTTGGGGAACATCAGACAACAGTAAGACAGCAAGTGAATAAATCCATGCTTTACATTACTGAAAAAAATCTAGCACTTTGTTGTTTAGAAAATTGAGGCACTTTCAGATCTTGTAGAAGACAGGCACAACAATGAGCAGATTAGGATGAGAAACATAAAGTGTTGGCAGGCAACTGAACATGATTCACGAACATAATTCTCTACATTGATTCCAAAAAAAGAGAAAGCCCTGAACTAGGTAACAGCTCTTGAAACAGGCGAACCAGGCAGCAAACTTGGGCAAAGCTAAAAAAATTGTCTCAAAGCAACACTGTGTGCCACCTAGAACCACAGACACTGGGGAAATATCACAGAGAGGGCAATTATATCTTGCTCCTATTTTGACAGGGCTCAAGATATCCGGACTGCTTCTGGTATTACCCAATCCCAAAACAGGGACTAGTTAAGTGGCAATAGCAGTTAGAAGGAGGAGGAAAACTGGTCTTCTGCTCCTTCCCACACTGCAACAAAAATAGCAATTCAGGCTCTCTGTAACTAACTAAATTTTTACTTTGCTGTTATTGAGAAGCCTTGAGATGACAGTAGCAGATGCCAAACTGACCAGGCTATTGAGCAAACCTGGCTAAAAAAGGAAACCAAACCCTGTAACTTGGCTGTTTTGTCTCAGGCTCTAACTCTGGCAGCTCAGCAGCGTACCACTGGTTTTAGTCAAGATTGCATTGATCAATATAATTTATAATTTTTTAAATAAAAGAGGTTGTTTTGCTCATGTAAAGACAAACATGTAAAAGATTACTGAGATGCATACGTAACATCTGTACTTTCAGTAATATTTTTTTTATTTAACCAACAAAAAAATTTTTTAATAAATTGTTCTTTGTAAAAGAATATTTTACAGAGTTAAAAAATCCATGACACTAAGGTCATTAAATTTAAAATACACTTCTTCTGCCAGTTTTCCAGACCCAAGTAAACATTGTCTAAGTATTGTCACCTGCTGTGCAGAAGACTAACAAACAGCCAGAGAGCAGAGACAATGCAGTAAATCTTTAAAAGCTCTTCGTATAGGATGAAAGACACCAAAGTTAGCTGGCAATGTACACAAATGATATCACTCTGACGCCCCGAATCAATGCAGGTACTGTAGGCAAACCCTTGGGCGGGATCGGTACGTGGCAGAGACACCTCCCTCGGTCAATACCTTCGGTTTGGACAGTGCATCCGGCCGGCACTTCCCGAAGCCCCGTGTTCCCGCAGGCAGCAGCCTGGGCTCCTCGCCCGCTTCACGCTCGCCCACAGCGGAGCTTGCAGCGCTGCCTTGTCCTGGCTCCGGGAAGGCCCCTGGGGCCGGCGGCCTCGGTGGGATCTGAGGGGACCGCGCGTGGGGCGTGCGCGCCAAGGACCGGCTGAGGGGAACCCCCGGGGCAGCCCTGGCCCCGCGCCCGCCCCAGGACCGCTCCCTCACCTCACGGCTCCCGCCCACCAGCCGAGCGCGCCTGCACGGGCTGCGGCGAGCGGAGAAGCGGCACCGAACGCTGCCCCGCCGCCGGCCACAGCCCTTGGGGAGGCCAAGGAGGAGCGAAACCGCGCGGTGCCTCCCGAGGCTTCCCAGCTCACCTCGTCCGGCGGGACGACAGCGAAGGCGCTGCCGCGCGAGCGGCACCAGAGCCCCAGGAGGCTGGAGCCGGGCGGGCTCTGCGGCTTCCGCCCCGCGCCCGCCAGGTGCGCGCGACCAGCCCCGCGCCTGCGCCCACGCCCGCGCCCCGCCCTCACCTGGCGCCCAGGTGCNGCGCACCCGGGACTGCGGGGCTTGCTTCAACCACCAAGTGCCACGTTGTGAAAGATGGGGTTGAACAAGCACTCCCAGCTCAGATTGCTGGGAAACAGAATACAAAATCCCTCTGAGGTGAGATCACAGATTGGGAGAAGGGATATCGCGTTGAGCTCCCTTTTCTTCATAATGCAGTTTCCCAGAGAGATGCATACCAAACCACTTTTCTACAGAAGCATAGTTTAATGCACAGGAGGAAAAGCCCAAAGTAGTATTTGCACTCCCATAACAGGAGTGTAGAGTCTCCACTTTTTCCTGCTCTCAAAAACAGCACAATCACCGTCTCATCCCAGCACTTCAAAGTTTCTTTCTCTGAGCTGCTGCACAGGTGGCTAAATGCGCTCAGCAACTCCAAGAGAGGTGGCAATAGGTACGCCGATCTGTGTCACAGCAGTACTAAAAATGGTGATACCAGTTCTTTTAGGAATTAATATTGCCCAGGAACACTTATAAAGATTTAGACCAGAATCTCTCACAATTCATATGTTCTGTTACTACTAACGTGTTAAAATCCTTCCTTATGACTTTGACAGTTGATGCCTAAACTGTACTAAGCACTAAATCACCTGAGACAAGAATAGCCAATGTCCAGCTTCTGTAGCACAAAATTCAAGTAAGGCAAATTTCTAGTGTGGACTTGTATAAGTCTGATGTTTTCCAGAATAAAGCCTGCCTTAACAGGCATATTGACTCCTTAAAAGAACCAAAAAACCCCAAACACCCAACCCCAACCAAACACCAATAACAGTATCAAAAACCCCTCACTTCAGAACAAGACTTAGACCATTCACTTAGCTTCTCTTCTAGCAAGTACCACGTCACATAATTAGCAACAAACTTTTAGGAGAGACAAAAGCATGAGATTTTTGCAGTAATGGTCCAATTCTCAACATTTTGTAGCAGGTCAATGCTGCAAAAAAGTAGAGTTCTAATTTCATTGCAAGATGAAGCGAAAGGTAAAACCACAGAGCAAATGAAGCTCGATAGTAAAGTCATTGTTGAGATCTTTGAAAAGTGGCATAGCCATAAGCTGATGGAGAAGTACTTGCTAGTGAAGTATTTCCTTAATTTCTTTTCCTGTTTTTTCCTGTTTTTTCCTGTTCGGCATTGTATATGGAACACATTAATGAGTTTTTTATCAGCAACTTTTGAAGAGCCAGAATCTACTACCGCTATTGAGATTTCTCTGAAATGTCACCTTTCAAAGATAAGTTGCTCCGAAAATTGTCAGGAAATTGTCTAACATTATAAGCTCTGTTTAAAATACGTTTATAAAACTACTCACCCA
The DNA here is from genome assembly GCA_013397935.1 of Dasyornis broadbenti. NCBI lineage: Eukaryota > Metazoa > Chordata > Aves > Passeriformes > Dasyornithidae > Dasyornis > Dasyornis broadbenti. The sequence goes on from VZRN01003024.1 coordinate 976,649, forward strand.
TCTAATGAATAACAAGATTTAAGTTTAGATTACTAAACCAGAGCTGCCTGACTTTAGGAAGTTTACAGCCTTTCTAAAAATTCCTGTAGCCATATTAGAGAAATTATTTGCAATAATCAAACCTAGTCCAGATACAGGAGAAAAAAACCTTCAAATTCCTTCTACTCTATTTTTGCTAAGCGTCTTACTAGCTTACTATTTTTAGCTATTTGTACTAATTATTTCTGCCTAATGATACTCTCTAGATCATCTATTGAGCATTGGTACAAATCAGAAAAAAGCAGCATCAAATTAAACCAGAAAATATTTAGTACATTTCATTTCCTCTAGAAGATATTCTAGGCATTCTGTACCTGCAGATGAAAGGAGGGCACAAGAGAAAAGGACACCTATGGCTTATGTTGCTATAGCTACAAGATGCTCAGATTTTCAGTTTCAGTGAATGAATCAATAGAAACCACAGTCTCACTCTCCTCTTTTATTCATCAAAGGCAAAACTGGAAGATGGGTTGCTAAGCAACTTCACACTGAAGAGTGCAGGGCTTTGAAATTAGCATTACTGACTCCCCTCCATCCTAAAAGTCTCTTCCATTCTAACCCATTTATTAAGAAAGGTGCTAAAACCCGCCACCAAACTACTGTTAAAATTATATACATGGACCAAAGCTTGCCGAATTGATCCTCACTGAAATCGCAAGACTTCATTTCATGAAAGGAAATGAAATCCCAAATTTAAAGGAGAAGTGTAACAAATACTCGGGACAGGAGATATGATCAAATAAAAGGCGAAGGGGAAAAAGAAAGGAAATTTGGAAATGGAGTGAAGACAATGCAATGGACTGGGATGAAATGAAGTGCAGTGAAAAGGATAGAAACTTGCTTAAATTCTACGGATTGAATGTTTGAAATCAGAAAAGAAAGCGAAAAGGAGAGACAGGAGAGGAAAGGGAGGAAAGGCCGAAACAAAAAAGAAGAAAATTCTGCACCAAAGTGAAAACAAGAAAATGGCATGGCATGACCTTAAGTGCAGGAAAATGGACCAAAGCTTGACAAATTGATCCTCACTGAAATCGCAAGATTTCATTTCCTTCCATGAACTGAAATTCTTCATTTCATGAAAGGAAATGTGTCCCGTCCCACTGCAAAAAGGGGGAGTAGGGAAAGATTCTTTTTAATCGACATCCCGGACAAAAAGTAAAGCGCAAACGCGGCAATATTATATCTGAGAACTGTTTCTAGATAAAGAAGGGTAAGTGTTCCTACCAAAGGGGGATAGAAAAAGGAACAAGAATGGGGAAAGGGAGACTGGAGAGAGAAAGAATACCGGAGAGATCGCTACCGCTGTACCCTGGGCGCTCCATCGGCGAGTTTGGCAGATGGAGCGTGTGCACTGCAAGCTGCGAGGAGTCTGCGTATCTCCCGTGGCGGGCTGGGCGCGGTTTCCAAACAACAGCAGCTGCTTGCCCCTTCAGTGGGCGAAGAATAGCCTGCCGTGGCTACGGGCGCTCTTCAGGAGCAGCTGCAGGCGGGTCGGAGCGTGGTGGCTGCGGGCGGCGGGCGGCCTGTCCCTGCCGTCGGCGAACGACGGCTGCGGGGCTGCTGCGGGCTGGGTGCAGGCGGCAGATCCGTCGGGCAAACAGCGAGCACGAGGTTGTCGCGGCGACGGAGCTGCCTCGGGGAAGAGGCAAGACAGGGCAGGACAGGTGCAGACAAGACAGTCAGGGAAGGAGCAGGACCGCAGGGAGGAAACCGCGAGGCGTGGGGGCAGAGCTGACCCTCCGGGCGAGCCCCCGCGCTCCCTCTAAGAAACCCAAAACAAAATGCACCCCCGGCTGTATCGCAGTTCACTGCTTTTATATGCTTGGCCCTCCTAGAGTGTGATTTCCCGCGCATTTTTTCCCGGGCATCCGGGGATCTGCCCCACCGGCAAAATGGGGGCCGCTTGCAGAGCAGTAGTGGAAGCTTTCTCTGCCCTGATTGGCTGCCAGGCGAAGACTCCCGGGGGACAGAGAGCCCAGCGTGTATACAGCCCCTAAAGTAATTTTTCACCTCATATTAAACATATGTTGAGGCATAAATAAAAATCAGATTGGTCTCTCTCACATTGTCACAACTTAACCTGTCACACCTATCTTATGAAAGGCTAATGTCCATCTTATGAGAAAAACAAATCAGATGCAGATGTCTTGCCTTTTTAAAAAACATCTTGCACCTGTTTTTATCCTAAACTTCACCTAAATGTTATTCCTATGCTATCCAGGAAACAACAACACATTGATCCTGCATGAATAACGCTGTATATAAAGAAATGCTTTTTTACTAGAAGTTGACTCAGTAAGTACTTATTCTTTGAAGAGTGAAAAAAAAAAAATCAAAACCCACAAAAGAGCATAGTTTAAGAATTTATAGCCTACTAACCTTCACAGCCCGTCAGTTATCCCCAGCACCAGCATTTTCCAGATCTTTCCATGTTCATCACTGCAGTCCTGTATCATCAGTTTTTCCCTAGTATACTAAATCTTTCTCCTCTGAGCTCTATCATGCTGCAAAACTTATATGCAGAAAACAGGGGGCTTGTATTGTGCCTGGTACAGTCATGTACACACTGACAGTGCTCAAATAGAAGGGACAAAGCAACACTAAGTTTCAAGGATCCTTAGGGAAGAAGAGGCCACTTAGTTGAGTCTTTCTCAATTCTAATATTTACACAAATCTTGTAGAAGTGTTATAGTCCTGAGATGCACCTATTCATTTTAGTTTAGCTGACCAACAGCTCCAAAGTTACTGGAATGCAGGATCTAGCAACCACCAGCAGGCAGCATCATTGTCTAAGTGATGCACCTCAATGTATTCGGGAACTAAGGCTAAACAGTTACTCAAGATACAGCACCCACTTATTGATAAGCAAAATAAGGTACAACTGTAAATGGGCTCCCTTTTGTAGCTTTAACACTGAGTTGTCCTAAAAAGAAACCCAAAAATTAAACTGAAAGTGACTTTACGTAATGTCAACAGGAAAAGCTAAAAACTCAAATCGCTTATAAAATGCAGAAACTTAATCGCTACCATTAAGAATTCCCTTTTCGTGCCAAAATATTACTTTTCTAGTAAGACACATGCAACATCATGTGCTGTTTGAAAACCAAATACAGCAGTGCAAGTGTTTTTTCAAAAATTCTGCATCAGTGAAAAGAAACCTGATCTTTCTCCTTCCTTTCACTTATTCATGACACACTATTGCTCTCCTAAAGATTCACAGGTATATTCTGTATGTGAGACAAGATTATAATCCCCTAGATAGGTGATAAAAATTATTTCTCTAAAGCAGCGTTTTATAGAGATTAAACGAAATGAGTGCCAATTTCTCCACATATGACTATATTGTCTACACATACGATGTTGAAAGACTAAACGCTACAAATTAAGAGCATTTGTCTTCATGGAAATCTCACAGGTGGATAATAGCATAAGCAGAAAGTAAATTCTGTGTAAGACCTGCCTGACCTATGAAAGTCTTTACTGAATTTTTATATAAGATCTAAATTCTAACCATTACATTTTCATTTAAAAATGTTAATTTAATTGAGAACAATACACATAGCTGTTTGTTGTCGAGATGTAAAAAAAATAAAGCATGCCTTTAATATATGTAGAAATAAAAAACCCCTCATAATTTAGAAATACACCTGTACTAATAAAGATTACACTGTAATTATGAAGTAATGGTTTACACAAACTGAAATCCAGCATCTTAACAATGCACCTCCACTAGGTAAGACAGGTTGTTGTTTTAATGTTATTTCAAATAAACACAACAAAGCATTGAGTTATATGTTTTAAAATATTTTTATAGTGGTAACACTTTGTTATGATGACACGTTACATAACACACATGGGAGCAGTATTCTTTCCTGAATGAGAACAAATACAATTTCTTTCAGGGTTGTAGATTTTTCTTAAAAATAATCCAGATCTCTAGTATAGTTAAATTCATCATATCCACAGTACTTTTTTGCTGGCATGGTCTCTGTCACTGCACTGTTTCATTCATAGTTTCCAAAGTCCATTAACAGAAGTCCATGAGTCATATAAAAAACAGATTTATTGAATTTCAATTTCTTAGAGATGCACGGGCCTTGTCCAGTATTTCCTTCCTGATCTTTGGATAGTCTGGATGTGCTTTAAGGACCTGTCAAAACACAGCACAACTCAAAAGTTCTGAGTTTTAAAAGAAAGAGCTCTGTATTTGGTAATCCCCCTCATCACTGAGCTTACACATTTAAAAATAAAATAACATGAGAAGTTTGTTTTAAGAATGCACAAATATTTAATACTGGATAGAGACTACCACATATGCAAGTCAAAACCAGCTCTATCAAACATACTTTGTCCTTTTTACCTTGGTGCAAAAGACATGGGGGTCAAGGACTAAAGCCTCTGGGTGGCTTGAAATGCATGAATCAGAAGGGACATCTGGAGACGTTCCTGAGCTTTTAAGTTTACCTTCTCTGCAATGATGAACTGCCTTTATGTTTTCACTCCCTTAGGCTCTTTCTTAGTATATTCTATCTACTTCATCTTCCCTTTAATTTCCTCTTCTCTCTTATCCTTCCATTCATTTTGTCCTTCCTAACGATCTTCATTTCTCCCCAAAAGAGAAAATTTAATTTATTTTATTATTAATATGAATAATTATTAATTCATAATGTTCCCTCTGCTTCTTTAATAGCAGTCCTTCCTCTTACTCTGCATCTGCTCTACTTATGTTTGGACCATACAAAGATAATACTTCAAGTTACTTTCTAATCATGTCTTGTGATACTAATATTTGATTTGATAAACTTTTTCAGCTATACTTCCGTATGGATTCACCAAGTTGCAAGCACATGGCCAAAAGAAGGTGATGCCATATGAAAATCTCTTTACATATAATAGCCAGTCACTTATCTCTTACTTATCTGGTTCCATGGAGCTCAAGACAGAGCAGATTATGAAGAAGATACTTAATTTAATCAAACTTATTAGATAGGGCACCTTTCTGACATTAAGCTATGTATTTTAGAAATTTAAACTCAACCAAAAAGAAGGGTCATTATGTAAAAGGACGTTGCTACAGGAGACAGACTATAAAACACATATACAAATTCTACCTTATGGCAAACATCGATTGCATCAACGTATCTCTTCCCTTTCAGGTAATTGAAAGCCAGCTTGTATCCTGTAATTTAAGGGGTAAGGGGAGAGGGGGGAGAGGAAATGCAACAATTTCAGTTTCTGTACTGAGTAACAAAAATATCACATTTGAATTTATTTTGGGTCACTGTGTGTTTCTAAAGTTAGTATATTTTGTTCCTTCTATTCTCTCATATAAGCCTGGTAGTGATCAAAATTTCTACTGAAAGTCACTTCAAACAGCAAATAAAAGTCCTTTACACACTGATAGCTATGTCTGAATCAAATGGAGACATTATTCTGGAGAGCATGTGCTACTACAGAGAATACATAATGGTTGCCTTCTTTCAATTACTGTGGTATCCCACAGAGTTTCTCACTGTGGCCTGCAATACACTGTCCCTTTGTAAAGGTAATTCCATTACTAAAGGACAAAAGAAAAAAAAAAAAATGGATAACAAACTAGGGAATTAAAATGCTATTCAGTTCCACTGTCAGCAGACCACTGATATAAAAAGTCACATGAAATAGCTGAGTCGCATAGCAACATGCCAGGTTGATACTTTCATCCTAAGAGGTAAAGCTCAAGTATATCAGCCTCAGGAAAACTAGGCCCGAGAAAAAAACCAACATTATAAGCATTCAATTTCCAAAATTTGAAATATTAAATCTTTCATTTTTGAACTTATCCTCATTGGCAAATAAGTACGAGGGATCTGATACCGGTTTGTATGGCTTTACTTGCCAGATGGAAATTTGTGCTGCTTTAACTATTTTTGTTCTAATGCATGACAATCCTCACAATGCTATAAGGCAAAATTAGAAACAAGTGCACAAAGTACCTTCAATATTGTGCTCTCTTTTGTGTGCAAGATTATTTCACAGTTTAATTTCACTAAGGAACTCTCCTATCTAGACATCAAAAGGTTTTGTATTTTGTTGAATTACCACTCTCTAGAGGATTTCAAAATTAAAAAAATGAAAAGTCTTGATCTATATTCTGTACAAACTCAAAAAATCACAACTCTTTACTATTAAAACTTCTTTCTAATACATTTTATTTGATTAACCAGCACTGTAATATTTTAACATCAACCACCATGGCTCAGTCTACAGGAACATCTAGTAAAAATTTCTGCACCAAAACTAATACTTAGATATCTAGAGATTTTTCCATTTAACCTAAGTCAGATTCCTATCAGTCATTTTTATTTCTGTTTGGATACAAGCCTTCCTCTGGTTTGCCCCTCCTAATTTTTTGACTGACAGTACATACGGTAACATCCAGTTTTGGTAATCCATCCATGTATGTGCATTTTCAGAACAGTGTTATAAAAGCAGGAGCTAACTCACAAATATTTAGTTCCATTAATGAAACACTCCTTTAATCTACAGATCATATTAGATAAAACCATGAACCAAACCACTGCAGCAGCTACAGGTAAAGAAACAAGACGTGTGTTAGTTCATCTGCATAACATTTAAAATATTTTTTAAAAAAACTTTGCTTTTTCAGCTGATGCCTAAGGCTATCTCATTCCAACACTAAAAAAACCACAGGGAACAAAGAAAGACCACAGATTAAAGACTAGAAGTAGTGTGTATTTCCAAGTGGCAATAAACAGATCCCAAAACCTGGAACAGAATTTGTGTCAACCACCAGCCTTGGGACCTACAGATAGATTCTAGGTGTTGAGTAAGAAAACAGCATTTTATCCTATGCATCCTTTTCATAAAGGGTTTCCTACATTTATAACAGGGCTTAATATGTGATGATTTAGTGCAAATTTCAATTTATTATCCAAACTGGAACTTGACTAGTGCCTCAAGTTTTCAGCTGGCCATCTTTTTAAAAACAGATATATTTAAAGACATTTAAAATAATTTATTTTTAAAATCCTCACTCATGTATATAAAACCTGATCGATATAGACAATTTGAATTTTGAATCACAAATGAAATAATAAAATCAATGACCTGCCACCATCATATATATACTATTATAAAAGACTCTCTACTACAGACAGTACATAGTAGATTACTGTAATTACATTAATAAAGTTAATGCTACACATACAGAAGAAGTTGTTCATAAATAGACAACTAAAACTATTTCAGATCAAACCTTGTACTAAAACAGTAAACAGAAACTTCTGAAGTATCATCTAGTTGCTACCTCTTGCCATGGGGGCTTTCCAACTCACTGTTTAGTACACCTTTAAATATTTGTGGTTTTTATGTGAGGAAAACCAGTGATACTTTATTTCTGTGGGAAATTTAAAGCAGTCTTTCCAGTAAAATGTAGTTGTTTTATTCCTACCATAGTGAGCAAAATCATAGGTTATATATACATGCCTACTGTTGGATTCGTCTGGTTTCCATATTTCCAGGCCATCTCGTAATTTACTGCTGCATCCTTATACGCTTGTTCCTTTTCCATTATGTATCCCATGTATTCATAAGCCTTGCAGCATGACTGCAAAATATACATATTCATCCGAAATTTTATTAAGGTAAGCTTGCATATAATAATACTGACAGCTTAATTGCTAAAATACTAGAAATCCATACAACTGGAAAGCACAAGTGATGCTTGTCCTAACTTTGAAGACACAATAGTCTTGATTTAAAGTATCTGTATATAGATGAGTTATATGGAATTCTGCACTACTCCAGGTCAAGTACAGAGATCATCACAGAGGCCACTGCAACTACGCCTACAAAAATAAATACCTCTCTCAGTTAATAATAACCCTACTATGCAGCTGCATTTCAAGTCCATCTAGAAAGTTTTGTATCTTCCACAAATATTTTCTTTTTTTTCTTAAGAAAGTATGTTCATAGCTTTGTCTTTGGAAATAGTTTAACATTATAATTTCCAATTAAAGTTTAAAGACAGTCACAAGTAACCTAAAGAGAAAAATCAACCATTAAGTATTTCATTTCTTTCAAATCCAAGCAGCAAGTCACAAGCATCTGAAAAACAGGTTCCAAAAAACTATTAAGCACTAGTTGAAAATACTAGCCTTGCTTATATTATACATACATATAAATCCATCTAACTCCATAATAAAGCTTCATATGAAAGATACAGTAATTAATACAGAAATCTGACATTTAGTACCTAAAGCAGGAAAATAATTTATAAAAAAACCCAACTACTGTATGCCATTACCATGAAGAGTTTATATTATCATGCTGCCAAAAGATAAAATATTTTCAAGAGAAAAATATATGCACCTTTTTTACACAGCACAAAGGAATATTGTCATATAAATTACCTTCCACCTTTAAATTTACTATTTCCAGTTAGGTTTCAAAATCTACTGATGAAAAGTTTTCAAATCACAGCATACTGCGATCAGGATGGGAACACCTGAAAGTTGAGGATAAAAATATACTCCCCCTCTAATTTGTGATAAACAAAACAAAAAGTTCAAAATCAAGAGGAGTAATCAGTAAGATGCCCCATTTTCATAGCAACAGTCTGCTCATTGGGATCTCACTAACCAATTCTAAATCTTTTAAAATCACAACAAATCCATGTTAAATGACATTAGGCTTTTATGAAATTTTTCACTCAACATATTTACTTAAATTGTATATATATCTCATTCAATTCTGAAAAAAAATCCTAAAAACTAAAGAATTGCAATAATGTGTTTTCTCAGTCTAATCAAGTCTTCCAAATTGGAGAATACCACATAAAATATTGTCTTGTGAATTGACCAGATACGTTAAGATCTAAACTGTTCAACATCTATTTGTATAGTACAATCGCTGCTTAGCAGCTTTGCACACAGGTTGGAGAAAAGTCAAAATTTATAACCCATGTCTTTCATCATCAGTTTTGTGAGACTCAGTAAAATGCATCTTTGACATTTCATAAATAGCCGAAGCTTTTAGAGTCCCCCCAGCTAAAACTTGCCTAAGTTACTAAAGAACATGAACAAAAATGACTAAGCAGCATTCACAGCTTTGTTTACTACCCTCCAGTGTGAAGTTGCTGGTTTCCTGTCTTGTTTTGGCTTCCTTCTCCTTAAGAAGTAAAATACCAGACAATTGAACAAATAAATACATTTCAAAATTCTGTTTCAAAGGAAAACTAAACATTTAGATGAATTCAAACAGAAAGTTACTAAGGTTACTCTCAATGTGCATTGACTTACCCTGTTATGACGAAGGCATCGTTTTAAAAGTTCACCTGCCATATCATATTTTGCAGACTGAATATAGATATCTGCAAGCAGAAGCCAACTCTTTTCAAACTCCTCTGCATCAATGGGATTCCAGCTCATTTTTGAAATCCGTTTTAACTGATTTCTGGCTCGTGGAGTCTGTTTCAAGATCATGTAGGCGGTGGCCATTCCCAAAAGGGCTGGTATATGATCCTTCTGCAGTAAAAAGTACAGTGACTGTTTGGCGCTTTTTTATTTTGATATTTTTTTTTTTAAAGTAAGACTTTCACCAGTTATCTAAAAACTAAACCAAAAGCTAAATCTCAGGAAATAAAGATAGAGCATCTAACCTTACAGATATGTTTTCCACCTAGTGCTACAATTGGTTCTGTAATCATGATAACCACCAGGCACAAGAAATGCTAGAAAATTCCTCAGGTATTTCATATCACAAGAAAAAAAGATCTGATACCACTAAGAGCTATCCTTTTTATATACAAATAAATACCTCAGATAAAAACTGGAGTCACCTGAAGTTACAATAAAAATGGTATTTTCCACTTGTAGAAGTGCCTGTAAAATATCAGTATCAGGGACTCTGATTCCTCTTATTAGGTATACAGCTCCTAAAAATTTAAGTCTAAACTGTATGCATCCAAACTATATATGAACAATCAGGATTCGAAAAGCCACCATTCTATGCAAGAGCCTCAAAAGCAAGCAGTAAGCGCTGCAGGAACAAGTGTGATTTTTGACATCCTGCCTTCATTAGTAAAGGATGAGAATGGGGCTCAAATCTTGCAACTGCCTCCTAAATGCAGAGAGTAATTCTATCAGCAGCTATCTGAAATGTTTCTTTGTCCCTCTCAGTGCCCCTGATGCACTACTGGTATTCTGCTTTTACATCTCTTTCTAGGGTTGTGCTGTAAATACATTTGTCATAGTGGGTTGAAAAAATATAAAAAAAGATCCCACCAAAAGTTCCTCTTCCACATAATAAGATCATCCCCCTTCTCCCTCAACAGCCACAACCTATCATGGATCAATAACCTCAGAAGTCTGAAGAGATTAAAGCTATATATTTTACACAACCCTAGAGGGAAGACTAAATAAACTGCAGCATTCTTCCTGCATGAACCGTCACCATGTGAAAAAGATGCCACATTCACAGGATCTCAGATCAATTCTGAGCAGGTCTGGGACACCTTGTTTGTGATTCCCAGAACTGCCTTACACATGATCAGCATCAGTAGACTCACCTTAGACAAGGTTCAGTTCAGCACACAGTTAAAAAGTAGTAGTAACTTATGTATTTTGTGGCATTCTGATGGACTAAATCTGTCTACACCTGCTTAAAGAAAGTCTGTTGAAAGCCGCTGGTAACAGGAACATCCACTATTAATCCTAAAAATAATAACTACAAATAGCTATAAAATATTGAAGATTTCTACTGTAAGGATGAATTTTAAGGTGCATGGATAATCCTGCCCTGCAGTCCAAGTTCTGTCAAATTGCCATGAAGCACTGTATAGACTAAAGTCATAAGACATACTGCTGTCAAGCCTGGGAATTAAAGAACAAGCCCAGCAAACAAATAGCCTACTCACATTTCAGTAACTAGCAATATTAGCATTTAGTTGTGTTGCAAATTTGCAATTCAGCTGAAAACTTCCAAAATATATTGTTATTTCAGAAATTTTCTTTTTCAAATTTTATACAAAATATTTTTTGATAGGACAATAATCCTTAGAGCAAATACTACTAACACATGCCACTATTGCTGAATGTAAACTGAAAGACTAGTTTAAAAAATGTAGTAAGTATGAAATGGCAGAGTGAGGAAATGAGACAGGTTACTAACCTCAGCCACAACTATTTCAGTGAAAGTGTTCAGTGCTTGTTCAACACTTGATTTTTGTTTGGTTGCCATGAGACAATAATTTTCCATGATTCGCAGTTGAATGTGACCCTGAATGGTTTGAGGCTTGAGCTCCTTCAGCAGGTTTCCTGCTGTTCTTACAGCCAACCGCACAGACTCCTGCTTCTCTGTTGAATTACTATTATCAGAAGGAAAATGTTCATAAAATATTTTTTTAAATATACACCAAATTAATTACTAATTAGAAATGCTTTTGAGCTAAAGGCATGCCATTTTGTAAAAACAATGACTCTGGTATACAGGCACTCTACATTGATTCTCTTCAACAGCAAATCCAACCCAACAAGATGTTTCTAACACTGCAAGTGACCAGCATTCCTGAGAAAATCTTCTACATTTTCCGCTTGAGACTCACTTATTACAGTACAGAATGGTCTCTCACAATGACACAGAACACTCAAAGCATTAGACGATCTCAAAGTTCTAGCAATTTAAATTAAGGTACACTCTCAAGGGACAGCAGAAGAAGGAGATGACAGAAGAACCCAAGCAATATTTGTTTAATTTACCTACCCTATATCAGCATCGAGATTTTCAAAGACTTCTCCACCCACAGTTTCATTATCTGGGTTCAAACAAATTTCAATCATGTTGTAGACTGCGTTCTGTCCCCAGTCGCTGTCCTTTCGAGCTTTATTAAAATGCCGCAGTGCATCATTTGGTTCACCTGTGTACCTACATGGACCATTAAAATATTTAAAGCTGGGCAAGTAAAATTCTCTGCTCCAAATTCCACCCAAATCCCAAGAAACCCAAGTATTTAAAAACAGACAACTCCTTGCACACACTGATAATGCAAGGTTTGAACCGCATGCATGCTATTTATTGCAAGGAACATGATTTTGCTAACTAAAAATAGCCTGTCAAGTTCTAAAATTTGAAGATAAATAGTATTACATTATTGAACCCAGAAGAACATCCTGAGATGTTCAGAGAAACTGTGACCTTTCCTTAAATCCTGACACCTTAATTAATCAACATAGTACCTTTAAATGATAAGGGATAAGAAGAAAGTGAATTTGAATACACACTACATAGTCAAATAAACCTTATCTTAATTATAATTTCAAGTACCAAAGATAGAGTCCTTTGCAGTAGTGAAATCCTGGTTCAAGCTTTGCTCTGGAAGAATGTTTTTCAGCCATTGAAAGAAATCTTGGCACTTCTTCTAGTTTCCCAGCTCTTCTTAACAGATCAATTAACCGAGAGAGGGTTGCATAATTATCTAAATATACAAATAATTAAGACACTGTAATTCTATTTATTTGCTATATGAATAACTTAAGAAACAAAGAGCTTGCTTTAATTTTTTCACATATAAAACTGAGATATGATTTAGTACACAAAGCATATTACATAGTAACCTCAGATAAAAGAATGAAGACGTCAGGTGACACTTGCAATATCTTTATACAGGTTTTTATAGAAGCATAATTGTACTTCACTTTCAAAAGCACTCAAACAAAAGCATTTGTTGCACTCTCGTGACATCTTTCAAAGTCCATTAGAAAGCTTTATAGTTATTATAGTAAACTTTTAATAGATTTTAGTAGCTTTCTCTCTGGTCATAACTTGAAAATTGCTAAAAAAAAAGCTTACTGCTGTCCAAGACAAGTTTCCTTTATTAGTCTTGAAATAAAACAATACCTTTGTGTTCATGCATTTAATATTTTTCATACAAAAGAAAGTGCTTTACGGTGAATAAGTAAATAACACCCTATTTGTATTTGGCTTAAGGTAACTATGCACATTACACTGCATTACAGTAAATTACTGTATCTATGAGAAATAATTTTCTCATATTCCCCTACAATATCTTTATGTTTTTATATACCATAATGGTCTTTGGCTTTTAGTATCCATTACATTATAAATAATAAATTTCTTTTTAATCAAGAAAAGAATTTTGGAGCTATTTATTCCTCTCTCTTGTTAGAACTATATATCAGAACAAATTAAAAGTATCACTGCTAAATATTCACCTGGCTTGCGTTCTAGGAGCAGCTGGAAATGAAAAACAGCTTGTTCATAATCTTGCTTCCTGAACATGAGATCAGCCATCATCTACAATATTGAACAATTTAGAGAAAACAAAACAAGATATTATAAACTGTGGAAATACAAAATAAAAATTATAAATAATGAAGTCTGGTTATGTAAGTGGAGAGCTGAAACTACAAAATGCTGCAGGCATTGTACAAGAAGTAAAATCAGTTGGACTTTTCATTACTCTCTGTAAAACAAATACTATATACAACACACACAGGGTAATAACGAACAGGTACAGGGTCATATCTCAATTTTTCACATAAGGTAAAAATTAAAAGGTAATTAAGCAATCTGCCATATCTTTTAAATATGTTTTTTTTATGGTTGCATAGTTTTACTCCTAATTTTACTTCCAAAAATGGAATATTAAGCAGATGGAAAAGCAAAGTTAGTTTAAATTTAGGGAAAAAGAAAGATGACAGTCCACTTCAGCAGGCAAGGTAAAGTCAGTTATTTCATTTCAGTTTCTCTCCACTGATAGGTAGCTAATACAGAGTAGATTTAGTAACATATTTCAAGAGTGCTACTGCTTCTAGTAGTGCACCATACTAGGAGAAATTTCAGATGTTAGACTGCTGTGAGAAAATAAATTTTTCCCATCTTAAAATAATTTTGTTCCTAGTGCGTTACATCAAAAGTTGCTCAGTCTATTGAGTTGTACTTTAAGCCAAGAAGTATACAAGTCCTGGACAGAGAATCTGCAGCTGTGATTAAAATTTGTTAAGTAAGAATATGATTAACTAAGGTTGAATGAGGCTGTAAAATAACCTTAAGCACATAGTTCTTTTCTTCTAGAACTTAAAAATTTTTTTTTTAATATTAATATGCTGGGAAAATAGCTTCATCCTTGATCATTAGTCAGTTACTGACAGAACATGCATACTTTAGCCAATCTTACTAGTACTATTTTTTCCTCTACTTCTAAAGATGCATTTTATATTGAGATAGAATGAGGGCTATGATTGCTAGAAACTTCATACTGAAACATCAGCTGGCATAAACAGAAAAACATTTTGTTGCCATGGATTTTTCACATTTTTTTGAAATCACAAGCTGTAGGCTTTCTTAGAAGTTGTGTTTTATGAATATACCATATTGCAGGCACACTAACTTCAAAAAACATCTGATGCAGGATTAGTATAATAGCACATACCATCGTTGCTGCTTCATTATCTTGGTCATTCTTCAGCAGTAAGGAGCACTGATGTTGACAGGCATCAGTATCGTCTTGTGCAAGATACAAACGTGCAAGTTCCAACATCGCCTGTATATTAAAATATTTAACTGTATGTAATTCAAAGAAGAAGAAAAGTTGGTTCAGTTGTGAGTATCAACCTGATATTATAGGGCTTCAGGGAAAAATTGACACCTCAGGAACCTCTACTAAAGAGAGAGCCTTCTCTGTTTCCTGTGGGCTCTAGTCAATTAATGTAATTAATTTTCATTTTCATCCCTCACCTTTTAAAACAGACTTCTTAAAACTTTTCTTCTTCTGAGGGATATTCTAGAGATATTGAAAACAGGGCTGCTCAGAAAGTATTGCTCTGAGGACACCACTATTTTGGTATGAACAACGTTTTTGGAAAAATGTAAGTGAAAGTGTTTTAAATTTATTTGAAAACCCAAATACCTCATTAACATTCACCAATTAATTCTGGAGTACAAGCAAGTTTCAGAAGAAACAATGTGCTTGTTTGCATTTCCAACCTACCACATTAAGACTCTGTGTGAATCCATTTCTGAGAAGCAACCACAGAATAAATATTGACAAACGGAAATGTACACCAGCATACATTCTTAAAGCTGAAGTCCCATCATAGACTATATCGAATGAAATGCCACAGAAGTTTATAAACACAAGTTACCACAGATTTAATCAGGTTTCTATTGAAGCAAACAGAAGGTAAACTGATCACAAAGCAAAACTAGCAGTAGATAAATAGTACGCAATGCCACTTGTACTTAATTTTAAGTGGTGTTTTGATTTTGTTTCCAGAAGGGAGGCATTTACAATTGCATCATAATTCTTTCACTAGTTACACTTGTGAAAGGCCCTTATGAATCCAAATAGTGTTTTGAACATCCTGTTCAGGACATGCAGGCATCTAGCACAGTTTTTAATGACTGTTTTCTTCCCACTTCCTGTTATGTTTATATTCAAACATATATCATACAGTTCTGAAACAGAAAGACAGGTGGGTAACCACTGAAATAATACAGAGAATGTATTCATGTAGGAACTTCAACTATGAAAGTTCTCTTTAAGCTGCTTCTTATGTGCACAACACAGTGGAATACCAAAAAGCAGTCTTGGAGTCAAGAAATACTTCCTGCAGGAAGTGAAAAAAGCCAGCTAAACTGGAGTTCTATACTAGATTCTAGTGACTGGAAATGGTCTCTAAATTCTCAACTCCAACACAAACAATGACACTATGACATGATGTGCATGATGCAATCCATGATCCACTTCAAGTCTCCATCTGGAAACTGCATTGCACCTTACCTTATCAGGGAAACTAAGGGAGGGTACTAACTACCAGATTTAACCATGTAAAACAAAACAACACAACTGCCCCTATGACATTGACTGCAATATCTTCACATTTACCTGAATAAATTGTTTAATGCAGTATTTCAACCCATTTTGGGTTATTTAGTTCTAAAATACAGGAGATTTTGTTCTGACGAAGCAAGGTACAGATAGGTTCAAACAAATTTCCATTATTTCCATATACAATTCTAAGGTAAGTAAACTCTAAGGACACCAAGAAACAGGTGAATTTTTAACATCTCAAAATTATATTTTGTAATCTAAAAAAATTCAATTCTAATCTTGTACTAGTGATGTTTTTAAAAATGAAGAGAAGAAAACATGTTCAAATCTACTAAAACTATAAAAATAGATTAAGATAACCCCATTATACTAGTTGTGGCTAACAAACTATTTTGCTTTCATTTCTTAACAAGCAGGCAACAAGTTATCCATCAGAAATTCATATTTTTATTTTCTAAGAAGTCACTACATTCTGTGTTGCTAGCGAAGTAGGATTAAAGCAAAAATCTTCTGTAATATCTAACAGAGATTTAAAATAAATGTCAGTGGCACAGAACATCTCTAACAATGGGAATCTCTCAAAAATATGATTTTAGAAAGAATTGAAGGGAAATGCCATGCTGATATTTCAGTACTGGTAAGAAAGACAAAGTAAGGCTTTGATACTGATACAAATGCCATAGCTGTACCTGTAGCACAACAGGCAGTCTCCTTGTTCTTAATGGTAGAATGGGGAAGTCACTATTTTAAGGATGTTTTTATTCCTTTCCCAATCTATTTTTCTTCTCCATATCATTCTTACAAGATGCCTTGAGAAAAAAGCTTGTCTCAAATACACTGAAGTTGTAGCTTTAGGAAGGACCTAGATTCTTGGAATCACAACAGAGGAGTTCAAATATTATAACTATGTGATACGCTGATAATTTAGCAGCTGGTGCATGTGACAGCTGTTCAATAAAAAGCATCTAAATAAGAAGTCTTCACATTCACCTAAGCATATAACATAATTATGATAGAAAATAATGGAAATTTAACAAAAATTGTATTTATTTATTTTTAATCTAAAAAAATCCTCACTAAAGTTGACACAATTTTGGTGCTCGTTATAATTATAAATTTCTTAGACCTTTGCTTCTCCCTCTCTTATCTCCAAAGCCCACAGCTATGAAATGATAAGAAGGAAGAAGAGGATAAAAATAAACTGAAATTTACCTGTATTTATCAACCTGTGGAAAAGAGACTGTGCAGAGAACAGAGAAGCAGTGCAATAATCCTGCTCAAGAACAGCAACATTTTGGGACTAAAATCAGAATCCTACCAAGTCCAAAACTGCTAAAGTAGACATAGGAAAGATAGAAATTGGCTGAACTGACCAAAATAACTGGGAGTTCATTCTAGAGGACAGGCACCAAACAAGATTGAAACAATCTCCATCATTACTGGTACCTGAAGGCAGGCTCACTGTGAGTGCATGCAGACATCACTTGAGTCAGGAGCTTGTGTAAGAGACAGAAGTTAGCAGTCCATGCAACTGTTATATCATGATAAGCAATGAAGGGGAGAAAGTTCAAGTTTCTATGTATATCATGAAGCAGAAATAATTGAAAATTATTCTATCCTGTGGATAACTGGAGAAATGTTTTGCTAGACCTAAAAACTGAATGGAAAAACAATGCAACCATGTCAGAGGGAGAACTGACCTTGTTATTGGTTTCACAGTGAACAAGGGCTTCTTTGTAAAATTTAATTGCTTTTTCATAGTTTCGCTGGGCTGTCGAATGTTTTGCAATCTCAGCACAAATCTCAGCTGCTAACTGTTTCTGTGCAGGAACTGCATCCAGCTGTTCTACTTGAGCCCGTTTAAGCACTCTGCCTTGTAACTCCCGAGCCTAGTTTGAGGAAAGCACTGAGAAGTCAAAAATTTTCAAAGGAATTAATTTTATTTATCTATTATAAAACAGTGTACTTTTTTTTTCTTAAGAGAAGAAAGCACTGATACTATTCTGCTTTTACACCCTTACCATTTTGCCTGGCAGGGAATTAGAACTGAAACACAAAATAACATCTGGGGAGAACTTCTACCATCTCTCTGAAAATCAAGGGAAGAAAGCTGTTTAAGAGGCAGTAACATGACCAAGCTGTTAGTCCTGCTGAAATCAAAATGCAGGTGTTTTTGTGAAAATGAATGTGGCATCAAAAGGAAAAAGAACAGGAAAATATTTCAAAGAAAATGGGTACAAGGAAAGACAGTTTTGAGGGGAGTAGTAAGAAACAACAACAAAAAAAAAAATCCAAAAGGAGAGACAAAAATTTTTGAAATGTGAGATAGTGAGAAACCTGGAAGAACTAAAGAAGTAAAGGAAAGGGCAAGAGAAGGAGACTGCTTAGGGGGAATTTTACTAAAGGAGAATTAGGGGAAGAAAAGTCAATTTTGACAAAGAAAAAAGTACGTTATAAGAAAAAAAAAATTTAACCAAGATAAACACTACCAATATTGGTATTTAAACTCTTACATATAATTACCTTTCTAGCCAATCTACAGACTTCGCTTTTCTTGCTGATCAGAAGATGCTACCAAGGCCAACCATTTCTGTTACCTTCACTTTCACAGAGTGGAGGTATAATGGAAAAGAATGTACTGAGCCAAACTCTTGCTCAAACTTTTGTTGAGAAAGTGTTTTCTAAGGGATTAAACCTCTAGCTTCCAACTCTGTTCTTTCAAGCCTCAGTCTGAGGGATAATATTCAGCTGCAGAATGAACAGGTCTTACTATTGCTATTTAAGAGTGACACTGCTGTTCAGCAGTACAACAAAACAATGGGTAGCCATTGAAAGCTGTTCTACTTTGCTCTATGAATAGTTTTCAATATTGAGCTAAAGATATGTAATCTAGCTGCCCTCACGGCCAATTCAGTTTCACCTGATATGCTAAAACTGTGCTCCACACACAAACAAAGGCATGGTAAGATTGCAGGCTTGCAGCAAAAGCCTGCATTCTGATCTAAAATTCAGATAACAGTGGTAGCTAAAAGCTTGGACTTTGTAATGCTTTATGTACTTTACATTTCACAGCAGTCACTGGTGCTTTATTCCCAGCATATACTCATTTGCCACATTCACATGAATATTATGGTTAGAATATAGGATGAAAGTGAAACCAGAGGTAAACAAGAGGACATTGCAAGTTGTCACAGGTATTTTTGGTTTTCCTCTTTACCTGTTGTAATGAAACAATAGCTCTGTCAATCTTCTCCATTTTGCTGTAAATTTTTGCCAGAAGTACCTGGTAACGTACATCTTCCATCAGAGAGGACAATTCATTAACTGTAAGAATGATGTTACACAAACATTATTCTTGAAGGAACTGATCCCAGTAAAGTCAAAGCCATGCTCCAAGAGTTTACATGAAAAATTCACAGCTCCATCTCACTTATTTAGAACTGTGATTTGACTTAGTGTGTTGCTGGTGGGCAGAGTATGTTGATAGTGAGCAGAGTAAACATTACAGACTACAATCACGTGAGATCTAGAGCCAAAGACATTGAAAGATGCAAAAGGAATTAAAAAAAAAAAGCACATTACTGTCTAGTCTATCTGCATTTCCAGAAACATGAGAGGAAATATTTTGATGTAAGTGGACAGCAAAAAAAGCCATTCCTTGTATTTCTTGTCTAAATCCTCCTCAAAGTCAATGAAAAATGTCGAAATTGATCCAATGTGCTACTCTACATGCAGAAAGCAGGAGACTGTTTGACAAAATTTCTAGCCAGACCTCAAACTGTGTTTCTTTTGCCAGAGTCTGAAACAGACATGAATACAAAGTTACTTTAACTAAATATTTCAGTATCTACTTAAAAAGTAGCAGGCTGCTTTTGAATAATGGTTAATATAAATATGCATAAATTAATACTAGAAGAATACAAGTCTTGCCTGGCTTAAATGTATTTTAATCTATTGACAAAGTGGCATCTTGAGCACAGTTCCACATAAAACATAATTTTTGGTGGCTTCATTATTTTAATCTTTATTAAAATTAAAGAGTTGAGTATGTAGAGCTACATTCTATCAGCAAACTACTGTTCAAGGTGCTGTAATTGTGACATGCTATTCTAAATCAGAGATTAGACTGTGTAGCTAACCATGTAAGATCATTCCCTCCAGTATATTTCCTAGAATTAAATTTTTTCCACAAAAGATATTCTAGAATTTCCAAAAAAAAATTCTTAAACTGTTCAGTAATTTTCCTAATCAGCCAAAATAAACGGTTTTCATGTAGAGAATGTGTGTGTAACAAAAGACATAAGAAAAGGACATTAAAACAAAGACCTTTTTCTTCATTTTACAACAGAAGAGGAGATTTTAAAGTGCATGGGGCAAACTATGTTTACTGCTAATTATTTTTCCACACTAGAAAAATCAAGCTGTCTTGAGCATGACTATTAAATTAGCCAGATTCTTAAAGGCCTAACTAAGACGGGAATACACTGTTAAATCAGAGGATTATTTTCAGTAAGAAGTAAACAAGACAGAAAACCAACATGCCCCTGAGAAGCATGAAAGTGATATAGTGACATAAGAAAAACTTACCGAATGAACTACTGATAATACTGTATCTCTACTCAGATAGCCACAAAAGTTAACAAATATAATTAAACCACCGCAAAAAAAATGCATATGAACTTGTTTACTCCTTAGAATCCTGAAGAAAACACAAGTAACTGTAGAAATTGTATGTTTTCCTGTGAATTAATAACAGTCCTACCAGGTTCATGATCTAAAGCTTGCTGAAGTTCTTTTTCTGCCTGTTCATACTGCTTCAGTTTCATTAAAAGCTCAGCCAAATCATAGCGAAGGAAGTTCTGTTGACCATTTCTTACTGCAGCCTCATAGTAACCGATTGCCTTAAAGGAAGACGCAAAAATTTGTACATAATTTGAAGACAAACTTAAAGACAACTACCTGGTTACTTAGCTATTTAATGACGTTGCTTAGAAGTTTCTTTATTCTTTTTCAAAGGAGAAGTAACAAAACATGGTTTTGAGTGCAGTCCCAAACCCACTGCAAGTCACCAGAACTACAATTCAACAGATTTGAATCCACCAATGTGTGGATCCACCAACTGTGCCTTTGGCCAGATGATCTGAAGGGAACCTAAAAACTTACTTTCAAGATAAAATGTCTGCTTTAGTACTCTGAAATATAATATTTTACCCAACCTGTCAAGCAAAGCCTACATATTGACACAGTAAGCAACCAACCTAATACAGAACTTATTGAATACCTTTGAGTAGTTATGTGTTTTGATTAGGGCTTTTCCAATTTTACTTGCTAAGGATGCATCTCTCGGATTTTTCTTCAAGGCCTGCTCATAAACTTCTATGGCTTCATCAGGCTTCAACAGTAAAATATAAACACATGTAAGTCAAGGATTAAAAGTGTATGAAGAAAACAAAATTTGGTAACAGATCAAACAAATTCTACTTCATGTGATAGCTCTTCATTACGGAGAAAACTACACACAAACATTAATAGGAAAACAACCATTAATCATCTACAGATCTCCAAACCAGTAATCTAAACTACAAGTTGCATGTCCTAACTCAATCTATTCTTTTAACATATGAATTTAAACGTGTAGTCTTCAGATTCCTATGTCCACTTGACTCCATTGTCTTTTACTAATACTAAATAGAATTTCCAGTTCATCAATAAAGCAAAGGATGCAAAAAAAAGTATAGGAACTATATAATTTAAAATTTTAAAGTAAAGCCATCAGCATGAGAACTAAGTTACCTAGAATTATTCTAAGTTTCAGAATACTTTTAAACATCTCCAGCTTCTTCATGATTTTAATTTAGCTCTCACTCTAGATATCTGTTAGTCTTATGAGGCAGTAATCTTCTAGAAAACATTCCTTCCCTGACTTTTACCTAGTAAGCTTTTAGAAGAAATGTATTTTCAACAGTTTCTTTTAATTTAAACAGTTACATTGCAGTCAATATTTTTTGTTGGTTACATCCTAAAGCAGATTCTGTTTGACAAACACCAATCAATAAGAGTCAGCATGCCACAATGTTTCAACTAGACAAAGTCAATAAACTACTCATATTCCATCATCTCTAGCAAGAACTTACCTCTTGAATATTCATATATGCATCACCAAGAAGAAGCAAAGTATGTGCACTTGGCAGTTTTTCTACTAGGTCACTGGAAACAGAAGACAAAACCTTGCTCAGTATTTAACACGTTAATACTGGTATCTAAACAAGAGAAGGGCACAACAATCGTACCCTCTACAGAATTTAGTTCTTAATCTGAAAATAAACAAAAAAACCTCCTGAAGTATCTTTTCAAAATAAGACTTCCAATTATCATTTGAAAAGTTACCACATTGACTAAAATGAATTCATGTCACTAAATATTTCTCATTTATTGCAGTAGAAAGAAAAAATGAGTTCATTACACTATCTTCAAACATCTAGGAAACTATTTATGCACATCACAAACTTTTTACCTATAGCACGCAGCATATAACTTCTTATCTTTCCTATACTGAAGATAAATATCTGCCATTTTCTCTTTAGCTTGTATAAAATAAGGCTGTTCAGGTGTAATATTTCGGAGCATAGTCAAGGCATGTTCCACATCTCCTTGCGCAATTGCCAGATCTGCATTTGCAATCACAACTCTTAGTTCCTCGGGAGTTCCAGAAAATTCATTAATGGCTTCTTGGATGACTATAGCAGCTTCATGCTGCAAATAATAAAAACAATAGAATTAATTTAGTTCCTGCTGTTGAACAGCCAAAAATAAAGCCACCATAAGCATTTATGGGCATTATGCAAACCAACCAAAAAAACCACAAAAACCCCAAACCACTTGTTTTGCTATGATGTTTTATCCTCTTGATTTTGTAAATAAAATTCATACGATATGGACTACTACAAAAAGTTTTAGTAGAGAAAATTACATTTGTGTTGCATATATACAAGTACATGCTCAAACTTCATCTAGAGAATGTCTTTAGCACCTTGCTCTAAGAGGTCCTGGTTTGAGCAGGCTGGCCTCCAAACTACAGGAGTGCATGGCTTCTCTTATATTCCTATCCATATGTAGTGTCCTACTGTTTATTCAGATATAGCTGGCAGTGGGGATGCTGCTACAGAAAGATAAGGACATGATCCAAATCTATTCCAAATAGAATTCTGACAATGAAGCAGGGCTCTACATCCCAGCAAATGAACATCAACAGTATGGAATGGTTTTTGTAGTCTCAAAGCTGAGCACCTTCAAGCAGTTTTTCTTCCCCTCTGTACAATTTAAGGTACTTAAGTTCTCAAGTCAGATATTCACATGTTGGAAATTTTACTAAGCAAATCCTCTTGGTAAAAGAAGTGACAGTTTCCCATTCCGAACTAATAGAAATGGGAGTGGGAAGAGGATACTGTTTTCAGGTGCGTTTTGCATTTTGACAAGTTTGCCATCTTACCGGTTCTCCGTTTAAACGATGAGCTTCTACCAGCTCTAGGAACACAGACACACGATCACTTGCATCAATTTCAATACTTTTCCCCTTTGTTTTTGAGGAAGCTGTAGGTTTTCTCATTCCAGGCAAATTCTTTGCCATTTGTAAGGTTTTAATAGCTTCTGATATTTCTCCCATCTTCTTTTGGGTTTGAGCCTTAATTAGGTGATACACAGGATGTTCTCTCACCTAAAAAAAAAAGAAAAAAAAGATAAACAGTTTCCAAATTTTACTTGATGTATAGTATTCAAACCCCTTGCAAAATTTGTTTTAATATTAACTTTGGTTTCTTTTTTCCTCCAAATTTACACAATTTCAATTTCAGAAATTTACTTACAAAAATATAAGAATTTTCGGAGTATGCAAACTAGTAATTGAATATGTTTTTAATTACAAAGGAAAACTATTACACAGGATGAGACTTTGGGACAGAAAAACATTCACTGCTGCTGTATTTTAGACTAGACTGAATTTTAAGGTATTCTGAGTGTCTCCCACACTGCTGCATGCACACTTTACCAGGCTATTAATTAAAAGAATACAATCATTATTTGGCACAAGACCTGCATGCCATTCTCCACTTTCATAAATCATACTACATGTGAAAAAAGTCTTTAAGGGAAATACAACTCTGTGAAATGGCAAGGACCTTAATAAGATCCCTAATTAGATACTAATCTTCAGCTTTTTTGGATCACTTGGAGGAAAAAAACAAGATGGGAACATGCTTGCAAAGAAATGGTAGTTTTCAGCTAAATGGTCTCAAGACACTTGCGCACAATTCAGACCTAATGAGCGGTGTGCACAGTGTTCCCAACTCCCAGCTAATCCTACATAAAGCTCCTCTGATGACAACAAATCAAAAATTCCATACTGCAATGTGTAAGACACATGAAGTAAAACTTGCAAGGTGTCAATTTGGTCCTCATGGTCTTTTCTTTGATAAATATTCAGATACCACATTCATATAAACATTTAGATATTAAATTTGTAGTGGAAGAATTATAAAAAGTTCAGTTGAAAATTATTATATACAAAACCATACAACTTCAGATGACTGACTGAATAAAATCATTTCATTCTTTTGTTCAACTCACCTCAAAATTGTAGCTTAGACAAAGTTCCAAGGACTGGGAACATAGTTTGGTATTGTTTTGAGCCAAATACACCTGGGCCATGAGTAAGTGTGCATCTGCATAAGAGGGATTCCTTTCCAGACAGTAATGTAGATTACTATGGGCTGCTTCAATATCCCCTAGGAAGTTAAAAAAGGGAAAGTGAAAACACAGTTGATACGAAATACAGAGGTTAAATAGTTTTTTATTCACCAATTTATTTTTAAATGTCAGCATCTAGTGAATAAACCTATATACAAAGTATTATAAGGTTATGATATGAAATCAAAAACAGGTCAAAGGTATGGTATTTTCCCATTGTTCCATCTGTGAATCAATCATTCAATAAATTAACTTTTGGGATGCAATAAATAAAAAAATACTGTATGTCTGTACAATTAAGATACTCTCATAGAAATGACAAAAAAGGGAAGTGCGAATGTTCTTCACTTAGCTGTAACAGCGTTCTCCAGTGAAAGAAAAATATTCATTATGATTTACAAGTGTGAAATCAATTTTTTATATCAAATAAACAAGGCAGTTACCTAACCATTCATATAACTATTACCTGACAAGTACTTCACTTTTGCAATTAAAAAGACAGCTTGTTGAAGACCAGGCACAGTTTTTACAACAGTTTCAAGAACTGAAGCACAGTGCTTGAGAAGTGGTGAAGGAGACTGCCCAGGACTTGCAGGCTAGGAGCAAAAAACCAAATAAGTAATACAAAAAGAACCCCAACAAACTAACGAAAACCAGCATTTGAATCAACAGGTTTTAGATTTAGATTTCATTTTAAGTTGGATCTTCACTTTAAACTCAAATGAGCATTAGCAAAGCCTTGTTATTTCCTTCAGTCCAAGCAGCTGTCGTTGTGAAGAAATATAAAAAAAAGGTTTGAAATTTAAGGGGGTACTAGGGCAACTCATCCAACACACCAGTACCATGAATCAAATTTCAAGAAAGTTGAAGTTGGAATGAATGATGAGAAGGTTGGGAAGAAAAGGTACTGGTCCTGTCATTCCTACCCTCATCCCATAACATGGAACATATTCATACTGTTAGCAACAAACTGAAAATAGCAGCTGAAAAATAGCTACTTTCATGCAAACTGCTAGTACAATATACCACGTTTTAGTTGCTCGGCATCAGAAACATTATTAATTTCCTTCTGTTACTTTAGTTAGTTGCTGACTGGTTTATACATTAAAAAAGGAGAAGACAACCTAAACATCATTCTGTTCACAAGCAGAATTTCCACAGGACCCATGTCCTGGAGAAGCAGCAACCTCCAATACCAAAATGGAAGCCTCCACCACCTCACTAACTCCTCACTTTCAAACACCACACAGTCCTTTTTGCAATGAAGAGATAAGGAGAACTTCAGCAAAAGCCTCTCTTTTCCTCTAAAAATCTTTCTATGGACAACAATACAGAAAAGCAGTTTTAATTCCAAATTAAAAACCATCACTGCCATTCAGTACTTCTGTAACATATCCCAGGGAAGTCTTCAGATAAGACACTACCTCATAGAATGACTCTTCTTATTATCTCCATCTGTGACATGAAAATGTCACTGCTACTGATGTTTTAGACTTTCAGATGTTACCATTTTCTTGTAGATGGTGAGACAGTTCATAACAATGGAAAGCTACTTGTTTTCCTGTTAAGATTTTAAAACTCTATTTTCCATAAATAAAACATATTTATGGAAAGGTTCTACAACTAGGCTAGAAATAATGACAAGATAACAGAAGTGAGCTCCCAGCTATTTCAGAAAAATAATCTATTTAAGGAAGACTCTATTTAAAGAAATTTTAAATGTGTTTCTTCTGCTTTAAAGATGTCAGGTCCCTACTCAATTTATTAAGTTCTACATGCCTTTGTTGCCAAAACTAGAGCACACAAATTCAGCTACAGAAAATTAAGCCACCTAAGCAGGTGAGACTTTTCATTGGAATTTGCAATAATAATAATAATATAAAAAGGCAATATTCCACTGATTTTTACCAACACACAAAAGAAAGAATGTATGTATATTGAAAAGATATCCTAAAGCTGGCAAAAATATTTCATAAATAGGGTGTCAGTGTGAACATCCTAGTTTCATAATGAGGTAGTTCTATTCACTGTATCATTACAGTTTCCTAAGAGATACGAACAAAATACAACTACACACACAGAGGGCATTGAATAAATATCCTAAGTTTCCACAGATGTCTTTACTACCACTTGCTTCTATGACGAAAGATGTGTTTTTACTGTTACTTTGACTAAACAGTGGTGTAATATCTTAAAATGTACTCTTACTTCAAATAAATTGACATTTTAAGAGGGAAAATTTTCTATTTTTTTGCTTCATGATTCACTGTTCTTAAAATGAAATAATTCCCATTTTGAGACAGACGTGATCTACAGCTGCTTACCTGTGCTGGGCAAAAATTAAGATACTCTCTAATAATTTCTAGCAAGAAATCAGGGTTTAGTTTTTCAAAATATTCTACTCCAAGAGGAAATCCATGCAAAGATGAAAAGTGAGTATCCAGAACATCATTCAATAAGGCAATAACTTCTTCTTGTCTCTTATGTTTTCTCATAGCTAGGACTGCACGCAAGAATGATAATTCCTAAAGAAAAAAAACACAAAACCACAAACATTCTGCATATTCCAGATATATTCATCTCTTACTCATATAAACTATATAAATATCAATGTTAGCCACTTTATATTTAGGGATACTGTAAGACATTTAGTATGTTGTAAAGGACATTTGTGATTATTCTATCAATTCACTCCTTTAATTTATGCAAAAACCTTTACATTTGTCTGATCACAAAATCCTGAAAATAATTAATATTTGTCCCTCCTTGACATTTCAAACTTCTCTTCAGAGAAAAAACACAGCTAGGAAGTGATGCTTTTGCTCTGCAAGCAAACAGCCTTCTGTTGCAAAGTTGAGCAACACACCTTAGATAGGAAGGAAAACTGAAACTTAAGACTTAACAGTACTCCATTAAGAATGCTCTACTCAAGTGACAGAAATATAGTTAGGAGTTATAGTGATGTGCAATAGTTAGGTAGCCACAGTTCAGATTGTAATCAAAGTGTCTTAATGAAGAAAGATGTCTCCTACCCCAGATTTCCCAATGGACTGTTGAATTTCATTAAGAAACTCCAACTGCTGCTCTGCATCTTCTAATTGACCTTGTATTAGCTGACAACGGATAATTCCTGTAACACATGTAAAGACTTTATTGCCAATCCATCTTCCCAGTCAAGACCATGCTTTCTTTTCCAGCATTAACTTTTTCTCTCCTCAACCTCTTCATAAAGCAGTGACATGAAAAGAAAGAATGTATCAAGACTTATGGTAATGCAAATTTTACATACTCAGAAAAACCTAGGGTAGATGACACATGATTGATACATTAATATATTCAGTGCTATAAAGCAGTTTGAAAGAGCAAATCTTCAACTGGTTCTAGACTAAGCAGAAGGACCATAAAGTTTGGCTTCTAAATTCAGAAAAAGTACAAGAAGGAAAACAACCCCAAGCACAGACACAAACCACTCCTGCCATCTAGATTTTTAATACTATTTAAGCCCATAGCATAGCCAATAAGAAAAAAAAATACAGGGGAAAAATCTGTCAAGAAAATACGACACAATTACTCTCCATTTTCTTGACACTTTTTTATAAAGTGGGGGTTTTATGGGTCTTTTTATAAAGTGGGCTTTTTTTTTAAGGAACACATACACCTAAAGTATGATGTTTTGACTTGATTATGTTTTTCAGCCTAATTTGGACACAAATGAAGACATGGACAGCTTGTTCCACCAAGTGCCCTTGATTTTTTTATTTTTGTAGTGCCTAAGAGTTCTCTAGTTCTTAGGCACTACAGAAATAAAACAAAAAATAAGTAAAACACAGCCAAATGTCTGTTGCTACTACTACTTTCATTAATTTAAAAGGCAAGATCCATTTTTCAGAAGGGAAGACCAAATGACATATCCAGTAAGGAGACTGTTGCTACAGATGGCACACCATGAATCTGAAAGTACAACCCAATGCTCTAATAGTTCTAGATTTTCCTAGCAGCAGTAGCAGGAAAAATTGATTAAAAACGTATTGTCCAGCAAAAATCAAAAGGAAGTGTAAGACCTTACCAGTTAGTGCAGAAACACTTGTTTCATCAAGTGTCATGGCAGTCTTGTATCGTTTTAGAGCTTCTTTCACTTTCCCTTGTAAAATCATTTGGTAGCCAAGTTCAGTAGCAAATTCTGCATTGTCAGATGCCAAATCAAATGCTCTTTCAACTAAGGTTTGTGTATGTTGAAGGATGAGCTGGTTCCGGCCACACTAATGGTAAGAACAATCTTTAAGCCTTAAGTTTTTCTTAGCTTTTGGATTAAATTAGACAAACACACTGAACATAGCCATAGCAGTTGAGACAACAAGATCTCATGTAAGAATAAGTTAGTCTGTAGTAATTCTACAAAAACTGTGACATTAAAGTGGCATAGATTCAAACATAAATATACAATACCATACAATAAGGAATAGTTGATAGCTGCTTTGAATGCTTCCCCTTACAGCAATTATTGATAAACAGAGATAAAAGAAAACTTCACTATCAAAGTTATGTAAATAACCTTGTCACTTTCTTACAGTAAGAATATGGTAGGTGAACATTTGAGTGTATTTGCACTGTTTCTCACTTAAAATCAAGCAGTAAAACCATTTTTGGAACAAGATGGTTTAAGCATTGTAATTCATTCTGAACGTAAGACTTGAAAAATGTGGTTACCAAGGCTACACAAGTTAATCTATTTCAATTGTCTGCAATTTTCTACTTTTTAGTAGATATTTAACATCTGCCTGCTGGAAAACAGAACAAACTCAGGATATACAGATAGCTGTATGCTGCTTAAGGAAAAAAAAAAGCATACTCACTGTTCTACTGAAAGCTAAAGCCATTTTACAAAATAGCTCAGAATTACGTGGTTCTAATCTGTCCAGTGCTTTAATTAGATCTCCCAGTCTTGTTGAAGCCTTGGAGAAAAAGGAATAAAATAATAAGTAACAGAAAGAATAAACAGATCAGAACAACTGAACAGTTTTCACTAAAAACTAGTCACATTTCTACTATGCACTAATACCTTGAAATGCAAATTCAGAGGTTTTCAGGGCTAGGAGTTAGATTTGAGAATTCCTAAGAAAATACTTTGGAATAGTAAAGTTGTCAATAAAGCAGACCATGTGTCCTTTATCCATGCTCTAAAAAGGTGAAAGGCTTGAGCTAAGTGTGATATAACAGAAGAGTCCCATAAAGCAAGACAGTCTGAGGAATCTGATCTGTGACTCCTTTTGGGGCTTCATGTGATACAAATACGCATGCTCAAAAGCAATGCACTTCCAAGTGCTCAGATGTTTAACATTAGTTTCTTAAAACACCTAGGGTGATTTTCTGGGCATTCAATAATGTATATAAAAATAAATTGGGGGTAGAAGGAAATGTAGCATAGAATTCTTAGAGCTGCAAAAACGCCACAATAATTGTCAAAAAATGGTGAACAAAACACAGCTTATACAACCTAACATCACAGACGGTTGATAAATAACTATGACCTGCTTCCAAAAATCTATTACTGCAAGACCTCATTACTTCTCTTATTTTAATTAATCAAATATTTAAAAATAATAGAAGGCTTACAATAACTTATGAATTTATCAAAAGAGCGTTTAAACAAAAAAGACAACTTTGATGATTTAAATCCACATGATTCAGTTAACTGTCCAGACCAGATTTCTGTTTGGCTTAACACCTGTTCTCTGGAAAGACGGAGGTTAAAAATTATCTTTTCCGTAGCATCCAGAAAAGACACCAACACTAAGCTAGAGAAGCCACTCAAATCACAATAGGTGAATATACCTCCTGCAGATTAGCGCAGCACAGGACCAGCCAAAGTATATGAGAAGAATACATGAAGATAGCCTTTGCAGGGACTAGATGCCATACGCACTATGTTGTGCTCAGCATTCTGCTAATAAAAAGACTCACCTCAGATATATTTCCTTCCCTGCACAGATGATGCAGGGCCTCCATTCTTATGGCTTCTAAATTGAGGGGATCTTTCTGCAATAGTCTAAACTCAAACAAAAGGTGAGTGTAAAGAAACCAAACCAAACCTTCAGTCAAACATCTAGTTTATCCTAAAATGGGAAAGAATAACTCGTATTTCACAGTCATTTTACATCATGGATCTCAGCTGAAAGCACAGATCTTACTTCATGCCTATCTCAAGAAAGATCCTCTTCCATCCAAAATAGATTCATGGATGGATGTAATATCCTCATGGAATTGCAAGGCTGGGTTCTACTGAATTTACTTGAAATTTGTTTTTTAAAAAACTGATGCAACTAATTCAGATTCATTACCAATGAATAGAAACCTATCTGCTTTTGTTTCAAAGTGTCCTTAGCATGTAAACACGGCAAGAAAATAATTTAGTGATGTGCTACTTCATACTCAACCTATGTGCCGTTTCAATTGTCTGCTCCCAGTCCTGCAAGGCTAGTTGTAGCTTCATTTTCTTTATGAATGCGGGAATGAAGTGCGGGAAGTTCGCAATTATCTGGTTCACAATTTCCAGGGCTCCTGAATAATTCTGTCGGACCTCAAAATACTGTGCCTAATGGAAGGAAGAGAACTGTATCAAGAGCCTGTACAATCACACAGGTGAAAAGATTCAGAAGTTCTTTCATATAGAAACCGGGAAAAATAGCTCGGGAGAGAAAACTCTTTCCTGAAGTAATAGTTTTACCTCAGTATCAAGCACAACTAGACATTGCAACAATCAAACAGCAAAGGATGATGTGTAAAGCCTGGTTTGTGTGGTAAGCACTCTGTAACAAAGGTAACTGCAGTATTTACAACTTACTAGTCAGTTGCAAGCAAGAAAAAGACAGACATAGCAGAAGAGTAAAATTGTTTTATTAGGTTTCAAATAACTTTGTATGAAGTATTCCACAATTTTAGGATATTTAACACAACCTACTGATGAAACATTTTGTAAAAACCCACACTCAGCAGGTAACTACTGTTGTTGCCAGAATTAACGATTTTCTAACTGTAATGAGATTTACAGGGTATTCCAAATACAAAACTACTTCAGAAGTCACGTATCATAGGTTTAAATTAATTCAAATAGAAATAAATTTAGGACTTAAACCCTGTTTTGCTTTGATGCTTTGAATTTACTTACCATTATTCCAGCTGAGTGTATGTGTGCAATTTTATTTCATCTTTTTAAGACAGATATGGTGCAAGCACAGTAGTTTCTGAAAGTTAATTTCTTAAGCCCTAGTGAGATAGATGTCTGTCTAAAATCTAATTACAGTAACTACATTTGACATATACTGTTAATCTAATTCAATGGTCCACATGCAGCCAAGCACACACAAATACCACTGTGTACACTCTCCTGAACGTCACTCTTCTAATATTCATTGAATAACTTTTTCTGCATTTAACTTTAGAATACTAAAGAAACATCATGTTAATGAGTAACAAAGCAATATGTTCCGAAACAGAAAAAGAGTGTAAAGAAAACAATTCATGCCACTCCTTTAATGAAATATAATCAAAATGAACACTTGGAACAGACTAATGACAACTAAAAAAGAGTGTTAACAATATTCAAAAAAAACTACACTACAGTGTTTAACTACTACTTTTTGGCACTCAGCAATTCTGTAATGTGCATAGGTGTCCCATGCAAAAAGGCAGGGACTACACATTTTTATATTTTCAAGTAATTTGAAACCTCATTTTGTACATATTAATATATTAATAGAAAGATTTTCTTGTGTGCATAGCAAAATCATAACCACAAGATACATTTAGATCGACTGTATTTAATCTATACCTTTCTTTTTACATAGGTGTCTAAAGAACCCTAAAGTGCCCACAGGGTCTGAATTGTATTTCCATTCCTTGGACAAGCTCATTATAGACTACTCTTCTCAGCATCTCTCTAATCACCCTACAAGATTAATATGACATTTAGGAAGATTTAAAATAATGAAGTAAACTTACTTTACCAAGCAGTGCAAAAACATCATTGCCTTCCTGCAGTGCTTCATCAAAGTATTTCAGAGCTTTTTTAATGTGAGTTTCTTTCCCACAGGTGAGATCAAGCCATGCTTTCAAAATTAACCCCTGTTAACAAAATACAAATTGGAATTCTTCGCTAAGTAAGTAGTAGAAAATTATACTAAGTATAATATGCAGAAATAACCTAAATAAAGGACTTAGAGTATCTATTTTAACTACTTCAGATACAATTATAAGCAGTCTATAGCATAATCTAAAACTTCAGTAATTCGTTCAAGAGTAAAATTAATCAAAGAGTACATTTACTCACAGAATTAGAAAACAACCACCAATGGCACTGAACAAGTGTAACATGCTCAGCAGTTAGAACAATACCTCACAGAAGTAATCACATTACACAGAATATTTTGTGCAAACATTTCAGCACAATATTTTCTTAAGCTTTCCTTGGTATGAGTCACTAAGAAACATAATGGTGCTCAAAAAAGTGTGAAACTTGAGGTTTTTCTTCTGCTTTCTGATTAAAAAGAAAAACTTGTATGTGAAAAGCAAAACCCTTGACATTTCTCAAATTCTCAAAACTATTACTAAAAAAATATCCAAACCTTTAAAAGGTGAAATATGTCTTTTCACTGAAGAACTTATTACTTGTAATGAATGAAATTTATTTCACTTTCGTGTTCCAAACATTAATTATACTTTAAGTAAATAAAATCTAATTTGAAGTGCTAAATTGTTTAATCAAATTATAATTACCATGAAAACAAAAGCTTAAAATATAAACTATTACTAGCTCTTTCAGAACATAAAAGAAAAGAAATTAGTTCTGTATTTAAAACTCAAAGGTTAGTAGAAGAGCCGTATTTTGTAATTGCTAACAATCAGGGTCATGATTTTGTTAAGCAATGGAAACTGGCTGAACTTTATACATTCGAGCATTTTTTTAAAGAAAGGTAGGTGTTATACTTCTGTACAAGGAGTACATAAAGTATCTTATCAAATCAAGTATATACTACACAAACCCTATTTTACCAAGTTTAAACACTCTTAACCACCGCTCAAAAAATCTGAAGTAAACATATAAACATAATTTTGTAGTGTCAAACTAGAAAAAGAGCTAGCCATAAGTGAACTTAATTTTCTTTTCTTTCCATTTAAATACTAATGTACTTTTTCATCTCTATGCATGTGTCTGTAAAAAAATTAATTAATTACATCACATATTTTTAAATACTTCAGCTGGAAATATTTCATACTAAGCAACATACCCAAATAGTATTTCCTAAGAACAAAAACAAGCAAACAAACTGCTACTGTTTCAATAAGTAAAGACATAAATACTAATATTTCATCAAAATTACCTATCCTTAGTCTTTTTAGGTATTACCATATTAATGAAGAAATCATTAAAGGCATCTCAAAACAATAATATAAGTTAGTTCTATGTTGGTATAAACTAACTAATAAATTAGTTATTATTTAAAATGACTGCCAATTTAAATTAATAATCACTGTATAGTTTGAAAACTAACATATTAGTTAAATCATAATACAATTTCAGAAACTAATCTTTAGCATAGTTGCAGATTTCTAACTCATGTAGCAGATCAACCATAAAACTATAAACTACCAATTGAGCAAGTACTGAACCACACAGCAGAACATTTGTGTTTAACACTACTGTACAATTATGCACTCAGTGTTAACAGCTCTGCCTCAAAGATGTTTGACTGCAAAAATAAATCCAAATTTTTTATGTTTCTCTCCTTGAACTGAAGGTGACACCTCCTTTAAAAAAATAACATAGTAAGTTTTCAGAAACCTCTTTAGAGTTCAAGATTATAGTGAATTGTGGTGTCTGTATATAAACACCAAAGACAATGATATATACAACACTAGGGTAAAACCCTAGGCAAATTTTGCCTTTAACAACAGCTGAAAATTTAAATCCCCAATCCTCTAGGTATTTTTGAGCCTTCAAATCCAAGCCAGATGTCTCCCTCTAGTGAGACTATCATGCTTATTTTTTCGCTAGGAATTATGATGCTTGGTATCAAGTAGCAAAACCAGCTTAACTGTGTATTATTTCCATTTATTAAGTGATTTCTTTTTGTTTATTAAGCCATTATTTATTACAAACTAAGTGAAAATGAATGTTAGTCAATAAAAAAATTCATTACGGGAATTTACTTGTCTGTGCGAAATGAATTTATCACATTAAGAAAGAAAGTACTAGAACACAAAATAGTTCAAGATAACCTTCAAATAGCATTAATGCTGTAAGTCTAGCTTCACAGTATGCATGGTCATATTAATCTTTTACATAGGTAAAAAACAGTTACCTCTTTACCACCTCCAGAAACTTTGATCATTCTATCAACATATTCACGGGCTTTGTCGTCACGACCAAGATGCCACAAAAACAAGCCAGCATAGTACAGAGCCTGCTGTCCTGCTGTTTTACGTTGTTCTTTCAGTCTTGCATCCAACTCTAGAATAGCATCTCGATCTGAAAAGGTTTTGTTCAGAGCTCTTGTTGATAGCCTCTCAAAATACTACAAAAGTGCAGCACATAAGCCAAGGGCTTCCAAAGCAAACACTGTTTTCTGTATTGTACATCGATAAACATGCAGACAATTCTACCCAATCAGTAATATTTATCAGGTACAGACGGAAAAGGCAACATGTTTGATGGGGAGGTCCCAGAAATGGGGAAGTCCCAGATGACCGGTGGTTCGGCAGTGTGATGTCTACCTATAAGAAGGGCAGGAGGAAAGATATGGGAAACTACAGACCTGTCAGCCTGACCTTGGTGTCAAGGAAGGTCATGGATCAGATTACTGAGTGCCATCACACAGCAACTACAGGACACCCAGAGAATCAGGCCCAGCCAGGCATTGGGAAAGGCAAGCCCTGCCTGGCCAACCTGATCTCCTGCTATAACACGGTGACCCTCCTAATGAATGACTCTCACTCTCAGAGAGTCTTGAGATCCATGATAATTTTGCTGTCCTGAAGCATTAATCCTCAGGGACTTGAATAAGAGTGATGCCATTAGTCAGAGCTGTTTCACATTATATTGCTTAACAAAACTGTCAGTAGCAGCTATAAATCTACAGTGAGAAAGATACTGCAGAAATAGTTTAATGACCGCTCAATTTATCTGATAAACCAACTCTTATTTTGAGAATATAATTCCTAACAAAATCGCACCAGCTTTTAGATTGGAGAAAGGAATACCAAAATTCATAATATTCTTTTCTCCATTTGTATAGTCAGGATAACTTTAAAGACTTTTCAAGTTGCAGTTCTGCTTAAAAGTACCAATATCAGACATCAATGAACAACAATCACAAGAAGCTTAACTCAATTTTTTTCCTTCATAGATTCTTCATCATGGTGGATAAACCAGATTTTGTGTTTGTGTGTGTGTGTTTTATTTTAACATTCATTCTTATGCTTCAGAGTTTTGTGGTTTGGTATTTTTGTTTACAATTGTAGTAAGCATCACTCAATTCAGTAATAGACCCTATGTCAAATGCAAAGCCAGAGTAAACCTTTGTAACTGAAGCAGAATTACCCTACAGCTCTCAGGCCTTCCCACAGAGCTGTTTAAAACATGAAACAGCATGTCTTAATGAGCATACCTGGATTAGGGCTCCTTTTATGGGCATACATCAGAGCCATCAGTGTACAAAGTGACACCTCCTGTTTGTTTTTAATGGACTCCAACTGTCGAATACTCTCTTGGACATCACCTAGTGAAAACAAGCACAGAATAAGCTATAACACTTTTCAAGACAGGGAATATCACCATCAAACATCAATCTGACTTAAATTTTCCCCTCCACTTTTTCTTCCTTGCTTTTGTTCGTTATTCACACATCCACTTTCACTTGTTTGTGCAAATCTTTTAAACAGACACAGGAAAAAAAATAGCATCTGAATGCAAAGAACTTGAAAGGAATTATGTGCTAGTTCTGCCAACTGTCATAAAGATGAAAATCATATTTCTTACGTGCTTTATACAGGGCATTGAGAAGCTCTTTTTGCTCCTGTTTCTTTATATAGCCAGGATTTTGCCTTGTTTGTGTGAATATTTTGAACATCAACAAGTAGACAATATCTTGAAAAATTATATGATTCTTATACAAACAAAAATATCTGGGAGTTTGGGAGCAGACACACTACCTCCAAACCAGCACACCTTACTAGACTTGCCACAGCCTTCCGTCATGCTGGGTTACTTGCTAACATTTTGTGAGGTCCTTGAAATATGCATGTAGCTAAATAAACTTCTCAGAACAGTATAAAGTACACAAAGACACCTCCCTCCCCCCNCCCCCCAGGTATTAGCTGTCGGTTTCCCTGAGAGAGAAGATACAACAAAATTACATACAGCTGTTTTGAAGGGAAGAGCTATTAACTGGGACACACTCATGACTTCCCGAACAAATGCAACATGCATTTGGGCAGGGCTCAAATTCCCAATACCAGACCCATGTTCATGTAGCCATAAAAAAGAAAAATACTTGCTATTTCTCCCTCTGGTACGATGCTGTCTAGATCACTGTCATTGAAACTGGGGAGGAGCGGTGACAGATCATAACACACTGGTAATTTACTCAACATGAAAAACATTCAGACTCTGTAAAATCGCTTTTTCCCGCGCAGCGGACTAAGGGCTGAGTCTGGGGAGGCGAGGCAAGGAAGCCCAGCGTTTCGGGAGGAACCCGCCGCATTACCTGCCCTGAGCGCGCCGTAGGCTCGGTAGAAGAGGAGCACGGGGTCTCCGCCCAGCCGCGCCAGCGCCTCGTCCGCCGCGGCCCGGACGTGCTGGAAGCGCCCCTCCTGGCAGTAGTAGTTGAGCAGCGCCTGCGGGGAAGCGGCCGCGGGTCAGCGCTGCCAACGCTTCGCTCCGGGACAGCCCCGGGGACACCGCGCCCACCGCCCCGACCCGCCCTGGCCCGGCCGGCCGCACTCCTGCCCCGGCTCCCCCTGCCCCTCCTGCGGCTCGCCGACCGCCCCTACTCCCTCCCTCTTTCCTACAGGGCGCCCACCTGCTGCACCTCAGCATCCATCGTTGCTACCCGACGCCACTGCGGCGCGACTCCGGAAGGGTGAGGATAGCGCCCTGCTATTGGCTTGGCCGGGAAGGAGGCGGGAGAAACATGGGAAGGAAAACTCTTGGAAGCCGGCGGGGGCGGGACACGGCGCGGCGATCCTGAGGGGAGCGCGCGGGGCGGGCTTCTAGCGCGCCTTGGCGCCCCCTGCCGGCGGCTGAGCGTCTGTGCCTCAGGAGAGCTCACAGCCGGAATGCCGAATGGAAGCTTTGGGAATTTGCTTATTTCCTTGCTTTCCTTGGCTGAACATACGACTAAGTGACCATTCCATACGTTTCATAATGTAACTGAGCACTTCAAGTGACATGATGCTTCTCTCAGAAATAAAGTAGCAATAGGGTCAAACCAGATAGAGACACTTCATCTCCCCCCCGCGGCCGTCCGTCCAGCCCCGTGCGCCCCCCTCCCCCGTTTCCTCCTGGAGAATTAGAGTTGCGAAGGCTAGTAAAAAATTCCGGTTTTCCTCTGGAGGTGAAAGCATCCTCAGCCATAATTTCTTGACACCAGGAACAAAGGTTGCTTAAGAGCATTCCTTTAGAACGGGTATGCAGTCCGTCCAACAGGGAGGCCGGCAGTGATGCCACCGAGTACAAGAAGCTGAACCCATCCTGCACTGTTTGTAGGAGAAGCTGTTTGGCTCTTCTAGCAGAGTGCTCAGAGTGACGTTTCCTAGCAAGTTCATTACACGTTGCATTCCTTTGTCACATACTTCTCGTCCCCGGCATCAGGAAGGTGCCAAAGAAGCACTACGCAATAAGCATACTTGGGTTTCCTGGTTGGCCAAGACAATCCTTGGAATCTCCTGCTGTGTTTAAGTTATGTTTGACTTGTCCCAAAGCAACATTTAGGCTTCTGTAACATTTAAAATCTAAAAGAGGTAGGAGAAACAAGTTGGGGGTTTTTTTGCATACTTTGTAAGGTAACCTTTTAAGACATATTTTGTCCACATATTAATCTGAAAATACTTTTCATTTTGATACTTAGGCATTTTTTATCAAAGCTTTAGACTCCTTTTTTTCATACTGTGCTTGAGAACAACTTGACAGAGAAAAATTTCCCTCCCTTGAAAGACTGATGAATTTCAGGGAAATTGCTATGAAATTTTATTTCTGCATTAGCCACTAAGCAAGTGTACCGACTACAATTGTTCATAAACTGGTTTCATACTATGCAATACTGGTTTCAGTATTCACTTTTGGAGTGCTTTAAGTTGTAGGGGAATGCAATATAAGATCATATAAACATAAAAAGATAATATTTTCAGAAATTCATGACGCAATTGATAAAATATAATGAACAGGCCCACTTTACAGATGCATTTGCCTTTTTCCGTGTCAGTAGCCACAAATGATTGCTTCAAGGAACTTGATGCTTCCAGAGAGATTCTTAAAATTCCTGAGGAAAAGACCAATGATTTATTCATTCCAACACCATTTCAGTGTTTTCAGAAATGTGCTCAAATATGAGATGCTCTGTAGCCTGTTTGTGAACAGCACCCAGGAAGAATAAACTGCTTCTCAATCCAAGCTGGGGAATGTCATGGATCTAGTACTGTTTTCAGGCCTCATTTTGTCTTTGTCAACTCTTGAATGCTCAGTTCTCATTTCTGTAAATGCTCTGAGCCTCCTGGGACACACTCAGGTCAGCTCTGGTATTCGATTGCTGTGCACCCCACTGCATGGAGCTGCTGAATGAAATCACTCAGGACAGAACCACTGATACATGCAGAATCATCATGCTCACTGCCTAACATACATTACGTAAGAAATTCCTAATTAGTGACTAACAAGCAAGTCCCAAGGATTTGCTTGCATTGAAGAATGGTATAGCTGGCTGTAAAGGTTTTCTGTATCCTCTGATTCTGTGGTTTAGAAGCATACCTTTTTAATATTAATTTCAGATAATAAAGACAAAAAGAATGTACAATAAAAAATGTAATCTTTATTATTTTGACACATTAATAATGTTCTTTAGCATCAGTTAGGGTAATAGCATTTTCCTGCATGCAGTTCACTACTACAGATTTAGTCAATAATTTTAATAAAAGTAATCTATATTTAATTTTCCTGTGTAAGAAACATAAAATGTCCTGATGTGTTGGATTATAGAATTTTGCTACTTTCTGTTTGTGAAAAAATATGATGGACCCTAGATAACATTTAGAACTGTTCTAGTGCATCATGAATGAAAAAAAAAAGTGAGTAAATATGAGAAAAGATTCAGGATTCTGTGAAAGGAAGGTTGTATCTGAAAACTTACAATGCAGGCACTGCTTAGACATTCAATTTGAACTTTAAACCATCTCCCAACTTCAAAAAAACCCTTAGCTTTTTAGAAGCAAATTATAAACTTATTTTGCAGAAATTATTGATATGTTGGCAAATAGTGTAAAAAATAAGAACCTACAGCTATCCATTCACTTAGTTATATCTTGTTCTCTGGAGTTCTTCTGTGAAAAACTGCTATGGACAGCAAGTAACAAAAATGATGTGACATCAACCTGAAGATAAAATTCAGTTCTTGTTTTATGTACATAATGCTGAAAAATAAAAGAAAATGATTTTTACAGTATTTATATTTGCTTATAAAATCCTAACATTATTTTCAACAGGTCTAGTAGTTTTCAACATGTCTGTACAGTTTGGATATACACTATATGCTTTTCACTGAAAATTCAGAAATGTAAAAGAAATAAGCTCCTAAATAGCTGCAAAATATTGCTTAATGGTATAGAGGAATGAGGTCTTGTTAAGTAGTTTATTTCATTTAGCTCTGATGTATGGCTTCCCATGTTTAAGAATCCTGGACAGTCAAAGGAACAGCAGCATAGGCAATATAAACATGCATTGATTGCATCCAAACTATCTATAATGGTACATAATACATAATTTTACCTGTTGAACGCTTGCACACTACACTTATTGTGGTACATATTTGATGCAATAAATGTGCTAAAGTCATTATCTGTTTGCTCAAACATGCACCACAGGTTAAAAATTATTATTTACATAACAGAGGGCTTTTCATTAACGTGTACAACATCAACCTGACTGAGAGCTGAAGATGGCTAAACAATACTGCAGGATAAAGCAGAACAACTTTATAGAGGGCTCTTTTTGATCAATTTGGAGGGCTGAGGCAGATTCATTTAGTATTTGTATGCAGAAAGACATTTGACAAAGACAAAATCTGTGACTCCAGACCTAGGAAGAAGTTTGCACCTTCTGAAACGTAATGGCCTATGCAAAAAGTAAACCATATTTACTATTTGTGTGAGTTGTAGAGGACTTTACAGGCGTACCAAGACTTGTTTGAACATGATACAACATGATACATTAATTAAGCACCTCAAATTCTGTTATTCCTTTCCAGAAACACTGTGCTAAAAAAATCTGTTGTTCTTTGTGACTTAATGTTATTTTCATGCATGATCTATAAGTGCAGCATGCCTTCATGCAAATAATTCCTGTGTGTATATTAGTCGTATAATAGAACACCTGGCCCTTGTACCTGTAAAGGTGTACTTAATTCCCTTCCCCAACAGAAGCCCCATTTACAAAAATAGTCACATATAATAAACAACATATGAATAAAAACAAGATGAATCCACCAACACAGATTTTGTAAAAATATGAAGTATGTGGCAGTTGAAATGCAAACAGTGGATACAGTTACCGTATTGTTTTATGCTAAACACACAAATACTTGGTTTTGCACCCCTTTAACTGATCCCTACAGTCTGTGTAGCCATTTTTTTCTCTCCTCTTCAGCAGTGTCAGCTGGTAGTGAGAACAGTAACCTCCTGTCAAGGTTGTTTCTTCTTATCACAGTCACAGTCACTGACAAGGGGTCACTGTCTTTTAATAGGCACTGACCTTTAATGTACAGTATATTTGTAAAAATCGTCAGTTTGGCATAGACCTCCTTCAGGAGTCCTGTTGACACAAACACATGATCCTTACAGACTACGAACTACTTTGCACATATATGATTTTGCTTGCTATTTGCTCTTATTTTTGACCATCTTTATCTTCCTTTTCATGCTTTTCTTTGACTGGCCTGATTACACGATCATAAGAAGGTGGACAAACTGCTGTTGATGCGGTTATATCTGTTTTCTCTGTAAATGAGTTTTCATTTAACTTGTCAATAAGGATATCATCTTTCATACCCTGACCAGCCCCACCTTCAGTTTTATTTTTGTTATAGATAAAGGAAGCTTGTTTTACTGTTCGTTTTAAAAGGTGACGTCTGTAAGCACGCTGAATAATAACAGCAGATACTTCCTCCTGTTTTCGTTTCAATGTAGTCGTAATTGGTTCATAGGAAGCTTTAGAAGGATTGGATGCCATAAACCGATCTTCCATCTGTATTCTGAGGGCATCCATCTCCCCACTTTCCCCCAAAACACGCTTTGTGAAAGCAAACAAGATGTCAAGGCAGTGAATTCTGTCACCGCTCACCATGGGCAGATCCATTGCAATAAGCTGGACTTTGTTTGGTTTGGGTAGATGAAGAGGAGGCTCAAGTGCTGCTGCAAAATCAGACAATTTCTCAAATTCCATGAATTGTGTTGCATCGGGATCAAACTTCTCCCAGACTTCATAGAACATCTCAAAGTCATCCTCACTCAAAGGTTCAGCGCTTTCTTCAGTCGCAACACCGAAGTTCTCCAAAATCACAGCAATGTACATGTTCACCACTACCAGAAAGGATATGATAATGTAGCTGACAAAGAAGAAAATCCCCACAGAAGGGTTGCCACAGTCACCTTTCACTGAGCTCCCTGGATGAGCCTTGTTAGGGTCACAGTCTGGCTCCCCACTGTTAAGAATTGGGGCGAGCAAACCATCCCAGCCAGCGGACGTGGTGATCTGAAACAGGCAGATCATGCTGTTGCCAAACGTTTCAAAGTTGAACATGTCGTCAATCCCAGCTTCCCTCTTGACATAGGCAAAGTTGGACATGCCAAATATGGCGTAGATGAACATGACCAGGAAGAGCAGCAGCCCAATGTTGAACAAAGCAGGAAGAGACATCATCAAAGCAAAAAGCAGAGTGCGGATTCCCTTAGCGCCCTTGATGAGGCGCAGGATTCGACCGATTCGGGCAAGTCGGATGACTCTGAATAGCGTGGGGGATACAAAGTACTTCTCAATCATCTCAGCTAAGAACATTCCTAAAAAGAGAAAAAAAAAAGAAAGAAAGAAAGAAAACCAATGTACATTACCAGTTAATCTCCATATCACAATAGAAATTTAGAAACAGTTTTAAAATTGGCAGATTTATGTAGCAATTAAAGATATTTGGTAAATTCCACTTACATAATTTCTATTATAGCAACTATACTTAATATTTCCAGGTGCAATATATGTTGAATGATTATAACAGTTTTGATGGTTGATTTAGCTAAACTATAAATTAAAATGTTAAGTTGAATGATTTGGCTATAAATCTTGCAATGGCAAAAACTCACCATATAGCTCTATTCAAGTGAAAATTTACCTCATATTCATTTTACCTTCTTTTTAGTTTAATTAACAAGACTTACCTACTATGGAGAGAATGACAACCACAAAATCAAAAATATTCCAGCCTATAGTGAAGTAGTAATGGCGAAGTGAGATTAATTTCAGGACAAATTCTCCAGTGAAAAGGACAATGAACACCAGGTTTATCCAGTATAAAATATTTTCCATTTCTTCACTCTGGTCATCAGTTTCTACCATCATGGTAACCATGTTAAGACAAATAAGAATCATGATGCTGATGTCAAATACTTGCTGTGTCACAAAATCAAAGACCATGCCTTGGAATTTATTCTGAAGAGGAAAGAAAAAAGAAATGTCCAATACAATCTGTAATTTATTTTCTTTTCCTGTTTGAAGAAAGTAGAAAAACACATGCAGCAAGGCATATGAGTTTTCAATAAAATTGTAACTAGTGGTCTTAAGTAGAGTACTCAAATACAACAACTTAGCTCAGCCTCCTGTGTTGCATATTCGTACATAAAATAGCTGTAAGTGAAAAATAATTTTTTTGTTTTGTTTTTATTTTCCATTTCTGCTGACTAACGCACTAGTTACTTATAATTTTCACATGGGCATATTTCTGCTTTCTCTAGATCAATAAAAACTCTTTGTAAATAGCTATTTGTCTGATGTGTATAAATAATTTTACCCCTGGTCTTGGTATAGGTTTTTGTGGTTTTTTTGATCCCAGCTTTTTCATTGCATTGTAATATTTCTTCTGCTCTTCTGTCATAAATATGTCTTGACCTCCAAAGTAAAAACATGAAATCAAAACTGGTTATAATCACATTTATATGCAGTGCTGAAAAAACTCTTAGAGAAATATGATTGCATGATTCAAAAATCAAGAAGACTGAATTGGGAAAAATCTCTTAGCTATCAAATGTAGTGGTCTACAGCCTAAGCATTTAGAAGTCTGGATATCCAGTACTGCATCTCTCGCTCTCTCAAAAAAAGAAAACAAACAAAAAAAAGGGACAATAAAACATTTTTCTACAGTCATTTTCCTGGAACTCTAAGAAATCATTTTTAGTACCTGTTTTCTTTCATAGGAAGTGATACAGTAAATAGTATTTGAGATAAACTCAGGTGGTCTAGGCTGATCAATACTGTCATTTCTGAACTGTGATTGTAGTGAAAGGAGGGAAAGAGATGAAGTGTCATAGTCAGGTGTTTAGTACAGTAATGTGCTTCAAGTATCTCTAGTTTAACAATCACATTAGCATTCGGACCCAGTCTTCAAGCTTCTTGAGAAGAGGGATTATCAGACTTTGGAGAAACTTAGCTGAAGATTAAAGCACCCTTGGTACTATTAACAGCAAAATGCTCTCTTTTAAATATTTTATTTCGATTAGCTTTCATGTTCAATGAAGTTCTGTTTAGCAAAAGCATGAACCTGCCTTTGAAGTCTGACAGTGAAGATAAAGAAGGAATTATGGGTCTGTCATGGTAACCTAACCAAAATCCTTAGTAAC
Source organism: Dasyornis broadbenti (assembly GCA_013397935.1). NCBI lineage: Eukaryota > Metazoa > Chordata > Aves > Passeriformes > Dasyornithidae > Dasyornis > Dasyornis broadbenti. The sequence goes on from VZRN01003024.1 coordinate 1,021,428, forward strand.
CTTCTTTTACAGACAGCTTGAATGAAAACCTATGAGATTCCCATACCACTTGAAGAAAAGTTTTCCTTGATAAAGATATACTTGCAGACAATTAATTCTAGGAATGCCAATGCACACATAGGGCTGGATACAGCCCTTTGTGGGTGAGTGTGTGGGAAGCTTGAAGAGATGGGAGTGCATGGACCATAAGCTGGACAGGCTCCCTAACCATGTATCTCTAGGTTTCTACCATGTACAGCTTCCAAAAATCTTACTTAGTATTTCTCATTATTAACATAAATCCAAATAAAGTGATGTAGTCCAGTAAAGGAATAATTCATAGCTGCTTTGGTCCTTGAGTTTTCATTGCTTTATCTATGTAGAGAAAATAATTTTAAGGGCAAGCATCTCCTACTCAGACCATCTATACCAGTGAGATTATCTACACCTGCACTGTTAAACAATAAAAAAATGTCCTGAAATAGTTACAAACCACTCCTTCTCTGTGTAGTTTCAGATTGTTCAGTGCCACAAAGTAGACCTTGAATACTTGGGATCATTAAAACAGCATCTGTAGTTGTGTCATGAAATAATTTTTATGTTTCATAACCATCTAGCACAATCTTTTGTGTACTTCTAGAATAACTACAAATCAAGAATGAAAAATACCCCACAAAATTGTGAGTGCTTTAATATAAGGACCTAATTCAGGGTTTGGATCATACAAGAAGACTTCATGATGTTAAGTCATGAAAAAGCAGATGACTTGAGGAAGACTGAACTGGGCATTGACAACAGAAGCATCACTATTCACTAAAGGAAAAATCTTATGACTTTAATGTTTACTTCGGGTATTATTTTATGTCCTAATATACTGCAGCTTTTTCAATTTTGAACAAACTATGGGTGTACTTTCCAATATATTATGCACCTACAAAAATGCAATATTTAGAATATCTTGAGAAGGGAAATGAAACGATACTTATCTTCTTTTTTTGCTGATTGAAGTTGTCAATAATGACACCAATGAACAAGTTCAGGGTGAAAAAAGACCCAAAAATTATAAAGATGACAAAATACAAGTACATGTACAAGTTGTCTTCATATTTGGGTTGCTGTAATACCTAAGGAAAGAAAAAAGAAAAAAGTGAAATACCATTCCTAAGACTTCATGTGAAAATTTCAACCTAACAAGTGGCAACATTGCGCAAAATGCCCCCAATATTTTGTGTTTGGACAATATTCCTATCATTTATATCAATATATTTTAACTATTCCACCTCTTGCTGATAGCATCTGGCAGTTTGCATTCAGTTTTCCACATTTTGTTACCACAGAATCTCATACTAATCAATTTAATTTTTTTTCATTCTATTGTATGGATATTAATTGCTTATGTAAGATAAATACACACTTATAGATAGACAGACCTCAGGGAAAAAAAAAAGATCATTTATAATATTTGCAGTACTTACATCTCTTGAGTCAATAGCTGCATACATAATATCCATCCAGCCTTTAAATGTAGCCTGTAAACAGTACACACCTGTTTAAGCATAGAGCCTAAAGACAATTCATTTAATAATTTCCAGCAACTCAGTACAGCACCAGGAATAATTAGTAGCATTAGATTTCTAAACAATTTTGCCTTGGCTTTCTATTCAGCTGCTCATCAGATATACTGTAGTGTATCTCATTACTTTGTCTCTGTATGAACATTTTAAGCAGTAAGCATGATTAACTTATTTCTAATTTCTAATTAATTACAAAAAATTATATAAGGCATTTGAATTCATCAAATCGCATCAACTGCAAGAGCTATGTACAGCTGGGTGTACAGCCCTATGTAACTGAGTGGCCACCAATTAAGACTGATACATAGCTCCTCCCTCCCAAAATCAGAAAGATGGCAACAAAAGGGAACCAAAATTTTGATAAGCTTAAAAAAACGTATTTTCGTATCGATCAGAATCTACTTTGAAAGACTTTACCTGATTTAATAATTCTATGTTCACTTTAAATATATTATATTTTGTTTTACAGAGCCTATATCTCTCAGATACATTCTAAGATAAAGTAGTAGAAAGTGTTTTATGGCATTGAATACTTAATATGCCTCATAAATGACAGCATTTAGTGAAATTCTGTAGCTATTTCCTCTGCCCAAAATCTGTAAATTTTTATATTTCACAGTGAGGTGTAGATTGCTTCATCAGAATGTCCAAACCAGAAAGTAATTCTCTCTATTGTGGCAATTAGTTATCTTTTAACTAGGCAACATCTCCAAGGTTTTAATCCACTTGTGCCCAAAAATACAGCAAAAAAAGGAAATAGTTCTCTCTTATTTAATCCTCATTACAATTTCGTGAAACAAGGCTGGAGATCATTTGTTCCTTCATTTTCCTTGCCACAGAGACCAGTCGCAGAATAGAATCAAGAATGAAACACTCTTCATCCATGTTTTTTGCTGTATCACCATCATCTTGAGGTTTCATTTCTAGCGGAAGTTTCAAAAAGCCTTTATGCAGGGTATGGAGCATGATATGGCATCATCTTGAAGTAAACTTAAAATGAGAAGAAATTATTTTCTTAAAGGAAAGGTCCCTTACACTTTTGAAACACTGGAATATTGAAAGGAGCATGATTATCCTTAGATGCAAATCCAGTGTGCAGCAACTTCACATCTTGGGGTCAACACAGAAAATATGAAGCTCAGGCAAGTAACAGTACAGTGGTGAAATCAAACTGTAGTATCAGAGGACTAATAAATCAAGAATAAATCTGAAACAAGGAGAAGTCTGAGCTGAAGAATTTAAAGTCCTTGTGGAATACTTGGACTGCAAGGGCTTAGGACAGGTAGATAAGCTTTATTGATGCAATTACTAATATATGTTTAACTTGTTCCCAAAGGCTTTTAATGGTGAACATTCCACGACTTTATAAAAAATACTTATTCCGGCATTTGCTTTTATTGTTTCTTAATACTTATATCTTTCCATTGCCATTTAAGACTCACTTGTCATAGCCATTACATATCTGGAGAACTGCAGTAATCACCTTCATGCAGCATCTTTTACTTTTTGCAAAGTGATTGTTGGTGTCTTTCTTCCTTAGGTAGTGATCACTGTTCCTTCAATCTTCCCATGTAACTCTTGTTTTGCAGAAGTCTGATCACTCTCAGTACTTTCCTCTGAGCTCTTTTACACTAGTTCATCTTTTGAAACGGCAACCAAAACAGGACTCCATATTTCATCTAACAAGGTCTGAATAGGGCAAGATTCTTACTTCATGTCTTACAATGCTACTTTTGTTTCTGTCTTGGAAAACTACTTGCATTTTTTGGAATGTCATCAGTTGAAATCAGCACTTCAGTCTGAAACATTAAATGCAAATAATTGGCATACTTTTAATTCATAAAGATGATGCAAATGATGGAGTGGCACTTGTGCAAAGTGCATGCTGTTGCCTCAGATTCAGATACATGATGATCTTTGCATATTAGTCCCACATTATTATTATTGGGTCCTTTGCAAATTTATTGGTGTAGCCTAGATTAAGTAGAGTGAATGAAAAAAACAGACTAATTTTAATGTTAAGCTTCACCATCATCAGTAAAGAACTGCACTATAAACAGAGAGTACCCTTTCAGCTAGTGATGGAAAATAGAGCTGAAGAACTGAGCTGTATTATTATATTGTTATTATTATTATCACTATCATCATAATCATTATCATTATTATAATTACTATTGTTGTTGTTGTTAAAAAGAAAACTTGAAAGGAGCGTGGAGTTGGAAAAATTGAAATATAACATACTATTATCTTGTGTTTTCCACAATGAGTTTCATAAAACTCTAAGACATTGCAATTTTTGAAGAAATTAAGAAAGTCAAGGCATCACATTCGGTGAAAGCATTATTTCTACTGTAGATGCATAGACCTGCTTACATTTATCTGCAATATTTTCTCTTTAGTAGAAATAAGGTGTCATTTGTGTATACTGAATAGAAATGACCAAGAGATCAAATGAGTAGTTTCTATTATATTCATAGTGACACTAAATCAGGAGTAATTAATTGATTTCAAAGATTACAGCAGTATAACTGAAGTCAGCATCTGTTCCAAATGATTTCCCCCTCCCCAAGGAAATTTCAATGACACATACTGAAGTGCATATTCCAATGTAGTTAGAAAAAACAACACAAAAATCCCCCATCTCCTTTATTATTGGTAAAAATACATAGATTTATTTTTCCCCCCCGATTAATAATTTCTAATGAAATTGTAAATCATGCTGGAGTTTCACCACTCAATTTCTTTACCAGAAATAATGACCAAAAAGATTCACATTCCCTTTTGGATATACAATAGCATCTTGCTTTTAAAATACAAACCTGATGGGACTTGGAAAGTATCCTAAACTTTTAGCCTTAGAATTCAGCTTCTGATTTTCTTACCATACACTTCAAGAGATGTGTTTTCTTATTGATATTAGTAACAACAGTATAGTATAATATTGTGCCACAAGACCCACTGGTTTGCCACATTTTATCCTGGTAAGCAGGGTATACCCTTACTAGCAGGATAAAAGCAGGCCTCTGGGAGATTTACTTACCAAAGAATCCAAATACTAGGTTCAAGTCAAAAGGCATAAGGCCATAAAATTATCAGGGCAGATGCCACATTTCTTTGTGTAAAACAACCTCTTCCTCTTCACTCATTGGTGCATGACAATTGTGAAAGGAATTTTTCTAGCAGATCTGTCTCTGCTTTGATGCTTCTCTTTGGGGATAGAGAAATACTCAAGCAAGTTCAGACCAAGAAATGAAAAAAGAAGCTTGAAGATCCACATAAACCAGCATGATCTATGCTGTATTATAGAAGGCAAAAATTCTTATAGAAGAAATGTGTACTTATATGACTGATAGCATGAATAATTGTACTCCAACTTCAAATTATGTAAGAATTCTGGAAAACAATCTGATCAACAAAGTCTATAAAACTTGGTTTTATCAATGACATGTATTGTTAGGCTGTATTTTTGGGCAGAAAAAATGGTAACATTGATATAAGACTAAAGATTTCCCACACAAACCCCTCCCATGAAAGAAAGAAACCCAAAAGATGTCAACCAAAAACTAGGTAGTGTTCTTTTCTTAGGCCCCTCATTCAGGAAAGTAATTCACCATCACTGCCAAGTAAACTCAAGAAAGAGCTTGTTAGACGAGTTCCTTTTGCTTAAAAAGTTCCTATCACACATTTCTATTTTTTAAGCCCAGAATACTTCTTTCTGAAATTATCCCTCTGCTTTTGAGTGTTTCTGTGTGAAATATATGTTTCTTTTAAAAAAAAAAAAGAGTTTTCAGTGATGAACAGACCCATAAACTGCCAGAAACATTAAAAAAAAAAAAAAAAAAAAAGTTGTTCACAGGACTCATTTGTCTTTCCCAGAATAATAAAATCCTTGGTGCCTTTGCCTGAAGTTCTTTTGGCTTGTTTTAATTTTGATTTCTTGTCATGAAAATGGTACTAATGTCCATTGGTATTCACACCAATTAGTGACACAGATAGTAAGGACTTACGTTATGGTTCTGGTAACCTGGAAAGGCTGAAGGGATTTACAACATTCTTTGATGGACTCAAAGGGTCTGAGCCAGAGGGCAGAATGGAGAATGGAAATAATGGGGAAGAGGAAGCTTTCTGTATTTATTTTCTAGCCTCCTGGCCTTGTATCAGTAATTCATGCATTGATATTTATCACAGAGATTGTTCTTAGAAAAATGACATTGATCTCCCTGGGGTTATTTTCTCAGGTCCAGCACTAATAAAAGTCTGTGCTTGAGGTTGTTAAGGTGGAGAACCAAATGACTTCAGTAGAAAGGCCATTAATTTTCACATTAAGCAAACAGAAAGCATATCCACTTGCAACTATGATTTTATAATCAGATTTTTCAGGCTCAATATATTATCTTAGGCCAAATACTCAACTTTCAATAGCTTTATCTTTGTACCTGAGTAATGTATACCTCTAATGGAGTCATACCTTAGCATTTAGTCATCTTTCTGTTGCTACAAGTTGTTTAGGAAGGGTAGGAAAATCTAGGGCTATGACACACCTATTCAAGTCTAATGTTTGTTTTGGACATGATGGCTTTGGATGGCTTTGGAGTCTTGTTCTAGAGTTTGATCCAAAGTATTTTATATAGCAAATAGAAAATCACTTTATCTTTTTTGATTTTTTGATTGAGAAAGCAATGTAAGAATCTCAGTTATGAATTGCGGCCTTAGTTTCTTGAAGGTGAAAAAAACATAAATGCTCCACATTTTAATGCATTAACTGAAAATCAAGCTGATCTTATTCTTTCTCTGTCCTAGGGCTCTTATTCCATAACTGCAAAATCACTAATACTGGCTTACTTATCAAAACCTAAAAGATTCAGGGCCAAGTGTCAGTTTTGTGCAATGATAGAAATGCCCCCTTTTTTTATGGTGTGTCAGACAAGAAAAACTTTCTTGATTTTCCAAGCATTTCAGCAATACAGAAAAATTAAGTGCTGTTGTCATGGACATTCTACTCACATGAAAAATCCTCCATCATTAAGCAAGAGTATCATGTTCTTGCAAAACCTCTATCTTGTAGATACTGCACAAACAACTGGCTTGTCGTCCATGAGATCTAGGTCCCTATGTGATAGGTCTGGATTAATTTTTCCTTTGGAATTGTGAGAACAATTGGCAAATTTCTCCTAATTTGCCTCCCAAAACATTGAATAATTTAAGAATCTAAGTCTTTGTGTAAGACATATTTGTTGCTTTTCAATGAATAGAAGATTAAATCATCTATGCATAGCCAGGACACTGAAATACATATGACTGCAAGTAGCTGAGGGGTGGTGATTGTGGCCACAAAGCCAGCAAGGAAGTCCACCTGGAATAATTACCTGTGTCCTGGAGTATAACAGGTTACTACTAGAAAGAGAGTCGCAAACTAGTTGAAAGAATTTTGTTGATGTCTTGTTTCTCCTGAACACTTGCAATGAAGCATTCTGCCTCCCTGGGTGAGTGGATTTCATAAATAAGGCAAAGAAAATAGGTACTTAAAAATCTTTAGTTATCAAAATCAAATTGTATTCAGGATTTTATTTCTTTAGTACTATTGGTCCCTCTCCACTCTTTCCTGATGTGACAGTAAAATAATCATAGTGAAATTTAAATTACAGACTTATCAGTCACATAGGTAAGATGCTGTATTAGCTGGGAGAGGCAGTTCACATTGCTCAGAAATATTGTTTAGATCTTATGCAGGACAATGTCCATACCACTGCATCACATTAATGATTTGTTTTACTGAGATTTTGTATAAACAACATAAAAGATGTAAGCTTATTTAAAAGCAATAAAAATGAAACCTAAGATACTGCAGAATTAGATAGTAACTTCCTAAAAAAACCAAAATAGAGGTTGCTGAAAGTACATAACATAGGTTAGAGTCCAGCATTTTCTTGATTAAAGCTGGTTGGCTACTTCAAAATATGAAGACAATGTTGTGAGGACACAGTGAAGGCATAATCTTATAATATCTTTCTGCATGTATTTTCTTTCTTCTTCCCTCAGTTTTGCTAAATAAACTCCATGAGGTTCTTATGCACCAGTATCAGGAAAATATTCCATAGATTATAGTATCAAGTGCTATTTTTCTTTTCTTATTTCTCTTCCAAATGAGAAATTGCTTTTTAGATCATGAACATCTGCACTGGTGGCAGCCACATCCCTGACATGAGATTTATTACTTGGAATTCTTTGTGACTTAATCACATCAATGGAGATTTTTTTTTCAGCAACTGGGAAATTTAAAATATTTAGATACCTGAATACCATTCCTAGGTACTTCTAGAAACTTTAGAAGTTAGAAGGGGCTGTAGGACTAAGGGAACCATAAATAGGAAGATGTGTCATTAGATGTCCTGAAAATTCTTTATTCATCATAGTAGACTCTACTTGTTGCTTATGATGAAAAGAGTAATCAATAACCAGTGTAGCAATACCACTAAGTCACAGATAAAAATCATCAGGCAAATGTTTTCTCTCTTTGTTGCTAGAATTGCTTTTCACTACTGCATATAAACAGGAAAAGGTATATAAAGAGTGATCACTTACTACTTGAAGTAAAGAAAGATACCCAAATCCTACATTATCAAAGTTTACTTTCACGTTTTTCCATCGGGCACTTTGATTGTTTTTTATGAGTTCCTCGCACTGACTAAAATTGTTGATTTGGTCGACTTCAAACCTTTCATCAGTTGTGGTGTTAACACAGTAGTAGAACTTCCCAGCAAAAAGATTTACTCCCATGATGCTGAAAATTAGCCAGAATATAAGACAAACGAGAAGCACGTTCATGATGGATGGAATTGCTCCTAAAAGGGCATTCACAACCACCTAGTACACAAATACAGGGGGAAAGAGAAAAGAGTATAAGCATATTTACAGCAATACATTTTTGTATACTGCTTCACCATTCCTTAATAAATGCTTATTCAGAAACTAATACTATAAATTTTAAAGCAGTACATTAATAACTGTAGCATTGCACTATTCTTTTAAATTATTAACATTAGTACATGTAATGAAAAGAAAGTAAGTGAGAAAATGAAAATAATTAATAGAAAAACAGAAGAGAAGATCTGGCAGTAGTAAGATGATGCCTGACACTGATGTGTTCGAGTTAAAAAAGAAAAATGTGCTAAATGAATAATACAGACATAATAAAATTCTAAAAATGCATGAAATTATGGCTTAAAAATGTTTAAAGCAAAATGGCAACCTGTAGATTTGATCAACATAGTTATGAAATTTAAGATGAAAACACAAATGCCATGAATCTAGAAACTAAGCTCTACATAAAAGAATTATGCGCGAATTAAATACATAACTTTATTGCCTTATTGTTCCATGCAAGATTATAACAAAGATTAATTTCTTTGTATACGAAAGCAAGACAGGTTTGCAATATGTGTCTACTTGAATCAACATAATTTATTTCAAGCTCCAGTCTTGTTGTTTCATGTATTAAGTTAGCAATACCCTTCATTTATCTATAAAAGGATATATTTAGGACTTTTGATTTTGCATTTTAAATTACTTTTGGCCAGTTGCCTTCTCAGACACTTGCAGGCAAGATGTCAATAGACCTTATGTAGATAAAAGATGTACTGTTCTGATATATACAGTAATTAATCACATGTGTCTGTCAAAGCTATCAAAACTTGTGCTGAGCAATTATTTTTCCTTAAGTATCCAATTCCAGATGCTCATTTATAAGTTACATTTTATTTTAAATTATACATATTTTTTATTCTGTAAACTATTGGGACCTGGTAGGAAGGTAAAATAAAATATATAATTGGGCTCTGATTCACAGTGATCTATGTCCTGCTGCGAGGCAGGAAAGGATTGGCATGGATACTTGGAGTATATTAAGCTTTCTTAGTCCATCTCTGTTCCCTGCAATATAGATGCATCCTCCCCACTACCAACATAGTTTTGAGCAAGCTCAGAACTTCTCAATCTTACTACCTGCATTTCACAGCCTCTGGAAGGCCTCTGGAAGAGGAATATTGTGCTTGTGTTATTCATCACTTAGCACCCTCCTCCCCTCCTCCTCCCAAATGTTATGGCCAGGAATTAGGACCTGTTTAGAGATCCTAGGTAGAAATGTTATCCTCAGGGAGTATTATCTTTTCATTTAGAAGGGTCTCCTCCATTGCCAGACAGTAGAAAGGGATTTTTCTGTAACAGAATAATCCTTATCTTTGACAAAACCATGATTTAAAAAAAAAATCTAGCTCTTTTTTTTTTTTTTTTCAATTTTTTTAATAGCTTCTAGTTTTGGTGATTGAAAGATCCCAGTGATAAAACTGTTTCTACTTAGCTTAATGGAACTGAGAACAACATAAGAATTAGAAATGGAATTAGAAATTTGAAATTTGCACCATCTGACCTGATCTATGACACTGTATTATGCTATTGCTGCTTTGAAATTCTATGCCAGCTAGTGTTTGTCTTATCTTTTTTCTCCCCACTCATAAAAATGTTCCAGATGTGTTACACTGATTGAATTCCTCTGTTTAATCTTGATGCAAAACCTGAAAATAAAGATGTCAAGAAAGAAAGATGGGGATTTAGTTCTGCAGCTTAAATAAATGAAGGTTACCTGTGCTCACACAAAGAATAGTTTTGCATGAATTGAGTGCCTGTAGCAGTTACCTTTTCAACAACCCTGACATCCATTGAACCGCAGCACAGATCCAGAACAGGCAGCAGAATACTAACAGCAACAATAATTGTTACAACAATTGCGAATTGATAATAGTTGTAGAAAGAAAGATTTCTACAAAATGCATCAGTGTGTCTTGCATCTTTAGATGAACAGGTAATGCAGTCGCACCACTGAGACTATGAAAAGATCAGCCACATCTTCTTGGATAAAAAAAAGAACAGCTTTCAGCAACTGTTCCAACAATGCTTCCAACAACTTATTTCATATAGGTCACTAAAAACCCATCAAATGGTAACAATTTTTGGTCACTACTGACCTGGCCTGGATGCGAACTGGTGACCTAGAGATGAAAGGCTCTGTATCATATTACCAACCCCTTGAGCTATCCAGTCCCCCTGGAAGGTTTTTTAAGAAAAGAAGAAAAGAAAATTAAAACTTTTAGAAGTTGATTTCTGTTTGCATTTTTTTTTGTGTTTGTTTTCTTTTTCCCCCAAAAGTATTGAGCCTTTCCCCTATTATATTTATAATGTAAAACTGCATTTTTACACGTTGGGCAGATGCTTGGCTGACTGTGAAGTCCACCTTAGGAAAAAGTTTTTAATTTCTCGTACACATACAGTTGGAGGTAATAGCCTTAACAGCACTTTTCTGTTTTACTTTTATTTTGTATTTGCTTTGGGAATTAGCTGAGGTATTTCAGGTTAACCAGGACATTAACTTTATATGTATCCAAGATACCACCCATACATACACAGACAACACCTACACACATAAGTTACAGCAAATGGACAGAAGAAAGGGAGAGCCAATTGAAAAGTGAACTGAATCCAGAATCATTCTTATCTTGCTAGAAAGAGTCTGTAGAAGGTTAAAAGAACATTGGCAACTACAGCTCTTATTTTTGCTTGTTCATTAAATGTATATCAGATATACGTGATTCAAATTGCATTTTTTGTTTTAAAAGGGACTGTTCTCTTGGGCCTAATTTCTGTTATTCCTTGATACTGAATATAATGCCAGTTAATTGGAAAAAGATGCATAATTGTTTGCATAATTGTTTCTTTGCTTTTATAAATTACCTATGCATTTCCTCAAAGCTGGGATGTTGCTGGTCAGGCTGACTCCAGTGAGCAAAGCTGCAAAAGCCCAAGTTGATTCTGCTTGTTCACCTTCCTATAGCTTCAGGTAGGTGGAACAGCAATAGGGACAAGTGAGAAACAACACCTGATGCCTAAAACGACAAAGGGGCTCTAGACTATTTTACTTTTCAATCAACATTCATTCAGGGGAAAAAAAAAATATCATTGTGGGAAACCATGTCTCCTCTAGAAGAAAGCAGTATTTCATATATGTATACACAATTTTTTGTGTTTACATTTCCATAACATTTATCTTCCAACATCAGATTTATACATAAGATAAAAGAATTACTGCAATACTAATTATATGTCCTATCTTCTGGCCAATATGACTTTATGCTGAGAGAAATTAGTAGTTCAGTTGTTTTTCATTGTTACTGTTTGTATCTTCTTCTGGAAAACTCTCCAAAGAAAACAGCAAAAGCTAGACAAAAAATCATTTTTGCTATCAGAACTGTTCATATGTGTAGAATAAGGATTGTACGAAACACCAGTTTATCCCTGCTGTATGAATAGAATACAAAGAATTTTTTCTAGATTGAGCCCTGCTGTGGGAGACATAGCTGAACATATTATTAGATATAAATGTATTTTAGTTGCCAGAAGAAAGTATTTTCCATAGATCCTTGTACCTCAGCCACCACAGACTTTTCAGGAATTCCTACACTGGAGCTGAGTAATGGATATGTCAGGGCCTCCTGAAATAAACAAGGAAAAATCTTTAGTAGTACTTATCCACTTTCACCATAACTTTTGCGGATTTTGTGAAGGAGTTCCAAGCTCTGTTCCTGGTGCAAATGAGGAGGAAGTTACCATCTTTGGGATGGAAAGGGAGATTACAGGACTGCATCTGGAACATTCTTTCTACTTAAAATTAAAAAGTACTTTATTTGACTCCACTTGGAAGAAATCAACTTTGTAATTTTATGTGTAAAAAGAAAAAGTTCCTAAAGAGCTGCTGGAGAGAACTGCACTGAAAGATGGAGAAATGAGCAAGTAGACATTGGTTTAGATTCTCGGTGCACCACATTGGTAAGATTGCTGGAATGTGCAGGAGGTATGCCATGAATGGACACGGAGGCACAGGTGACATATGGGATCTGAATGTAGCATGTTCTCATAGTGAAGGACCTGGAGGACAACACACAAGGGAGTCTAGAAGATCCTGAAACCACACAGACTTGATCAAGTGGGTATCAAGTAACAGACAGGTGTATTCTCTCTTAAACTGTGGAAGAGTTGAGGCAAGGGAGGAAAGGACATAGAAATTGTAGGTAAACATACAGTAACTTTCCCAGTCAGGGGATCGAAAGAGCATCTGAGGCAGACCATGAAGAAAGCCCATCCTTGAATCAAAAAGATTAGCACTGTCTGATGCTGTAATAATGGCTTTCTGTTCTCCCTGGTACTATAAAATTGATGATGGAAACTGCCTTTCTCTCAAGTTAGAGGAGCCACTTCCACAAGTCATAACACAGTAGAAAGTCAATGGGATTCAAGGAAGTGGTTATGGGGCTTAATTTAGGAGCAGCTAAGTCAGTTGAAAATGTTTGTCACAACAGCAATGGAGGAAGTGGACCTGTGGGCCAGCAGACAATAAAAACACTGCCCAGTGCAGAGAATTAAGACTGACCCTCTAGGGCTCTGGAATCTCTGCCACAGTTGCTTAGTGTGAGGTTTGGAGATGCCCATGAAGGAAGCTAACTGGTGATGCAGTACAGGAAAAATATTCCCACATGAGATAGCCTGTTTCATCTGAGTGTATACATAGAGTTGGATTGAAGAGGGATGTGTGGCTGGTGGGAGAGAAAGGTTAAAACTGGAAGATTTGGTGAGGAGGGAGTAATTTCTCTCGAAGTGAACTTGCAGCTGGGAATGCTGAGCATGTCAAGAGTGGGAAAATTTAATTTATTATGTCTAGTGTTGTTTATCCTCTGCCTGGTTTGAGAAGTAGAATTCTTGTGTAGAGATAATACACTCTCACAGACATGCTTGAGCCTTCTGCTGAGAGACAGAGAAGAGATCATAAAAGCACAGCCTTGTGGTAAGCTGCACATATGCAAAGCTCTTGCATATACTGGGGCAGGCTGTGGGCCCTGATGTCCCCATGAGAAGGGAGTCTGTGTCCCCATGTGTCTCTGCCTCCCACCATTGTTAGCAAGGTAATGAAATAAATCCACTCTTTGCATTTCAGCTGTATTTTGTGGTTGCCCTGGTTACCTGTCAATTCACACAATGGCTATCTAAGGATTAAAGTTCTTTATATTGAAGGGATGAAGTATATGTGCATTGCCACAGCAGTAATGTAGATGGGAATTTTACTCACAAATAATAATGAAAATTTATTCCATTTTATCAATGTTTATATCAGGTAATATGTGACATATGTGACATTGCAGTCTAGCAGATGAGGCCAGAAGGGGAAAGGAAGGAAGAAAGAGAAGGAATTGAGAGAGAGAGAGAGAGAGAGAGAGAGAGAGAGAGAGAGAGAGATTGTGACAATTCCTTTACCTCAAAACTACATATTTTCTCATTGAGTAGCTTAGAATGGTACCCTGGGAAGAGGCATGCTGCATATGCTTGATAATCAGCTATGAACTGGCTGTAGAGACAACAATGGATGAAAATTAAGTATAACTGTGAGAGAAAGTGCAACCTACTTGACAAGATCCAAATAATGATTAGGGAGGAACTAGGAGAATTTTTAGATTCTAGGAATCTAAAAATGTAGATAAATCCAAGTAATTCAAACTTTCTCATTTTTAATTAATTACTCCTCTCTATTTTATCTAAATGGATTTCTTGCAAGAAACTAACTTTCATAACTTTTTCCCACAAATAGAAATCAGAGTGGTACAAATGTATGATCTATAATCTACTAACTACATTCCATTGTTCCAGTATTTACCTCACAAAAATAAAAATTAAAAACCAACAAACAATCAAAAAACCACCAAAAAATCCCAATCCAATCCAAACAAAAAAAAATCCATCAAAATGAAAATCTAATACCCTCATCCTCCAAATTAAAAAAAATAAAACCAAAAACCTCCCTAAAACTCCTTCTATCAAATAAGAATTTTCCATAACCCAGCTTAGAGCTGTTTTCTTGTTATCACTGTGCACATCTGAGAAGTCTGGCTTTGTCTCTTATCTATCTTCCAAACAAAATTACAGGCAATTTATGGATTTTGCCATTTAGAGGTGTATAGTAAAAGAACTAGTTTCCACCTTTCCTACACAGTTTGTCTTAATTCTATGTGCATACATATTTTTTATTCTTAATGACATGATCTACGATCATGTAAGGCCAGAATTGAATAACATTTAGAAAAATGTTTAGAACAGTTATAAGAAAATTGAAAAAATAGAAAACTCTTTATTCTAGCAAACTAATATTTATCTTTAAGTCATGATCACTAAAAATTAGTAAACCAAAAGCTTGTAGAAGTAAATTATGATAGTGGGACTATACTATTATTTAAACCAATTTTTAAAAAAAAGCAAAAAGAAGATTGTTTCCTGAAAGAAACAATGAATGCATTTTGTCAGTGTCAGGCATGAGAAGCACCTTGTGTGAACCAATTAAAAAAATTTATTTATGACAATGTCTTCAATTTTTTGAGTAAAATGAAGACTGCTTTGGGAATATACAGTGAAGATTATTAGAAGAATACCATTTAAAGCAGTGGTTGTAAACAAAAGTTGGATTTAAATGAGGGTATGCAAAGACAGGCAGGTGGAAGGAACCAAAGAGACCTGTCAAGGAGTTACAAGTAAATGAACAAATAAAGCTGAAGTAAGAGATAAAAGATTTCAGAGAAGGAAATCACTCCCTGAACAAGCCAATTACTGTATTTTCTACTTTTCTGTAACTGTTACTGTACAAGTGCACCAGACTGAATAATACTTCTGATAATGAATTTTATCTTCAAAGAAAGCAAAATACTTTCTCAAACAATGCACAAACTATTTTTATGATGCTTTCTGCTGGAGAAATTTCATGCTATTGGATGGGGAGTTTATGTCTTGGAATGCCACAATTGTTAGATTCAGCTAGATGATTCTGCAGTTCTGTTCTAGCTTTTATAAGAAAATTTAACTTGTTTAAATTAGCAACACAAGTATTTGTTATTCATGTAACAGTGTGTTAAAAGTAAGCAACATTCCTGGATTTAACAAAGACTGGAGGTTCTGGAGCAGCCTGATTCTGTTTCTCATCAGAAATCAAATACGCAAAAAGTACTTTTGAAGACAACATAGGACAAAAGACAATTTAACATATTCTGTGATAAAATACAATAATTATCTGCCAAGTAATAAATCACATGGCTCCATTTGTTTGAGAAGACCTGGTAAATATTGTAAAGAGACAGGTGCATGAAAACAGAGCAATTACTTGATGTGGGAATAGTCTTCGTATTTCATTGGATGCAGTGAAAAAAACCCCAACTTTTTGCCCTCCTTGTTGCATTACTGAAATATTATTGACTGTTACATGCCCTGTAACATTTTCAATTAAAATGCAAACTATATTATGTATCCCATTCAAATTTCATTTAATTTTGATCTTAAAAGTAAGGATTTTCTGTAAGATACAACAAATACAAATCTAGAGAAAAATGGTATCAATTTCAATTCTATAAGATAACTCTTCAAAAGTTTTCTTCTAATTGAAGAATTACAATCTAAAAAAAGTACTGAGATATTTCCTATATGATTTATGAACATCTGTACAGTGGGACTTCAAAGTTTATAAATATTTAAGTGCCTTTCAGGAGACATAAAACATCTAATAGACTTTCCTTAAAACTCAAAGGTAATGAATAATATCACAGTCCTCAAAAAATCCTTCCAAGTGCATAATCCTTAGATCAACAAAATAGATTCCTCTGTTTTTAAGAGAAATTTGCAGAAAATATTCACTCACTTTCTTGAGAGTGAATACATAATTCTTAACTTAAATTTACAGTGAACACAGCTGATACTGATACATCATTTACACTGAAGCTATAATAACCCCTGCACTAATGATACCCTCCTGCAGGTGGTTCTTGCAAGGGTTGTAGTTCCAAGAAGTGA
Source organism: Dasyornis broadbenti (assembly GCA_013397935.1). Lineage (NCBI taxonomy): Eukaryota > Metazoa > Chordata > Aves > Passeriformes > Dasyornithidae > Dasyornis > Dasyornis broadbenti. Next base: position 1,037,906 of record VZRN01003024.1, read on the forward strand.
ATTTTTTTAATGATTGTAGTGAATGTGATATTTTCATGTCACTGACACGTCTCCTGCAGAACATTTCTAAACCCCAAGAAAGATAATACTCTTACTGGCATTTTATAAAAAATTACAAAAAGTAGTTTCCAACACAGGACAAAGAAGACTGAATTTAGATTCCAAGAAGGGATTTTGTATGTTATATGTTGTGTGCATACACTTGGAGTGATTTACTTAATCTAACATACATGTTTACAATTATGCAAAAATTTAAACTGCAATTATATAGATACCTGTAGTTGTGACTATTAAGATCACAGTATTTTGGAGTGTCTTTAATGTATTAAGAGTAATGTGCAAAACTTTCTACAAGTTATTTTGAATATATATAGCTAAATTGAGTAACAAGGTAAAGCACAGATCTTCCCAAAACAACATAAAAGCCAGATTCAAATTTTTAAAGAAAGCCAAATTCTATCTCAGTTTAAAAAGCAACTAAAAGTCTTTAAACAGCTGAGGTACCTTTGTCCTGCAAAAAGAACTCCAGAAACTCTAAATAACAATACTGATTTGCTCATACGTTTTCATGTTTTTTCTTTAATATAAAAAAAGATTCAAAGAATTATCTCCAAATATTTAAAGCAATTGAGAGGCAGTGTGGGATGAATATATAGAAATCTACTTTTTCTGTACTGGGATTTGCAGATAAGTTTGTCTCTCCTCCTAATCCTTAATATATGATATAGTGATTAGTCAGACTGTGCTCATTAAGGGTAGAAAAGGGAGAAATACTGTACCCATAATACAGATTAGGGGAGGAACCAGAGGTCCACCCCATCCAAGCTGAAACGTATCCTATATGAAATAGAAATATATAGCCTGTTATTAGTTGTGAATCTGTAATGACAGACACTTGATGCTATGTTTTGTAGCTCAATTATATGAGAAATGTTTCTTTCATATGAATGGAGTTTTGAGTACTCTTGAAAATGCCTCATTGTCACTTTACTGGTAACGGAATCTAAGAAATAGCCATTGAATTTTAGAGGCTATTTAAGACATCAAATACTCTAATTTGGTTTTAAAAGTTATGAAATTGGACTGGAAATTTGAAATACAGTAAATGTTTAAAGCCATCAGCCAGAAATATGCATAAGGCATGCAAAACTGAAAGTGCAAGTGGATTTCAGATTGTTTGCTGCCTTCTACTATTTCTCTAATAAATAAATCAAGCACGGCATAACATGCTTTATTTTGTGAAATTAGACACAAATGCATGCTTTATTGTCACTTAATTCTCTAACTCAGCAAAGCAATGTACTCAGTATTCTACATTTACAGGTAGCATACCAATTCAGAACTAGCGCAAAAGCATTATATTGCGAGTACTAAAAAGCTAAACAAAAAGCAATGGGTATATTCAAATCTCACTTTGCAGCTACTTCTGCTTAGTACATACACTAATTGAGATGAGAATATAAACCCTAAGACAGGAATTTAAATTAAATTAAAGCAATCCTTTACTTTGCCTTCCAGCATCTGGGTGGAGTTGGTTTTGAGATTCAATACAGAAATTTAATTCAATATTAAAATTTCTCAGAATTCAGTATACTGATACAGCAGATATTCTGAATGCCTTTAATATGGCAAAATTCACTTCTGTGCTTAAGACAAGCACAGGCTATGGATCACTTCTACCCTGTTTCAGTGCAAGCAATTAATATATCTTATATTTCTTTGGAAAGAATTTATCCCATTTATGAAACAGCATAATTATAAAATTAAGTTGTAACTAAAAAGTATAGCTGAAGACTTTTAACAATGTAACACTTTTAACAATGTCACTTAATATGTGAAGCATGTTTCATATTTAGGTGTAACAGAATAGTCATTAGTATTTACTGACTGTGGAAAATACTGCATTCTTCTGATTCACCAGAATGATAACCTTATTTAAGGAAAACATTGATTGAATTAAAGTGGTTGAGTACTTGACAAATTGTTTTACAAAACGATGCAGAGCTCTTTATATACACATACTTGTGGAATACTTAGGATATTTTACATTTTCAAAGCAAAATTTGCACAGTTTTGAACATGGGTAAACATTCAAATTTAAACACATGCTGAATAAAAACTCAGTTTGTTTTATCACATCTCAGTGTAGGTATGGGCAATACAAGAAAGCAAAGAGGGCTGATTTATTTTTACTTTCTGCAGACAGAAAAAAGAATCTCTTCTTATGAATTCTTATGAAATGAATTCAGTTTCTGAGAAGACTGCAATTTGACTATAGTCTTATGAGCTGGTCAATTATTTATTTTTTACTGTTCGTGAGTCATTCATAAAGTAACGCCAACAACTGTCAGTGAGCTGTTTTGAATACTTGCCAAGTGCTTTGGGAAAAAAAAACAATTTCAGAAGTACATGTAGTAACTATAAGGTGTATATATATTTGGCCAGTCAAATTTGCTAAGTGACTGGAATCGGGTACTTCATTGACTATCATTAATATTGGAGGACAGAGCTAAAGCCTTTTTGCTTTTCCAAGCTAGTCTGTGATTCCTACACTGTAAATTGCTCATGAATTATTCATGTTGTGTAGCTGGAATTCTATCTTATGATTGGGCTTCTGGCATAGTTTCATAATTATTCAGCAAGAAATAAGGGAAACAGTCAATAGATTCCAAATAACATGTACCTTAATAACAGGCTCTTTAAGCATGAATATCTCACAAGTAAATCTTGTAAGTGGAAAATTTTCTAAGGCAATCATGTAAAGATATAGAAAAATTAAAGAAAACATCTGGTAATCAATTTTGACATTATCTTTCTAGAAATGACCTTTTTTTCCCAATATAATTTTAAGAGCTGCAGTTTTTTTTTTCCCTGTGTAATATCTGTACTGGTCTCCCAGTCCTCCTGCAGCTGACCGGAACATCATTAAAAAAGTAAAGCTGACAGCAGTTTCCCAACATTTCTCTGCACAAAACCACATACATTTATCTGAATGTTCATGAACAGTATGTACAAAGAACGACAAAGAGAAAAATCACTAAATCAAATAGTTGCACATTCTGTAGTACTTGACCAGCTCTTACCCTGCTGAATATCAGTTCATGAGTTTCAAATAAGGAGAAAACTGTTAAAAGTCAGTTTGCTGCAAGAAATTTATTAATCTAGTAATCATTGGTTAGCAGTGTATTTTCTGCTGCATTCTGAAGTAGAGATAGGTAGTCTGCTGAATACAATTTCAGGAAAAGAATTCAAAGCCTCAGTTTGACTTCACTAATCTTAGATTTCTTCCTAAAGATTTTTCAGATAGTATATTCTAGACTATTCCACTGGTTTATAATTGACTTGAAATTTATTAGTGTATTGTTTCCTATTACGTTTCCATAAAGCAGGAAAAAGCATTCTCTTAAAACATATTTCATTGACATGCATATAGAGTTAGTTTGTATTCAGTGGCTTTAAGGAACAGAAGGTATAAACAAATGAATAAATAAGTTAAAATGCCTTCTTGAGTGAGATGAATAATAAGCAGGGCCTCTAAGTTACTCAGAGTAGCAAGAAATAACCTTATATACATTGAACTGAATATTGAATAGAGATCAGTTGAAATAAAATAAGCATTTACATGACAAAAATAGTAACTTCATAGAGGAATCAAATAACTCGATTTGCTTTTTAAGTCAGCCAAACTCAGAAATAGATTTAAACCACTAGTGGGTATGAATATGTCTGTAGTATAACCTAATTCAGTGGGGCTAGATTAAAGGGGTTTTATCAAATATAATGAAAAATGAAGAATTTTGATCTCTAGCAGAACGTATCTTTGTTAACTAATGTTAAATTACATTCCTGTATAAATATATTGTAATATGTTTATTAGTAAAAAAATTAACACAATTTTTTTACATTTTATTTATTATTAAGACTCTGTTAAGAGAGTTCATAGTTGGAAATTTCAAAGAGTCATATAGAAAACTCCTGAGATTGGCTAGAAAGTAAAGTAACCTTAATGAATGTAAGTTCTATGTGATACTGCATATGGATTTAGGTGAATTGATGAAGCTTTTTGCTTATCTGTTAGTAAAAGATATGCGATAAAAAGATAGTGCAGCCTTTCTGCATGGACTTGTCATTCCTTGTTCTGCATGCATGTATTCTTTCTATGCATGCATAGTTTCAGATTCTTTCACGTTGTCTTACCCTCATGCCTTCAAATCGTGACAAAGCTCTTAGAGGTCTCAAAGCTCTTAGTGTCCTAAGGGACTTAATGGCACCAAGTTCAGAGTAACCCAATGCATTTGCTGTTAAGCTAACCAAAGAGACCTATATGAAAACAGGAAAGTAAAAATTATTATATTGTACATACTGCTTTACATACCATAGATGTGAGATATACACTTCTTTAGAAGATTCTAATTTTGGATCACTTTCTTCAAGAATAGGGAGTCTTTCAAGTAAAAAAAAAAAAAAGAAGAAAGAAGCAATATGAAAGAAGAATACGTAAACAAACAAAAATATCATAAGATAACTGATGTCTGGAAACATTAATACTTCTGAATTTCATCCTTTGCTACTGATTTGAGGACATTTAAAACCACAAAACCCCAATTAATCTCTCCTTTTTACCAATTTAGGTATTGCTCTCATTTTTAATTTGTTTTAAAATGCTGTTGGGATCAATAATTATGGTTGATAATGTCAATTTGATTGCTCACAACTGAAAGACAAGTGATTGAAGTTTGTCTTGAACTAACACATGAGTCACAGAACCGCATTGCTCCTCTGAAAATTAGTAAAAAGGATTATTTTTGCTATTGTCAGTTTTACTGACTAATACTTTTGCCTGACTGCTGAAATTATCTGCTTTACAAGCTAATATTAACCTGGACTATGCTGTTGCTAAGACCTTATAAGAACAGTTCCATAGGTGGAAGAACTTGGCAGGCTTTTAAATATTCCATGTCCCTACATTACCTTAGTGTGAAATACCACATTCTCCACATTTGCTATGGCACCTGTCCAAAATATTAACTTCTGTTTGTTTCCCATTTCCCCTAAATGTTCCCTCACTATGCTGTTCTAATTGCTTACCTATTTATTGGGCCAAAAATAGCATAATGTTCTCATGTACTCTTATAAGGAACAATGTATCAGGTAAAGGGAACTCTAGGACTGCTCATATTTAAAAAGAAGCTTTATATGTGAATTCTTTAGGTTTTAAAAGTTAATAGCTTTTCTGAACTTTTCAACATCTCTAACAACACACAAAACTAGGTTCTTTTGAAATGTGAATTTCTTTTTCCAGCACATTCATCGTATTACTGAAAACTTTTAAACTGCCATAATCTAAAGCAAAATTAAAGAAAATATCCACATGTGTAAATTCAGCATTTATCATGAGCTAATTTGAATTGTACATTTGAATATGTACTATACCTTCACATAATGATGTATTCAAATTCTTGCATTCACAAGAAGGCTGTTTGGGATATTATGATTTAAATAAGGTCAAATATTAGAGAAAATTAGTTTAGAAAAGGAACAGATGCTTCTGCTTGCATGCTTCTTCAAGCTTTTTGTTGTAGGTGTCACTTAGGCACCCATTTTGAGAAGAATTTCAATACTAAAGACCAGTGTTTTCCAAGAAAGGGTGCAGTCTTTGTATGAAACATGGTTATCTGTAGCTGTATATGTGAGTTGAACCCTAGATATATTTAAACCATAATGAGCACAAATCAAAAAGTTGTAAACACTCATCAAAAAACAAAGCTGAAGAAAATTAATTGCTCTAATTAGCCTTTGTATGATGGGAATACATTACGAAACTTGAATTTTGGCAATTCTTTGGGACAATAAAGTCTTATAAAGTTCCTTATTTCTCTATTCAGCATATGCTTTTAAGTCAATTAAAACAGGACAAAAATAATCTTAATTTTAAAACTGAGTTTGTTCAATATTTGGGTTTTTTATATCTTTTACCTGAAATTACTGTCTTGAAAATATAGTGACTGGTTCTGGTTTTGTAACTATGTGAAACATAGTATTTTAGGTTCACTCACAGAAATTCATGAACTGCAGAAACAGTATGCATTCTTGCACATTGGAGGTTTTTTTCCTAGGGGGTATACTTAGGATATTCTTAAATTCTCCATAAAGTATCAATGCATCAAGAAATGTTCTCTTCCATGTCACAGCACAGTACAGTAGTGCCAGAACTATATGATAACCCTTGCAGCAAAGATTTCAAACATGGCTGTGAAGACTGCAATTTCAGTAATATTTATTGGACTTCAATACTAAGCCACACTACCAATGCCAGAGCTATATCTTGCTTTCCTTGTGGAACTCTAATTTATCCATATGCTGAAATTTGTGGACATGGTGTTCATTTTCTTGCCAGATGAGTTTTCATTCAGATGTGTGTCTGATGTCTGGTGGGTCAGACACCCATTTAAATGCTGGATTCAACCTAGACCACAGCAGGAGGGATGCTGGATCTGAAGGTGGGAGCGAGAAGCACAGATCAGAATGCAGGGCAGCATGACCTGTTTGAACAGCACTGTTGGGATAAACCCTCTAACTGCTTGTGGGGCTACCATGTGAGGACCTTCTCTTAGCAGGAGAACTTCCAGTCATTCTTAATTCTTTGTTATAGCAAGGCAGTGCTACAAGCATAAAGTGGAAGACAGAGAAACGTGGAATTTTTCCAGCTACCTTACTTTTAAAATTGAAAAGTAAACTAGTTGGCATTAATAGATGTTGTAGTTGCAGATAAGGGAATTTTAAAAATAATTAGATAAATATAGAAGTGTCACTTAGGAAATGCACTACATACATCAACAATCAGGAAGTCCAGCCAGCACCAGGCATTAGTAAAATATGTTTGGTAGCCATAGGCCACCCACTTCAGCAGCATTTCCAGAATGAAGATGTAAGTGAAGACTTTGTCAGCATACTCCAGCATGGTCTTGATAGTTTTACGTTGCTCAATATATATGTCTTCAAAAGCCTGTGAGTATAAACATTCAAAGATACATTATTTTTTGTTATTGCTCATATTTTGGGTTGTAATGCAACAAACCAAAAAATGCAACAAAAAGGGAAATAATCTTCAAGAAAAAGCAAGGGTGTGTAATTTCTATCTAATGGTTCTTTTTCTGCTAACTCAATATATACCTGTTTTTCCCTATGGAAATATATTTTCCAGCTCACAAGAGGAAGAAGCAGATATTGCACAGCAACCACTCCACTGGTCAGAGATATTTTAAAATTTATTTATTGCTGATAGTGAATTATTCTTCTCAGATCATGTTCCATACTGACAAATAGAATTGATTCTGCAAAGTATTGTGCTTGAACTGAATTCCACTGAGATAATTTGTCTTGTATATAGCTAGAGCCAATTTCCAAACCCAGGGCCATAGCTGTAAAATTTTCAGGACAATGACAATAAAATCTAGTTTTTGTTTTTAAGTCCTTTAGCTTCCTGAAAATTGTAAGTTGTAAATCATAAAATAAGTTCTTCCTTTCTTGAAAAGAATTTATTTAGCTAAATCAATTACCTGCTTCATTATTCACATTTTATGAGATACATAGAATTTCTGAGCTCCTTGCTATGTTATTTACACTTTTTGTGTTCTCATTTTGAGGCATTTGAAAAAACATAGTTCCTGCTTCTCATAAATTCTTCAAAATTTTTTTCCTTAATTGTTTTCAAATTTCAATTATGCTATTATTTCTTATGGAGACTGACTGATTTCATCAGACTGAAAGAACTGGAATGATATGCTAGCTTGCAAAGCTTTGGATATTTATTGATACTAACGTACATTTTTACTCAGCTTGCTTTTGAATCACTTGACATCTGTCAGTTCAAATTATTAGTGGTTGTATATCAATCACCAAACTAAGATCCTTGTACCAGTAATTCTAGTTACTTAGATCAGGCTCTAGGGTACCTGACACATATATTCACTAAAAGCGGGGAAGTCAGCACATGTCATTTCATTTGTACAGGTGGGAGTATGCCAGAGGCTGAGCAAGCAGTGCTCTTGGCAGCAGAAGTGTGACTGCTCCCTGCCTGAGTGCCCTGGGGAGGGGCTTACAGGCAGCTTGCATCCTGATTTCCTGGCTGTGATGACAATGAGATTTGTCTGGAGCATGGCCTTGGGGTGAATATTGGGATACAGTGCTGGCAGATACAGAGAGACATTTTCACTATCACAAGAGACTTTAAAGGGAGAGCAGAGTCTCATCTCCAGAGGCCTGTGCTAGTCCATGGTCTTTGAAACCTTTTCACCAAAGGTTCTGTGAGTGACACACCTTAGGCTCACAAGCACGAGGTACTAACACTGTGAGATCTTGTCTCAAACTTTCTCTATGTATAGTAGTAGAAATTCACCTTTTTCAGATCTCTTTCCACTACTTTTTTCTCATTTAAATCCTTGTCACTGAAGTTTTTCTCCACTCGGTTGCATGAACCAAAGTTCAATAGCGTAGACTTGAGCTTTCTGTTATTTGGAGGGTTTTAAATGACAGGGAAGGTGTCACATGGTATGGCATAGAAGTTGTTTTTCTGATGGTTGTGTTGATATTAGACCAAACAAAAGCTGAGATGTAGCTGAAACTAATGATAGGTATTATCATAAACTGCTAACAGTATTAACAGTATTTTAAAGTGTTGGGAGTGGTCTAAAGAGCTTATACTACAATTTTGCAACACTCTATTTTAATTATGTAGGAAGTTAAGTAATTTGCCAGGTTATTAAATCTACCAGGGCAGATGCTAGATATACTCTGCATTATCTCAGAGCAAATAGTTTGCCTCAGAAACTCCACCTCAGTATATACCCAGGCTCATCTTAATTGAACAATTCATCTCCAATTTCTTTATTCTTTGTCATTTTTATTTTTGAAAATAACATATTACTGTTATGGTTTATTTCATTTATTGTTATAGATTTGTATTATGGTTGGCCTCTGTTTATTCTGCCCCTGCATGCTTGTTAAAGCAAATTCATGTTTTTACTTATGTCCCTTCAGTCTACATGAGTATGAGTCAGTAGAAGCTGAATTGTAAGTCTAAATAATAAATTCTTATTCTTAGAAAGAAATAAAGTCTTAGCGTTGTTTGCTGTTCTAGCACACAGCATTTATAGGACTACATAAGCCAGCTCTGGCCCTTGCAAGGTGTTGTGAACTGTTTCTGCCATTATTGCTCCAAACACTTCAACAGTGACAGTTCTTTTCCCTGAGCTACATCAGCAAACAGCAGTGAAATGAGAGAACAAACTCAAATAACAAAGTTTAGTGTGTTCTCTTCTTCACACGTTGCTCCTCTCTGCCTGAGGCATATCACTGCCACATCCAGGAATGGAGTTAGGTTCTCTCTAAATGCTTATGTCAGTTCTTTTTTCTACATATTGTTGAGAAGAGACTTTTAGTCATTTTTTTCAAGGCGTGAATAAAATTTAGTCCTGTCATTTGAAGACATGGAATTGTGTTAAGTTAATATAATGTCAGAAGACGCAGCTTTTAAGGAGTTTTCTGACAACATGACAACATTCTGTTCATGTTTTACTTACCAGAGCTCCGCTACTGAGGAGAATCATAAAGACAATGAAAGTTTCAAACCAGTTGTGTTCAACAATCCTGAAGCAGGTTTTTCTAAGGTTCCACCACTGCTTTCCTCTCCCTTCTTCTATACTTACTTGACAGCACTTGAACCTTCTTACACAGCCTTTAGAACAGTGTATGTAATAAGAGGAGGAAAAAAAGATTTTGTTGAGTTCCATTAATTTTGGTTATGCATTCTGTTAATGACACAATGCTATCTTTACTGAGCTATTTAATAAAAACCCAGTAGATTTTCATCTAGATGACCTTCTTTTTTCTTCAAAGAAAGAAAAACAAACATTGAGACAGTTGGAATTTACAATTAAATGAACAAGTGAGAAGAAAGTATTTCTCATTTATCAAGAAGTAAGTGCTCAATACAGCACACTGAAAAAGATAAAAGTCCATAGAACGTGAAGCCAAATTACAGCATACAAAGTAAGTGTTAAAATATACAAACTCATCCAAATGTCAGGTAGGTTTATACAGTAAGATATGGGCAAATGATATGACATTGTACTTTTTGTTCAGGATACTCAATTCAGACAACGCTGCATTCATTACATGAAAAGATCCAAGCCTCATCTGAGTTCTGGGCTTTTCAGTACCAGCTAATTTCTCTAACTTGTGCCCCTAATTTATTTACGTTTTTATGATTTAGCTGCTGACTTTTATCTGGAAAAATATTAGTAATAAATAATGGTATTTTTCCTTGACAAATCCAAGACTGTTACAGTACAAGTTTTACAAGTTCAATGTAAATTTCTAATGAATGATCTATTATCATGCCCAGAAATAACCTAACCTGACATTAGCAACGTTTCTCCAATGTCTAAATCTAGCTTTTGCTTATAGATACCAAAATTGGCATTTGTATGCTTACATGACTGTTTTTAAAATATTCCTTTCCCCACCTCCTTCACATGCACACATCCTAAGGTTTCTCACAAGGAAATGCCATTGGAAAAACATTTATGACCAGATTGTGATTTTATTGAATTGTGCGCCAACAGAAGGAAGAATGAAAGATGAAGGAGTCCATCAGGTCAGATTGTTCTTGCCCAAAGTGGCACACAAGGTTCTTGCTTCTCCTTTTGCCAATTTGTAGAAGATTCATTTATCATTTTGCACAAGACCATCTAGGTGCAATTTTTATTTATCACTAAACAGCTGTTTTAGTAATGTATACTTTATAAAGCACTTCGATATCTATGAAGAATATTTTAAAAATAGTGTGTTATTTTATTACCTAAGAGTCTGTAACTAAACTCAGAAAATACAATAACATACTTTCAATAATGTATTTTTCTGGTTTTAAAAATAGATATACATTTCCAAAAAAAAGTTTCCATAACTGTTTATCCAATATATAGTATACTTGTTGTATCAGTGTCCATATAATATAATATGGACTAAAAGTACTACTGCTAATAATCAGAGTTTAAACATTAAGAAAAGGGTAATATGATTCATAAATTTTAATACTTAACTTACATAGAAAATTATTCTGTAATTCTATTAATAAAGTATTACTAGTATTTTTGTTTGAAATACCTTCTGTGAAGCAGGCCTCTGGCTCCTGGGCTTCTTCAGGTTCAGCTTCTGGTTGTTCTTCTGCAGGAAGTCCAATATCAACTGTACTACCTTCAGATGAACTAGATGAATTTAACTTCTGTAAAGGAAAGAATTATCACAAATGCACAGTAAATAATTTTGAGGCAAATATTATTTGATTCTGGAATAAGTAAATTAGACAATGTTTTGAATGTTCTAGAATTCCACATAAGCAAATTGCTGATAAACATCTGTGAAATTTATACAGCCTGGTTTTCCTCCTGCACTGTATGAATCCATTAAATAGAAGGTATATCAGTAATAGATCAGACTTTAAAAAAAAATTATGCTTTAAACTGAAAAATATGGGTAATGATGCTAAATCTGTGAAGATTTATGACCACAACAAACCATAAGTGGTAATGATCTCTTGACCTACATAGAAATAATGAAGCTTAAACAAATATGCAGGAATTTGTAGTGTCTACTGAAAATCAGGTAAGAGTCTAAAAATAAGTACGTAAATGAGGTGGGAGCTCAGAGGAATGAGGGAAAAAAGCAGAGAAGGCCATACTTCAGAGGTTAGTTATTCCAGACTAAAACTGCTGGAAGTCCAGCTCAGAGTGAAGCAAATCTGCATACAATAAAGCTGAGGTAGTTTAAGCCCATAAAAAATCAGATTGTGTTTTATCAACAGATTTTCAGTAACATGATGAGCATAAAGAGAGAGAAGGAAATCAAAAAGTGGAAATCAAATTTAAAAAACCCCAAAGAATGTACGTAACCTAATTCTTATTCTAAAAAACTCTTGTAACACATTGTAACGTGCAGCTGGAATCCGGTTGCAATCTAGCTGTTTGGTATTGCGGCTAAAACTTGCGCAAAATTGTGACGGAGATATATTTAAGGGTGTATGGTTAAACAAAATAATGAAAGAACTGCAATATAGATCACTGAGTCTAACTACAAACTCAGCACTGCCAAGACCACCACTAAACCATGTCCCCAGGTGCCACATCTACACTTCTTTTAAATACCTTCAGGTATGACAACTCAGCCACTTCCTTTGGCAGCCTGTTCCAATGCTTGACAATCCTTTCAGGGGAGAATTTTTTCCCAATATCCAATATAAACCTCCCCTAGTGCAACCCGAGGCCTTACCCTCATCCTGTCACTTCTTATTTGGGAAAGGAGACCAATCCCCACCTCACTACCAGCCTCCTCTTGGGTTCATCAATGCTAGGCGGCAGCAGGCCTTTTCATACTGAGGACAAAACCCCCAAACACTAAAAATAAAACTCTTATTAAAACAGTGGTAGTAATAAGTCAGAAGTGTCACAGTACTTTTTCAATGGGATAAAAGGTAACCCTGTTCCTACAGGTAGGAGTACATTGACAGAGAGCTTTCCTAAGCTTTCCTAAACTCAATCTATGTCTAAATGAGATCAATTCTCCATTGGTCAGTCAGAAACCAGGTGGTGTCACTCTGTTTGACTGTCTGCTCTCTGATGTGTTGGAAGACTGCTCTGGCCAGCATGAAGGTAGTTGTGGAGAGCAGATGATGAGTTTTCCTCCAAAGAGTTTCTGTTTAAATATTTTATTTTTAAATTCTTCATGCTGGGGGAGGTTCATAATGTACTGAAACAAATTTTTAGAACCCTTACTGTAGCACTGGTTCAGAAGCGTAAGTCAAATCAATTATATACATTTTGGCTAATATGTAACAGGAAAAGAATCATTAAGACTTCAGATATTAATTGGGAAATGGGAACAGCACTGTCTCTGAAATAGGTTGTTATGGGGAGAGGCTGTTTTGTACAGGTCTCCTTTCTTGGAGGACGATCCAAATATTGCACTTAGCTTAACAACGAGTTTTTGTTGAGAGCACTAGAGGGCTCTTACACACACCGAAGTGATAGAGGTAAAGAATTCAGCTACCCCAAAACTGAGTGTCTGAAGCACTGTTAGCAATACAACAGTGGGATGGAAGGGGTGAGATGAGCTGTCCTATAAAGAAGCTGCATTGCTACCAAAAGGGAAACCAGCTGGTTAAGGCTGAGGTTTCTCAAGTGAGAAAATGAATATTGTTAAGTGTCTGGAAAAGTAATTTCTAATTTGACTAAAACAGCAACAAAATAAGTCATTGAGGGTGTAGTTGTTTTACAAATTCTGTCATCAAATGAATTTAAATTATTTTTCTAAAATAGCCACATACAAAAAGTCATGGAACAGTTATAGCCTTAATATGCTTTTTAAAATTACAGTTCTCAAGAAGGTTTTATATCTATAGCCTGCTTTAGCATTCCTTTAGCAACAGTAGATATTTTCATCTGTTGGTACTTTTCAGTTTTAATAACCAAGTGAATTTGAATTATATGGAGAGTCTATGGTTAAGACTTCTTTTTATGGGAATGTAGGTCTAGAAGTGCTGACAATTTTAAAATCTAAAAGAATTCATATGTCTGAAGGAATGTCTAAAGGAATTACATAAACTATCTCTATGTTTTCTGGTTTATATCTGCTTTTTCAAGAGGCAGGGAGAAGATGTATCACTCTCCTCATGGGACCCGTGTAACAGGACAAACAAAAGTTTCTGGTGGAATAACACTCCAGCTAAGGTACTGTTTTCAACATGTTTCAACTGCCATATGGACCATACATAGTTTTTATGACTTAGTTTTGTCTCCCATTACCTGGAATCTTATCCCCTCTTGGATGCTATAATTTTTAACTCTTTCTCACATTTTTGTTCATCAAGAATTAAACCCTCCCTTATATACTCATTTATGCCCATCTACAAAGAAATGTCAAAATAAATGATCTGTAATTGAATACACTGGCTTAGTTATGAAAAGTAAAACAAAACAACCCCAAATAATCAAACAAAATCCCACATAACAAAGATCCTCAAAAGATCAGAGAGAAGTGCAAAAAATGTCTAAATACCTCTTTGCTTTCTTCCAAGTCTGATTCACTACTAAATTCTTCTGTGTTTAGATTTTCAAAGTCGGATTCACCCACAGCAATGGGTACTGTCACAGTGAGGCTTGGGTTGTTTATGAATGACATGTAATCACTCTCATCAATTATGTATTTTTCCACACTGCTGCCTGTGCCTATACCACTGGTGGTTCCATTCGCATCTTTAATATAGTCATGGTCCTTGCTTAGTTCCACAGTTGTATGGTTAGAAATACAGCTATTTTTGTTGTTTAAATCATCAAGTGGCTTGATTTCATCTAAAGCTTTCTGTTTTTTAACAAAAGCTTTTTGGATGAATTCACGTGCTTTTCTTTTCACATAATCTATGCCTTTCTGCATTCTTGCTACAGCAATCTGGAGATTGTTCATTTCATTATCATCATCTGTCACAGCAAGGTTGTCTGCACTAAAGGAGCTCAAGAGCAAGGCCAAAAATAGGTTCAGTACCTGCAGAAAGATTAAAAAAAAGGATGTTCTAGACTTTTTTTTAAAAACTCAACATTTATTTTATTTTAAAATGTCCTGTTAGTGACATCAAAGACTGAAATCCCAATAATTCACCATAACCAAAAAAGTACCCTCAAGACTTTTTCTCTTCTCCATAAAAACCAAGCCTATTTCATTTAGCTTAGGTACGAAGCTAATTTCATTTAGCTTATTCACTATTCAAAAATATTGATACAACTGACTAATATCTGTAAATGTGTCTTTAATTCCCCACAGTATATAAATATTTTGGTGTCAAATCTTATAATCTCAAAAATGGAGATACCAGATTTGCTCTTCAGCATCATTAAAAAGTTTAATTTATCCTATCACACTATAGAAATTAGATTATTAGGTGACTAATCATATGGTATAAATAATAAAAAAAAATCTACAGAAAATGGTTTATATAGAGACCATAAACTAAAACTATTTGAAGCACATAATATTTTCAAAGGGCCAAAAGAGAAATTAGTCACATTCTTAAGTGCCCACTCTGACATTCTTAGGATTTTGATATTACAGAATATTCTGTTCTATATCCAGAAAAGCTCTTAAGCTTAACTTTAAGCATTGCTTGTAACCACTTGCTTAAGTGCTTTGTTGAAGCAGAGCCAGAGCACTTAATTCACTTCTGGACTCAGACCACTCTATTGCCAAATCATTTTTTGTTAACACTTTAATTACATACCACTAGGTTTCCAATCACCATGACCATCATGAAGACTGTAAGGCACATGGCTTGGCCTGCAACCTCCATGCAGTCCCACATCGTTTCTATCCATTCCCCACATAACACTCGGAACACAATCAAAAAAGAGTGGAAAAAATCTTGCATGTGCCAGCGAGGAAGTTCACAGTCACTGGAGATCTTGCAGACACATTCCTTGTAGCTTTTCCCAAACAGCTGCATCCCAACCACAGCAAAGATGAACACAATGATGGCCAGCACCAGGGTCAGATTCCCCAGTGCTCCCACAGAATTACCGATGATTTTTATCAACATATTTAATGTTGGCCAAGATTTTGCCAATTTGAAAACTCGAAGCTGGAAGGAAAGAAAAATATTGTTAGGAAAACCAGAAAGAAACAAAGACATTTTAAAGTTAATTTGTGGAAGGATATTACTGCAAAATATTCATTGAGTAGGGCTGTTTAGAGGGTATCATCTTTTCTAAAAGCATGATGATGGAAAATGTGTAAAATTGTATTTTGCT
Source organism: Dasyornis broadbenti (assembly GCA_013397935.1). Taxonomy (NCBI): domain Eukaryota; kingdom Metazoa; phylum Chordata; class Aves; order Passeriformes; family Dasyornithidae; genus Dasyornis; species Dasyornis broadbenti. The sequence continues at coordinate 1,053,757 of VZRN01003024.1, forward strand.
ATCATCAAAGCATAGTTTTTACTGGAGGCCAAAGAAGCTACTGATCGGAACTTAAAATCCAGGGTTCATCTGTTAAAATCATCTGGACCACTTTCCAACTAGTGTTTGTAGAGATCTATTGCTGTGATGTCAATCAGAGCATAATACACCTAGTGAGTAAATTTATTTCTGCATTGCAGGATGTTTAAAGTGTGTATATAGCAATAGGCCAGGGCACCCACGCCTATCTGTTTGTCTGGATCTCTATTCCCACTAAAATTGGTAAGAAACTGCAATTAATAAAGACTTGTGCTAATGAAACTGTCATCATATCAGTATCACGGCAAACATCAAGCAAATTTTTAAGGCAAAAATAAAACTATTTTAATGAGGCCCCACTGAAAAATCCATGCTATTGAAGTATATTTACCAATCTGAATGATCGAAGAACTGATAGTCCTTCCACATCTGCAAGACCAAGTTCAACCAAGCTAAGGGTTACAATAAAACCATCAAAAATATTCCAGCCTTCCTGGAAATAATAGTAAGGATCCATTGCAATTATCTTGAGAAACATTTCTGCTGTGAAGATTCCAGTGAAGACCTGAGTTCAAAGTGCAAGTTTGTTATTTCATTGTGAAACATAATACTCTGGATCTAGTTGTTGTCTAGATTTTTATTTCAAGCTATGTCTTATCCAAAAGTGATACCTAAAAATAGTTATGCTTACTGTAGTGATTTCTTATGCCCACCTTCCCTTAACAAGTATCATACAAATCAGGTAATTTTTCTATTATTTAAATTTTATACTAAACAAATTACGTAAACTCTTTGTTTATATCATTTAAAATCCAATTTCAACTCTATAAGGATATGGACTTTCTCATGTACTGTATAAACAATATCCCAAATTTGATTTTCAGAACACAAACCAGAATTCTTTCCAAGAAATTACATGGTATAACATCTTTCTTGGTATAAAAATTTCAAATGAGGCCATATCTAAGAGGGGGGCAGCTTCTTGGCTGCTATGACCTGCTATTCAGTTCAACAGAGCTGTGATTATTTACACCAGATGAATAAATGGTACATTATAATGTATTTCAGCTGATAGGGCAACTGAGAGACATTATAGTGTACTGAGATACAACAATTTCCTGAAGCTGAGTAACTTCTACCTGGGTGTGCCCAGTAAGTTCAGCAAAATTGGTTGGCTCAATCACTTTGATGCTAGGAATGAGAGAGTATTTAATAATGCATTTTAAACAAAGTATTGCTGGTAATGGTTTCTCATCATGAGTTGCTATGCTGAATGAAGTAGGAATTATATTTAAGACCCACCAAGGTAGTGACCCTGATTAGATTTGAGAAAAGTCTTGGGAGAATTTCTTGTAGGATGAGAATGTACTAAAGCCACCATTAAAGACTGCTTGAGCCCTGTTCTGAAATGTTTTCTTTTTTTTTTTT